>CM039484.1:11871743-12102004 GCA_022433065.1 Begonia loranthoides | reverse complement strand
AGGGAATTGGGAGTGAGGAGACCCCTGGGCTGGAGGTGGAGTGATGGCTGAGGAGGAGGAGTTGCTCTTAGGTGCTGGTGAGGTTTCCTTCATGTTTGGATTTTATGAGTCTATTTTTATTGTCTAAATGTCAATAAATTAGAATTGGTTTTGATGCTGAGGAAAGAGTTTGTTGTTCTGCTGTTTGGTTAATGACTTAGGCGATATTTTGTTAATCCTGTTATGAGACTAATGTGTGATGGAATATGCTATGTTTGTTGATGGTATGCAAACGTATTAGATTGGTGTTCTGGATTAGATTATTGGATGTCAAAATATATGGATACATCGAAGAGATTAATTGTCTACTGCTTGATCCTTGTGCGAATAATAATGATAAGGCGTTGATTTATGAGCCTATAATTCATGGGTGGAATTATGTTGGTCTTCAGTATGTGTTGAACTAAGTTGCTAGACGCTATCAATTGGGATTAATTTATTAGGCTGAGTTATATTAATGAATCAATTTTGTTTTGGAAACTCTAATAAGTAACATATAAAGATTTAGGGTAGGATATGCATGTTTTGTTATTTACAGCTTTATTAGATTAGTAGATTATTGAGCATGTCTATTGTTTTAAAAGCATGTCTATAGTTGTTAATAGCACGTTTTGTTGTTTACTGTTTTTATAGCATGTCTCAGTTGTTAATGGCACATTTCGTTGTTTACTATTTTTATAGCCTGTCTATAGTTTTTAACAGTATGTTTCGTTGTTTACTGTTTTTATAGCATGTCCACAATTTTTATAGCACGTTCTATGAATCGTACGTTGAGTGTTTGTTTATATTCCTTATTTATACGCTAGAAATTCTATGCATTCACAAGCATCATGCATCACGATTTTCAAATATTACGAAAATGGTTTTCATGCACAGTTTTAAAAAGGAAACAAAAAAAAAGTACAAACAAATGATTAAGAAAGATCAAGAAAAAAGTTCTTGTGGATCGGTAGGTCAAGCCCGACACATGGACAAAAGATAAAGAAAAGATAAAAGTTTTTGTGAACTGGTAGGTCAAGCCTAGCACAGGAATGAAAGAAAAGAAAAGATAAGATAAGATAAGTAAAGGAAAGAACATAAAAAGAGAAACAGATATAGATACAGAAACAGAAACGGAAACAGATACGGAAATGGTAAGAGCACAACTACGGAAACAGAAACGAAAACGAGTTTTTAGAAACATAAATGGATACAGATACAAATATGGATATGGATACGGATACAGAAATAGAAATGGAAAGGGATACGGAAATGGTATGAGCACAGATACAAAAATAGAAACAGGAACAGAAATGAAAACAGAAACAGAAACGAGTTTCCATAAATAGAAATGGATACAGATACAAATACAGATATGGATAGAGAAATAGACATGGGAACAAATATGGAAACACATACAATCACGGATACCGAAATGGATTCAGAAATAGAAATGGAAATAGAAACATAAGGAAATTACAAAAACATGAAAAGGTAAAAGTTAAAATAAAGAAAAAGAAAAGAGAAACTGCATACAGTTTAAAATGGCACAGTATGTGCATCTAGCATATTAGGTATTATCACTTACTGAGCATTATGCTCATAGTTTATATCTTGCGATGTAGGTACAAGTATGAGGGTATATGATGAACAGATTAAGGGGCAGCTGATGAAGGATTTGTAAGGGCGAGACTTGTGGCTGGTTAGGCTAACGAATGTAAAGAGGAACGAGTTTTGTAAAATATAAAGTAACACTTATTCATTGTCTTTAAATGAACTATTTATGCTTCCGCTACATTTTTAAAGAAAGAGAATTTTATCAATAAGTCTTTCGCTGTTTATAACGATTTTTGGTAACGAGTCAAAGTAAAAGGATTTTAACGGTTCGGTTATAAGAAAAGAACTCTGATTTCAATTTAAAAGGTTTTAAAGAAAGACTTCCGCTAATGTTTTATAAAATTTTTAAATTTTAACGCATTTTTAAAACAAATAAATAATCGGGTCGTTACATCGTTACATTAAGACCATGTAGCTAATGGTTAAGTTATGAGACTTAAAAGCATCAAAATGTGCAAAACACATAGTAAAGGTTGATAGGGTGATCGACCAATTTGCATAAGAGACAAAATAGCGAAGAAGCGGTTGACCAGAGGCATGAAGGCAGTCAACTAGAAGTCAGGCAGAGAGCTCTAAAATTGAAAACAGCTGAAAAGAGGTCAACCGGAGTGGATTGTAGTCGACCAGAAAATGGACAGATTAGCACCTTATTCTGATATGCGTGGAAGCAGTCGACTGGAGACAAAGAGGGGGCAACCAGATTGACAGAACTCACAATGGTAATATTCAAACGGTCGAAAAATAGTCGATCGGATAAGATGGTGGTCGACTGGCTTAGTAGAATTTATAAATAGAAGCACTTGCCATTGGAAGAATTAATGGAGAGAAATCATACCGAACCGATACCAAATTTATTACTCAATTTCTCTCAGCAAATTAAGTGTTTTAGCCTAGCTCTCTCATTTCCAAGCTTGAGAGTTTACATTTGAAAGCTTAGGCTTTAGAATTTGTATTTTTTATTTCAAATATTTATACTTAAATGAAGAAGAAAGGGTGACAACCCAAAATTGTCATAGAAGGCTAGATTGATGCCCGTGAAGATCAATCAAAGGGTGATGCCCTGCGAATATTCATGTAAAGGTTTGATTGGCACCCGTGAAGCTCAATCATTCCTAACTGGGGAGATTAGGTGATTAAGGAATATCTAAGGAAGAACGTTGGAGTGTGGAGTTAGGCGGGTTTGCCAAACCGCATTAACAAACTGGTGTCAATCTATCTATCCCTTATCTTTTATAAGTGTGATTGCTTGCATATTTATTTGTGTTAAATCACTTAGGGATAAAATAATCAATATTGCACGAAAAAGTTTAGAACACCTAATTCACCCCCCTCCTCTCATTAGGCTGACATCGATCTGATGTTCTGCCTTTAGTTGCCCCAATATATATAAATTGACATTCTGTGCTCTAGAAAATCACACTACTCTCATAGCGATTTCCTTAGCAAACTCCAAACCCTACTCAGTGAACCCTGAACCCTTCATACTCTTAGAGCAATTTTTTCATTGTTTCATCAATTCCAATGGATTCTACCAATACTAGGACGAGCAAATTGACTCTCAAGCGTAAAGGTGCTCCCTCTCAGTCTCAACCTCAACCTTAACTAGCAACAGACTTGGCTATGATCATAGACGAAGCACTACTGAATTCATTCACACTCAGTTTCAGCACAATGCACAAGTCAAGGTTGAAGCACAACTCCAACCTCAACATCAACCTCAATGAAGACCAAGAGTTCAATTGGTCTATTTCAAACCTGTAACAAATAGTTTCCACTCCCCAATCTTCAAGACTACGATGACAAATGATAGGTATGAAACTGATATTAAATATCATTCTATTATTATATATATAGAAGAGTAGACTTCAATTCATTGGCTGATTTGGGAACTGAAGAATTTCATGAGGGTCGGCTTAGCGGGGTTATGTAGATTGGATGGAAGTTGTTGTGAACGGATTGCGATAATATTTTATGCCAATTTAGAATTATCCACCCAATCATTAGAGGTCCAGACTTACATGTTTGGACAAGATTTGAGGCTGCCTGCCAATGATATTAACGTGTTGCTTGGATGTTTCATGGAGGAACCAATCGATGAATATTACCACGTATCTTGGGAGCTATATTTCATCAGATAAGGAGAACGTTTGGCAATGCTCAGATAGTTGCATCGTAGTCCCAAGATTGCAGTGTTCAAGAAGCCAAAGTCCAATGACTTAAAAGCCAAAAACTGAGTCATCAACACCATCATGATGCACACTATTCTGCCTCGAGATGGGAATCAAGACCATATTAGCTGCATGAATCTCTATATGCAGAGAAGATGTTCAACCAAAAAAAGTGAGCTTTGGCTATGTGATTTTGAGTCGTATGCATGACGTTCTCAACAACTTGGTAAGAGTCTACCATTTAATTGTCTCATTCAAAGGATTATTGAGCATAATGGGGTATTAATCTTGGATGGAGAGCTGATAATCCAAGAGAAGGCCAGCAGCGTCTACAACAAATTGAAAGTAGACCTCATGGGGATCACCAAATTAGGAAGGGAATGGGTATGCAAGCCTCTATCAAATCCTTCCTCAAAAACTTGATCAATAGTTTCCCAACCTCCATCCCCCTCGGTGGGACACTCAATATCCACCTCGGAGGGACAGTCGACATCATCGCCTTTGTAGCACATGGAAGATGATACTCTATAGCCAATGTCTCCGCCTTGTCCTTAGTCATCTCACTTCACGTCGATGCTTGAGGAGATCGTTGACTGGATACAAACAATGGAGGAGCAAGGGGAGGACCGCCATTAAATGGCGTTGGACAGAGTTCAAATGATGGAGGACTTGGTTCAAAAGATAGAAGATCACCATCAACTAATGTTGCACTAAATGCAAAGAATGGAGGATCGAGCGGAGGAGCATCATCATGAGTTGTTGGCCGAATTGCAAAAAATGGGGTCATGAGCAGTCCCTATAGCATCCTCTCTAGTAGCCTCTCAAGCAGGCCCTCTAGTATTCTCTTAAGCAACACCTCCAGCATCCTCTCTAGTAGCCTCTCTAGCAATCTGTTCAGCAACCAAACGCATAGAATGCCTGTAAGTTTTGTAGTTTATACGTTAAATCCATTATTTAGTTTATTTGTATGCGATATAATAACATGTCTCAAATTTGCAGCGCTCTTGCCCTCACATGCCAACCTTCTCCTTCTCTTTTGTTTGCCAAAGTGTAGCAGATAGTGGCTCCCATTCCTTCATTTGCAGATGCATGGGGTGGAATACAGGCTCCACTTAAAACTTTGCACGTGGTACGTCTTTGATTTGGTTATCTATGTTTTTGCACTTATTCATACCTTATTAGTCTGATGGTTAGAAAATGTTTATTTTAGCCAGGTGACCTAATGGATATTTTCACAAAACTAGTTTGTGCAAATACGAAGAAAACCCTAGATATATGCGCAATTCTTACAATCGTTATGGTAGGCTATTTCATTTTCAGGCATTAAGTGTTTTGGACTAAATGATTAGGATATTTCACTTCCTATTTTCATTTTCAATTAGATAATGTGTACCACATCACTAATCTCATCATCCGAAGCAAGAAGCCACAACAAACATGGTGAGAATTGCGTTTTGTTAAATTAAATAGTTTAGAAGATTTTATTTTAGTACTCATCCTTGCATTCTTTGTATGTAGTGTAATACTTTGAACGAAGAAGAATACTTCAATGTTCTAATGGAAAGATTGGTTATTACATTATGGTGGATTCACGTAAGTAAACTTCTTGCTTTTATTATATTTCTTGTTTGAACAGTTCTAAGGCGTGATATACTATCACGACCTGACCTTCGATCCCCACAAGAATTGCGCTGCGAACCAGATTCTCTACCGTGAGAAAAATCACACAATTCACAACTTGCAGCAGAAGCTCACATTATCACACACTCACAATGTGCTCGTGGAAGTGGGCCACATAAAAATAAAATTCAACCCAAACAAGGAAGTTGTACACTATTATTTAGTTTACAAAGCTACATCCAAATTTATTTTACAAACATGGGCCGAACAAAAACTAATTATATCAAAATAAAAACTCAAACTCACACTTTAGGCCTATGTTGTGCAAACCATCCGTCTAACTAATCTTTATCTTTTAGTCTTTGAGTTACTATCACTTGTTCTTGAAAAACATGATAAATAGAACCATGAGCTTTTTGAACTCAGTAAGAATCATAATTCAATGATTCTATAAACCATACAAATATCACAACTAACATGTTCTAAGCCCAACATGATTAGTCCTCACATCCATAACTTCTAATGTTCAACTTTTGATCAACTCTTATGATCACGCATCCCAGAATCTATATTTTATCTAGATCTTTGGGTATTCTAATTAATATTTCAACTATGTGATGCACTTCTTTATATAAGAAGTGTTTAGTGCATATGTAGAAATGCTTAGGCCAATAATTCAAATAACCATAGCATGCCTTTCCCAATTTTCACGTGCAATTACTCTTCATGCTCAATATAATTCTCATACGTATTTATGTATACCAATTACCTCAATCACAAACCTCACATGCTATTCTAAATAAGGACTATCAAACTCTATAGAATACCAATTCTATAAATCTTTCTACTTCTCAATGTGATTTTCCGTATTAAAGATCACATTCTATTTTGGTCCATCTTTCACAATCACCATTTAGACATTTCCAATTAATGACTAATTTCAAAAAACCATCCCTCATATACTTCTATGGTTTATCTATCACCAATGTTAGACATCTCTAATGTGTTTCTAATTCCAAACTATCTAAACATTTACAAGGTATGCCTAATGTCAAATCGACTCTAGACATTTCTAATTAATGTCTATCTCATACTATCTAGACATTTCTATTTCATATCTTTCACAAACTATCTAGACATTTCTAATTAATGTCTATCACAATTATCCCTTTATATGAAGGATTTTCTCAACATCAAACTATTTAGACATTTACCATTATTGTCTATCACCAATGTCCCTCTATATGAAGGAACCCGTCAACATATTGCCTACATCAATGCTTAGGCTTATGATTTAACAGATCATAACCTAGATACCATGAAAATCTTTCTAACTACGTCATCTCATGACCCATAATTATGTAATGAATATAAAATGCATACCACTACTCTCTTTTCACAATGGTGTAGTGATAGAGTGAATCAGTGCAATGCTCCATTTATTATTAAATGATCATAGTTTTTAACAAGTACTATTTTATTAACATGTACGTGAAGTCAACATATTCGTGAATGTCAACATTTATATGACCACCAACATGAATGATCATATACCATTGTATACAAAGTTGCACACGAACATGAAATTCCACCATATTTGCCACTGTCTCCAATAGGTGTATCCACGAATATCAGAACCTCTGGAGGGCTAGGGACTCTCAACCCTAGGGGGACCCACAGTCATTCCCCTTCTATTTTTCCACTTTACATACATCTACAATATGTAGTCTGATGAGGCATATTGGGTTTCTCTGTGACGCACAATACCACCCAGATAATATGTTTTGTATATATAAATATATCATGATGCGTGATTTGACATCCTCACTATGCATACATTGAATGCATACAATACATACTAGTAATGTATGTCAATTGAATCACGCAAATCTTGTTATTAAACAGATATAAATGATGCATGAATTGGTGTCGTACATCTATCTAGACATGTTATATCTATGTGTCAATCATCTCGAAAGATAGTTTATACAATGGGTAACAAATGGTTAAAAACCTAAGGAAAATATTCCAAAAATACAGGATTCGGTTGACCACTCCCTTAACCGTAGTCATTTGCTTTAGTGCATTTTCAAAACAAAATAGACAAAATTTAGTTTCTGCTCCACTGGTGTGGTCTACTGCAAAACTCACAGTTTCAATTTTGTATTGCGGTCGACCATTTTTGGTCATCCACTCTCTTTAATTTTACCTTACTGTCGACCAGTGCTGTCGACAACTACACAGTCCCTAGTTGACCGCAATTGGTACAGAATGTTGAAATTGTGCCACTTTCTTCATTTTCCCCTTACCAAATCCATTCAAAACCAATACCAAATCATCCTATGATCATTAAATAAATACATTAATCTATTTAAAGCCATTTATAACCAATATAATGATCAAATATCATTACCTTACTGTATTTCCATTACAATCATACAATAAACTCAAAATCATCCAAATGGATATTTCCATTTCATTTTAACGCACATCAACTAACTCAAACCAATCCAATATCCATAATGAATATCAATATCTAATTCATTAATTCAACAATTATATTTATCAAATTAACCACTTTCATGCCTCCAATTAACCATCCAACAACATTGGATATAACTATTTAATCCAATAATTCAAGTTTTCCCCCTTTTTAACAATATATGATCTAATACACAATTTGCTTTCAACCATACTTTCAATAACTTCATCCCAAGTCCATTTAATACATTACTTGAATAACCAATAATAATATTTGATATAATCATCCAATTCCCTAAACAAAACTGTAATATCTCAAATATTCATTAAGCTGAAAGTATAGCTTAAGTGGTAATTTTGGGATATTATGAGCTAAGTTAGACAAGTAAAGATATTGGTCAAGAGAAAAGCATTTGGAATAAGTGAATTAAGATACCCCGTTAGATTCATAGTTAGATTATGAGAAGGATTGAAGTCAATTAGAGATACTTTTAGTTATATTAGACGATGTCAATTAGTTTAATAATCAATGGAAGTAGTAAGAGAAAATATATTTTGACATATTTGGATATTGTAAGGGTTGGGAGATAGTTAATAATAAGGTTAAAGATATAGAAATTATTGAAATCAACTTGGGTAATTTAAGACATTAGTCAAGTGAAACATATTTGGAAATCTAAGTTTGAATAATTTAGCAGAGTGATTTGTTAAAGATATAAATATATATTATATTGTTTGGAAGTATATATAATGGGAGAAGGATGTTGGGTGGCAGATGGCAAAATCAAAATGGGTATGGAAAATGGGTTTTTAAAGTGTGGTTGATTGGTTGAAATTTGTGGTTGATGGAGATCAACCTACAATAAATATGGGTATTGGAATAAAAATGGGTATTGGATTAAAAACGGGTATTGGATTTGATGTTGATTGGATGTTAGAAATAATATATTAAATATTAATGTGTGTAAATGGGTAATTCTAATGAAAAACTTAGCGGCTGTTCTTGACGGTCGATCGACTTGGAGGTGATCAACCGGCGAGATCAACCGCATATTTGAAACAATGTTTGGTAGACGTTGGTTGGAGGAACGGTCGATCATCCTTCTTGATTGTAACACCCCGATATTTTAAGTTGGATAAATTAACAAGGTATTACCAAGGACATTCTAGATCTTTAAGTCTAAGGGTAATTTTGTTAATATTTACCCGTATACGCGATGTGACCAAAGTTGGAATTGTGGGGTTATTACATTTTGCATTTATACTTGTCATTTTACAGTGGGTAACTATGGGGAAAATATTATGGGACAGGAGTTAAGTATGAAAAATGGAAGAAAGGCTGTCCCAGGCGCTTTTGGACGCCTGAGGATGACATAGCGGACACATTGTGTCGTCAGCAAAAGCAATTACACATCACCCTTAGTCTGGGGATGACTCAGGATGTGATTCTGCATCCAAATGCACTATTTTATGGAGTTTCAGACGACTCTAAACAGAATCACCTCTGTCCCAATTTTGGGGACTTTCAGACGAAGTCCCGGATGATCTGGACAACGAATGTTGCGTTCACATCGAATTTGTCCAAATCTGGAAACTTTCAGACTTTAGCGGACACTGGCGGATGAAAGAGGGTATCGTCCGATTTGAATCTGGCCTTTTATGGACACTTTCAGACGATAGCAGACGACATGTGCGGATGCCATATTGCATCCGCAAGTCGCCTGCGGACGGTACGGACAAGGGTAGGGGACGCCGCCCAAAGACCCTGTCTCCTGCGAGATTTGGTCTTGCAGACGAATGCAGACAATTCCAATACGCCCGCATTCGTTCGAATCATAGCATATCTGTGATACAGCTAGATTAAAATCAGAAGGAAAATGATGCCCAACCTATAGGAATGCGACCCCCAAAACCAAATCTCCTCCCAGACCATGCGTGGCCGACCATCCCTGGTTGGAGCTGCCTCCCCTGCCCTTCCAGCTATGGTTGTCCCCTCCCCATGGTTTAAACCTTTCACCTAGCAGTTCCTTCCTCTACAGTTCATTCCTTTTGGTGAGTGAGGAGTCCGAGAAAGAGAGGGAGCTCTGTCCCTGTGAGTAGAGTGTTTCTAATGAGGTGTAGCCTCATTCGAATCGCCTATGTCCCAATTCTAGGGATTTTTGAAAGAAGTTCCGGAAGATTTGGATGACGAATGTTGCGTCTGCATCAAATCTGTCCAAGTCTGGAGACTTTTAGAGGTTAGTGGACGTTAGCGGATGAAAGAGGGTATCGTCCGATTTGAATCTATCCATTTAATGGACACTTTCGAACAACAGCGGACGACATGTGTGGACGCCATATCGCGTCTGCAAGTCGCCTACGGATGGTACGGACAAGGGTAGGGGACGCCATTTCTCATCCAAAGACCTTTTTTGCCTGCGAGATTTGGTCTTAGGGACGAATGCGCACGATTCCAATATGTCTGCACTCGTTCGAATCATAGCACATCTACGACAAAGCTGGATTAAAATCAGAAGGAAAACGATGCCCAACCTATAGGAACGCAACCCCCGATACCAAATCTCCTACCAGACCATGCGTGGCTGACCATCCCTGGCAGGAGCTGCCTCCCCCTGCTTATCTAGGTATGGTTGTCCCCCTCCCATGGTTTAAACCTTTCACCTAGCACCTCCTTCCTCTACAGTTCATTCCTTCTAGTGAGTGAGGAGTCTGAGAAAGAGAGGGAGCTCTGTCCCTGTGAGTAGAGTGTTTCTGAGAGTGTGAGCAAGAGGGAAGCTCTGAGAGTGAGAGGTTGAGAGTTAGTTGTTGTGTGTGAAGTGAAACGGAGTGGAGGAATTGTCGTGTGCTACTCTTTGCTGTCCTGGAGCTGATAGAATTGCCACTGTGGAGTGCTAACCATGAGTGAGTTCATCGATTTAGGTAAGGAAAATGGGTGAGTCTTCGCCATTTGGAGGCCCTACCCACAAGTAGTGTGCGTGAGTAGTGTTGTGTTCCTTGAATGATATTCTGTTGTTATGTCCTTGGATTGATAGGGTAGATTGTTGTTAGCTTTGTGATATTGCTTGGCTAATATAACGACTATGATTCATTGTTGGTATTCTTTACAGTTAAGTGATATTGTTAGTTCTGTCATAAAGGCTAAAATAATTGATGAATGAGTGATAGACAATTGATGAACGAGAAATGCTTAGATAATGAACAAGATAGATGAGTTAAGTGCTAAGACATTATTATGAGTTGTTCTTTATAGCTTAACTTCTATTTAGTTATTAATTTCAAGCTGCTATGTATTTCATCATTGTTCTGCTGCCATTTGTCTGTCTCACTTTCATAACCTAGTATTAGTACTTGTGATAATGAGCATGCAATTTAATTAGGATAATTAACTAGAATAATAATGGTAATTCTATTTGAGAATGTTTAAGTAACCAGTTGTCTACTTCAATTGTTAATCACATCATTGAGCACATTAACTAACTAAGATAATAACGATAGATTTAAGTTATGTCATGTTTATTTGATTGAGCATGTTTACTTTATTAACTAACTTAATAGTCGTGAAATAGCAAATTCGTGCATACTTAACTAGTTGTGTAAGTTAACCCTCAAGCATGTTAATTAACTTAACGAGTGTTCCATTAATAATTAGTCCGAGCATGTTTATTGTGTTTAATTAATCAATCCACGATAACTAGTTAACAATGCTAATTAAGTATGCTTGAATTATTAGAATAGAAGTATGTAATCCGAGCATGTAAATTGACTAGAATAACCAATCACAATCTTGTGCAGGTAAATTGATTAGGATAACTATTTAGCATAATAATTGTAATTCTACCTGAATGTGTTAGTTTACTCTTATTAAGTAATACGTGCATGTTTAACTAGTTGTTGATTATTCCTTGAGCATGTTAATTCACTAGAGTAATTAGCTCAATTAGAAGTTGAGCATGTAAATTGGTTAGAGTAATTAACTGAACCTGAGCATGTAATTAACTAGGATAATGATTTATAATTATGCTCGTATGTTCAATCTTTGTATGTTTAACTAACTTATTTGAGCATACTCAATTAATTAATCAGTTAATTAACTAAACTAGACTATTAAAGTATAGCATATTTAACCAATTAGAATAAGGATTTCCAATTTACAAGTATGTTTCCATTATTCATTGTCTACAGCATGTTTCCATATATTCTGTTACTTTATTGTCTCATCTTGTTCACTCGTTGCTTTAATTCGATATCATAATTGTTCCCTGTATTTATGTATGTTTTCAATTATTGCTATTCATTATAGGCGCGAGATCAATTCGAGTACTTTTACTTCAATGCGCATTTCAATTTCTGTTAATGTACGTTATAATGCATTATGCATCATGTTAATAGAAAACCCGTAGGGAGTGCCACTTTGGGGTGGTACTCACGTATGCATGATTGAGGAAAAACGCTGAGAACAAGAACGTTTTAGGATGGGCGGGACACGCCCATCACTGAAAGAAACCTTGATGGCGTGATATGCCAGAAGAGAAGAAACCCAGAAGGCAGGATACACTGGAAGGGGAGGAACCTTGAAGGCGGGACACACCAAAAATGGGACGAATAGGGAGTTGGGGTAGGTAGGTAGTTCGGATCTAGCCTGGCAGCTAAGATACACCCTCACCAAGTCGGGAAAGGGACTAGTATGCACGCAGGAGGTTAGAAACCGATCAAACTAGGTCATCTCAAAGGACAACCTCTAATCTCCAGCTCGATGTACGAGTAAAGAACGAACGAAGAACGGACGTAATGAAAAGAAATGGTTTGGGTGTCCCCCATTCCAAGAAGAATTTAAGAGAGATATGCATAATTATTTTTCCCCATTTCATTACTGGGCAAAAGCTCACGTCCTTACTTGTGGTGTAGGTACAATGATGAACAGATAATAATAGGCTCATATACGAGAACGACGAACAAATAATAAAGCAGAGGTGAAGGATTTGCATGAACGAGATTCGGAGCTAGCCAGGTTAAGAGTAAGATGAGTAAATGGTTGTAATCAAACAATATTTAATTGTCAATTTCATTTGTTAAACGCAGTGTTTCAATTGTTTAGTATTTCCTTCTTGAACGATTTATTTACGCTTCCATGAGATTTTAAACAAATGGTTTTATTTTATAATGCTTCCGCACATTTTATCAATTAGTGTTCATAACGAGTTTAAAGAAAGAGTCAGTAGCAATCCGATTAGACGAACTCTGATACATTTAGTTTTAAAAAGAAAAATTTCAAATTGTACGCATTTTAAAGGAATTACAAAAAATTCGGCTCTTTACAATGATAGTCGATCAGCCACCATTTATGGTGAGTATTCTGGAGAAGTTTTAAATGACGAAGGATGAAGCAAAGCATTGTTTGGAATGTCTGGAAGATGAAGGGAACGTCTCCTGGAGTACTTGAACGTTGAAAAAAGTTGATGATCATTTAAGTGAGTATTATGGAGAGGTGATAACCAAAGTGAAGGCAATGTGAGGCTTCCACTGAAGAGTCTATAATGGCTGGACATTAGTGGTTGAACATTTGGCCTTCTGTCTTTCGGTGAACTAATGATGGACCTGCTGGAGTTGCCTATAAATAGAGAGAGTGGCATGATGAATTCACAGATAGGAAGACTGGCGTTATTCTGCCGAATTGGTTTGAGAGAGTGAAATTGTCGTGAGGAGTTCTGGAGGTTTCGAAGACAAGGAGAGAGAAGAGTTTACAAAGAGAGAGAGTTTTTGTTAGTGTGAATGGTATTTTAAGAGTATTGTTTTCTGAAGATTTTGGACGTATGGGTCGCCTCTGTTGGTGAAAGAAATTATTGAAGAACAGTGAAGGAGTCGAGTGTGTTTTTGCGTGAATAGTTTAGGGATCAGACACTCTCCTTATGTCTTATTGAAGTTTGAAGTTTTTATCTTGCATACTACTGTTCTACCAAATAATTATATTGAATATAATTGTTAGTTAGAGTTATGTTGTACTGACTATGGGATAAGATTGGGTTGCATGATTTTATGAGTTAGTGATTATTAGTAAATTTGGTTAGGAATTAAATAAGTTTGTTAACAATAGGCGAAATGATAAGTTATTGGATTAAGGTTTATTATGTTGTTGGACTAAGGGATTATTATTTGGTGATAGGGGCTTTATTAATTGATAGATTATTATTGGTTTAGGTTGTTAGTAATATCATGTGAAGTTTATTGGCATGGATAAGGTTGGATTAAATATTGGATTAAGGGTTGTAATTATTAGATAAAGTGATAGTTTAGATATAATGGGAAACTATTTATTAGAGGTGTATGAGCATGTTAGTTGAAGTTAGGGAAGTTAGAGGATCTTGTTATTGGAAATTAATTATTAATAGTTTTATGTGCCAATAATTATAAATTTCGTGAAATAATCTTAAAGCGTTAACTTGTTGCAGCTAAAGACCTCAGGTATGTGCTAGTGCATGTGCTTTGTCCGAAAGGACCTACATCTTGGAAAATTAGAGTTTTGTTTGATGTTTGTTTACTAAATGAATAAATTATGTTATTATATGAAACGTATGTTGTTTGCTTACATATTTATTAGATTTAAGTTTGATTCCTTAGATAGGACGGATCACGTTTTAAGGATATGATTAAAGAACACGTTAGATATGATTTGTATGTCACAACAATATTAAGACTTGAAATACTAATAAACATAAATAGTTGTTTTTGTAGATCGATTAGTTACGCCGGCATAGAAACCAAAGATAAATAAGTTGTGGACCGGTTAGATACGCCCTGTATAGATATCAAGTAAATAACTATGGACCGGTTAAATACGCCCGACACAGATATCAAGTAAACGACTATGGACTGATTTGATAATCCCGGCACGGAAGTCAACTGTGGTCCGGTTGGACACGCCCGGCACAGATGTTTTTATGGTCCGGTTTGATACGCCGGACATATAAACAGTAAACAGATGTTTATAGAGTCCGGTTTGTTATGCCCAACATATAAGCAAATAAAATAACGATATAAGACTTTAATAATAAAAGATAAATGAAATAGAAAACCTTATGCAATATTATAGAAATTGTATGTGAATTCTATGTTTTACATTTATATCACGTACTGAGCGTTAGACTCATAGTTAAGTCCTGTTGATGTAGGTAAGGAGTAGATGAATGGATAAAGCTGTTGATGGAAGTAGCTGATGGAATGTTGTTGTGTGGATGTTTGTGCTGTTGGCGATATTGACCTGTGGTTATGGCTCACATAATGGAATAAATATTTTAAAAGGCTTTTAAGTATTTTATGACTTCAAATAAATGTTTTAAGTTATTGAGTTATTTAAATGTTTAGTTAAACAATGGGTTTGTGGTATTTAATTGTAAAAGACTCCTGCTATATATTTTATATGATTTAGACTTCCGTTGTATATTTATGACTCTGGTGTTTTAATAAGTAATGGTTTTATAATGGTTTTAAAAGAAAAAGAAAATTTTTATATAGAAAAAGGTTATGGGATATTACAAAACATTTTAATCTTTATATATAAATCTCCATCAATATCATTTTCCTTTAAGTAGGAATTACTTATTTCATCAAATTCTCTTCCATTGAATCATTTTCAATCAAATCCAAAAACTTTATCCTTAGTTCTTTTCAAGTTCTTTATACCAAAACTAACCATAGAAATAGTCATTAACATTTATACACCAATTTCAACCTAAACTATGTAATATTTATCATAGTTTAAAAAATACTTAGGTTGGGGTTCTTACTTCTTGAAGACAACTTATTTTTCACTTCCTCCTCTTGATTTTAGACTCAAAAGGATCCTTTTGGAGAGAGGACTGCCTTTTCTTGAAGGACCAAGGATTGAATATCTTTCCTTCCCTTCAATTTTTTCCTTTGTTTTCTTTCTTCTCTTTTCTCCTTTCTCTCTTTTATCCCTTTTTTCTCTTCTATTCCAGCACTAAATGAGGATTATTTCTCAGCCTCCCTCATGTTTCTAGAGAGCTCCTAGAATGAAATGGCCTTTTTATACCTTTTATCCTTTGATTTTTACAATTTTACCTTTAATTCCATGGGTAATTATAAAAATACCGTGGTTAATTATCCTTAACCATCCTTAACTTAAAAAACTTGGTTATAAGCTAATCCCCATGATTCTCATAATTAATTATGATTAATCAACCTTAATAATTCACTAATTACACCTTAATCACACACTTAGTCATTAATCAACAAGTGACATGTGTCAATACCCTATTTACTGTCCAATTTTATTATATGGCCACATACTTTAATATATTAGAAATATTTATTCTTTTATACACTTCTCCAAATTCTCACTATAAAGTCCAATTTAAAGACATTTCCAAAATCAATACAGTTTTGGACTCATCCAACTTTAAACATGCATAACTTTTATTGTGTACATCCAAATTCATGCAATTCAAAGCCAAACCCTTCATTTATGTTTCTACTTTATGACCTTAAAATGATTTAAATTAATAATTACCATAACTTCTTCAATTAACCATAAATAGTTATTATACTCATATATAACACATTTATCACTTTCATGCAAAAATTCATATTTTAATAAGCATATATCCAATTGATCCAATTTCATCACCATACCATATTCTAAGGTATCTACTATTATACCTATTTTTATTTTGAAAAAAAACCCTCAACTGATGGGTTGATTTCTTCTTCTTCAAATTCATCTAATGACTTATTATCACTTAAGTATGTTTAATTATACTAAGTATGATTATTAAGATTAATCCTTAATCCGGATAATCACATTTACTTTTCTGACACACCCATCACAATTGTGTTTTTTGTCTTCTATTAACCTGCACACTCACTACCCTTACCAAGTATTGCTGCCAAAAGCAGTTGCAATAGCCATAGCATCAATAGACAAAAAGAGGTATAGTTTTTCACTTGTGTAGATTCATATTACTTTCCACTTATGTGCTGATTTTCCCCTTTTTATTTCAGCCTGCATGACATATTTTGATGTACTAGTGGGGGTTTAGGGCTGCTCTAAAATCGTAGGAGTCACAGCCCGGAGGCGGGCCTAACAGAAACGTGGGGTCAAGTGACCCACCTAACCCAACCCAGCCCAAGGTTTGGATTTTATCAGAAGACTTTTAAGTTTTATCATATCCCAAAAAGTATGGGCCAAAGTCCGTATAGTGATCACAAGAATAATAATGCATGAAAGAAATAAACTATAAAGTATTGTGCAACAAATCTAACCATCAGTTATAAGTTTTCACAGACCAACAAATATCTTCATCAAGAAATAAGTTCAAACACTCCAAAGAAAATAGGAAATACAGGAAAACTCTTCAACTCCCAAATCTCTATATGCTCTTGCCTTTACCTGGAAGGGAAGGGGTCGTTTGGGTTGAGTGACTAACTTAGTAAGGAAATTAAGACTAAATGCAATACATGAGAAAATGGATTTTTCACATCTTTTGAAAAACCAGAATCATGTTTCTTTGTACTGTACATGGATTTTTAAATCACTTGAAATCTCTTCATTATTTCTTATCAAAACAAGCTCATGACCATTGATAAGGCTTTGTCAAAACATGTCGTATACATAGATAACTATATCACAAAAATATGCCAATGCTCCTCAACTAACTACTTACTTGATCCAAATTAACAAGGGTTGCTGGTGAGTAGAGCTATAAGCCATCACACCACCCATCAAATAGAAAGGTATTAGGCGAGCAAAACTCAATCACTAATAACCTTCTAATCCATGTGACTAAAAATCTTGGCCATTTATGGGATTCAAAACCCAAGGAGCATGTCATCACTGTTCTATGACCCATTTCTGTTGGACCTTATGCACACCTATAGGGGAGGTGTAAATTAGGTGAGCTAATTTTTTTGTGCGATATTTATTATTCCATCCCTAAGGGATTTATCACAAGTATAAAATCAAACAATCACAAATGTAAAGAGTAAGGGATAGAGAAGTGCAAATAATTTTTTCATGCGGTTCGACAACCCCTTTAACATTTGCGCTCCAAGTTTCTCACTTGGAGATCCTTAACCCACTAACCTCCTCGATTAATGATGATTGGCTTCATGGGTGCCAATCAAACCTTTACAAAAAACTATTCCTAGGGCATCACCCTTTGTTCTCCGATTAAGTACAAATAATGTAAAATAAAGAATAAAAATTCTAAAGCCTAAACTCTCAAGTTTGGGAATGAGAGAGCTAAGTTAAGCACTTAATTTGCTAAGAGAAATTGAGTAGAAAATTTGCAGCGTTTCAATATGATTGTCTCTTCATTAGATTGCATTTCAGAGTGCTTCTATATATAGACTCTGTTTGTGTGGTAGACCACAACCTGTTCCGGTGGACTGCTATTCGACCATTGAAAAGTAGTCGTTATGCATCTGGTCGTCCATTTTCAACTTCGGCTAGTAACTCTGGTAGACCTATCCATCTTCGGTCGACGGTTTTCACGCTTATCAAAATATGGCTCGAATCTATCCCTTTTTTTGGTCAACCACCTCATCTCCCGTCGATTGCTTTCTAGCCATTGTAAAAA
The DNA here is from genome assembly GCA_022433065.1 of Begonia loranthoides. Classification (NCBI taxonomy): domain Eukaryota; kingdom Viridiplantae; phylum Streptophyta; class Magnoliopsida; order Cucurbitales; family Begoniaceae; genus Begonia; species Begonia loranthoides. The sequence continues at coordinate 12,083,508 of CM039484.1, read as the reverse complement.
TGTAGAGCTACTATTTGATTTCCAGTTGACCACTCCTTAGCGTCGGTCGACCACTTTCCCTATTCTAGCTCTTCTGCAGCATGTCTGGTTGACCACCCCTTGGTCCATAGTCGACCTATCCTCCATGTGTTTGCTCTTCTTAAATCTTCGAAGTCCTAATTATCAATATAAAAGGTACATGGACATAGACAAATACGTTAGTAAATATTAATACCCCGTATTAAGAGTATTTACAACTAAGATCAATAACGTATTTACTTGAGTCAACAAGTACAAAATAAATAAATTATTAAATCAATTAAACAATCATCATAAAAAAAAATAACCTAATGTCTATTAAGCTAACAATTTTGACTTTTGGTATTAAAAACCCAATGACATGTAATCAGTGCCCTATAAGCCATTTCGGACGAACAAACAAACAATTTTCAAACAGTAGAAGATTGCATGGGATAGCATTGTGATGCTTTGATGCCAAGACTGTCCAAAGCATCAAGAGGATTCATCCTCCTAAATATATTTAGATAATCCAAATAGAATAACATGTACGATAAAGTAAATGTGAGAAAACATATATAAGTATACGTAAAAATAGACGTGCTGTCGAAACAGTCCCCGTCGAGTTTTCATGTGTTATATCCCATAAAATATTAGTTAGAAAATCATGATGCAATGCTGTGCATAAAGTATTCGATCGGAGATCCTGCCTCCTTGGAAATAGACTCAAAGTCTCCAAAATCATCTGAGCCTAGATCATATAAAAATCCTAGAATTTCTATCAACAAAACAAACAGGGAAAATAGAAGGGTCCTAAATCAAGATTAAGAACCCAAACTAGACAACTCGATGAAGAAAATAGAAGGCAGTGCATCTAAAAAAATAAGGCAGTGCCTTCACGGAAGATAAACAGTGCACCTGCAGACGCAGGACCGTGCGTTCAAGAGGCCCTCTCGGGTGAAACTGTGGACAGGCTAAAGTGTCCTTCCGTAGAAGGTTTGATATTCTATGGCACTATACATTGCGGAAGGTCCTTGGCAACTTCTTAATTCCCTTAGTTATGTGCAGATCACGTGATTACCTAAGTTTGTTCCACTCTGTAACGAGGGTATTTGCTCTCTGGAACAAGACACTTATGGATTGTTCCACTACGGAATGAGATTCGTCCAGCCTGTGGAATGTTGTCCTTCCAGTTTGCTCCCCCACAGAATGATGGACCTTGTAGTTCACTCCCCTGTAGAACACTGTCTTTCCAGATCTTTCCCAAGGAGGAACGATGGTCTCTCTGCTGAGGAGAGTGGGTTCCTCACACCATTGTCCAACCCCCAGCGACTGCTCTCCCAATGGCGATCCCTTGATCATCCACCATCCAGACCATACCTGTAATACCCCGATTTCCTGTAAAGGAATTAAGTAAAGATAATTGGGAAATTAATTAGGTATGATTGGATCATTGGATAATTATTGAATATTTATTTCATGGAATTAGTGGAATGGTTTAAGTGAGAGATTTGGTTAAGGATTTATTTGGAATAAATTAATTAGAGGTGGATTAAATAAAGAAAGAATTAATTAAATTAGATTAAAAATTTAAAGAATAAAATAATGCAAGGAGAAGATATGGCAGCGTTTTTAGCAGGGATGTTTCGATCGCGGCACTGGTTGAGGGTGCGATCGAGTATCGTGACCGAAATGCATTACAGATTGCTCCTTGGCATTTTTTGTCATCTCCCAGTCGAAGTTGAGGTCAAAGAGTTCAACCGAAATGCATTCTAGATTAAATTTTGTGGTTTTCAGACACAACGCGGTCGAGGGTGTGGACGTGATGCGCAATAAAAAAACAAACGGTTTTGAATCTGTGAAATCCATCGATTTTGCGGTCGTGTCATCGGTCGGGACGCACTCACAAGTTCAGACTGAAAACACAAAATAGAGGCAAAATTGGGTATTCACTCGATGGTGCGGTCGAGGGTTTGGTCAGCTTACTCGACCGAAAAGTCTATTTTTAACAGGAAAACTGATGTTGTCAGCCATTCTTTTATTTTTTTTCTAATATTCTCTTTCTCCTCTCCCAAATGGATAGGGCACTTTCCACGTGGTTGAGCTGGATTAGACCTCCTCTTTTGAAGTGTGTGATTGTCCATCAAACTTTGCGTCTTCTCTGCGTATATAGGAATGGTAGACGATGGGGGTGGCACTCTGGCCACTTTGGGTTCCTGTTTTCTGCAAGTAAAAGAGAAAAAGAAATAGAGGGAATGGGGGCACTGTGTTTTCATTCAGTAAATGCGTGAGAAGAGAGAAAAGAGAGTGTGTGTGCGCGAAGAAGGAAGAAGGTGCATTCTGGGTTCCATATCGCTATGAGAAAAATGTGTGTTGCATTCCTTGGTGTGCACTGCTAATATATATTATCTAAATATATATTATCCAACCATAAACATAAATTGTCTAAGTCAAAACAATTAACTACGCAAAGAGACAATGAATAAATATTCAGTACAACAAAATTAGTATCACAATCTGTATTCCTACACATCAAGTAAACTAAGTCAGTGCTGCCTTCTTGTGAGATTTCTTTTGTAAATCTGTGATCGCAAATGACAACTGCGGGTCTAGGTACACATTGGACCCTTTGGCATACAATGCACTCTTATCAGGTAATTCTTCGTGAAGGTGGAAGCTGATCTCCTTGCAATTTTGGAGTAGCCCTAATCCCCACTAGTACACCGAAAGATGCCATGCGGGCTTAAATGCAAAAGGAAAAATCAGAACATAAGTGAAAAGCAATAGGAATCTACACAAGGGAAAAGATGTACCTCTCTTTGTCTGTCGGCACTACGACAATTGCAATTACTTCTAGTAGAAACACCTGGAAAGGGTAGTGAGTGTGCAGGTCAACGAACGATAAAAAAACATGGTTGCTTTGGGTGTGACTAAAATGTAAACTACACATTAGAACTATTGAAACATAAAAGACAAATCAGAAAAGCAAGAAGTTTACTTACGTGAATCCACCTTATTGTTATAGCAATTTTTCATATTGATAGTTGAAGTATTCTTCTTCGTTCAACGCATTGCGTTGCATACAAAGAACACAACGCAAGGATGACTACTAAAATGAAATATTCTCAACTACCTATTGTAATAGAACATACTTCTCACTATAATTAACGTCGCTTCTTGCATTGTGAAGATGAGCTGAGTGATGTACTATTCATCCTGTGTCTGAAAATGAAAATATCAGGCAAAAATATATCCTATCCAAAACACTTAATTCCAAAAAATGAAACATCCTACCATAATTCCTGCAAAAAATGCGAGCGTCTCAGGTTTTTACTAGTATTTTCACGAACAAACTTTGCAAAAATATCCACTAGTTCAACTAGTTGTAATAAACATTGACAAGTTACCATAAGACTAATAAGATATGAATAAGTGCAGACACATAGATAACCAAATCGAAGACGTACCATGTGCATAGTTTTAAATGGTGGAGGCTATATTACACTCGATGCATCTATCGATGGGAGCAACTATTTGCTACCCCTTGGCAAGCACAACAGGATGAGAAGGTTGGCATCAGAGGGCAGTGGTGCTGCAAACTTAAGACGTTATTCAGTCGCATGCAAATAAAGTAAATAATTAACTTTACGTATAAACTAAAAAACTTACAAGCATTTTATGTGTTTGGATGCTGAAGAGGTTATTAAAGAGATGCTGGAGAGGTTGCTTGAGAGGCTACTTGAGAGGCTACTAGAGAGGTTACTAGAGGGGCTGCACGTTGCCCCATTCTTTGCAATGGACAACAACTGCAGATGGCACTCCTTTGCTCGGTCCTCCATTGATTTCATTTTATGGAGCCCCATTTGAACTCGATCCTCCAACCTTCAAACTCAATCCAACACCATTGCTCCTCCACTTGCTCCTCCATTCTTTCCATCCAGGCGACAATCTCCTCAGGCATCGACATAAATTGAGATGACTGAGGGCACATAGTCATCAGCTGCAGAGTATCATCCTCCATGTGCTGCAAAAGCGATGATAGAGGTTATTCCTCTGAGGGGGATTGAGGCTGTATAATTGAAGGGGGTGGAGGTCGTACAACTAAGGGGGCTAGAGGCTGGAAACTTTTGCTCAAGTCTTCGAGGTGGGTTTAGATGGAGTCTTGTATAACCATTCCCCTCAAACTTTAGAGATCCCCATGCGATCCACTTTCAATTTGTTATAGATGTCGATGACCTTCTCTTCAATTCTCTACTCCTCATCTGAGACTGGTACCCTGTGATGCTCAATAATCCTCTGAATGAACCAGTTAAATGACAGACTCTTGGCTGGGTTGTTGAAGACCTCGTACATGTGACTTAAAATCACATAGCCAATGTTCACTTTCTTTCGGTTGAACACCTTGTCTAATATATAGAGATTCATGCGACTAATATGGTCTTGATGTCAATCCTAAGGCAAAATGGTGTGCATCATGATGGTGTGGATCACTTGGGCTTTGACATTCAATTCATTTGACTTTGGCTTCTTGAAGACTGCTATCTCAAGATCATGGTGTAACAGTTTAAGCACTGCCAGACCTTCTCCTCGCCTAATAAAATCACATGGTAATATTCCTCCCTTGGGTCCTCCATGAAACAACTAAGGATCAGGTTAATATCATTAGGAGTTCGTCTCAACTCCCATCCAAGCATGTCAAATCTCTAATGGTTGGGTGGATAGTTCCAAATTGGCATAAAAAAGTTTGACAATCGTTGACAAAAATGTCCGGCCAATCTTCACAACCTGGCTAAGCTAGCCCCTTAACCAGTTCTTCAATCTGTAATTCAGCCAATGACTCAAAGTCTTCTCTTCTAGATACAATAAATGAATGATGTTTAATATTAATTTCATACAAATCATTTGTTGCGGCAGTCTTGAAGTGCAGGAAGTGGAACATGTTTGTAATAGGTTGGAAATGAACCAATTAAGATGCTGGTCGCTGTTGAGGTTGAGGTTGAGGTTGTGCTATAACCTCAGCTTGTGCTTCAACTTCAAGTGCGACGGGTGCTTCAAATTCAACCGCGGTTGGTATATTGCTCTGAAAGTAAGCGCGCATGAAATCGGTTGCAGTTGTCTACGTTCACGACACCCAATCTATTTTGCTTGAGGTTGAGGTTGAGACTGCTATGGAGCAACCATACACTTGAGAGTCAGTTTCATTGTCCTGGGAATGGATGAAACAGTGAGGAAATCGCTTTGAGAGTGCAAAGGTTTCGGGGTTTGTTGAGGAAATTGTTGAACTCACCAAAGCGCGGAATTTCAATTATATATACTAGGGCAATGGAAGGCACAAGGATGCATGATGTTCCATGGCAAAAAAATTGTCATTCCACAGTGGAAAGTAGGACATTCTGCATTGGGTAACAACAGTCAATGATAAATTTTAATTAATACTGACGTTCCATGATGGAAAGTTTTTCATTCCACCATGGAACGTAAACATTCCATGGATGAATGTATGACGTTCTGCGATTGAATAACAACAAGCAGCTTCATATTTAGCAAGGCATTTGTGGAGGAACGTGTAGCATTCTGTTGTGGAAAAAAATATTTCTCATAGTTCAGTGGTTAAGTTGTTAGCAAAAAAACATTAGTGGTTGACTTGTCATTGGCTACAAAGTACAAAGGTTGATTTTTTAATTTCTCTTCTTTTTTTTTTCTTTTTCAACATCAATTTAACAGAAGATAAAAATAGAAAAAACACACATTATTAGTTCAAAAAATGAGAATATTTTAGTGAATAATATGCATGTTGATAATTTTTAAAGTATAAGAACATAGATATAAAGATTACAAGATAAGTGCAAAAATAATAGGGAAATTAACAAAAGAACCATTGAATTATGAGATCAATGACAAATCAACTACTGAACAATTTTTTCTAACAACTTAAACACTAAACTATGGAAAATGGACGACGCAAACATCACTGTAACCTGTTGAAAGAAACATTACCGCAAAAATGACGTTGAAACATTACTCTCTGTAATTCTAATTCTACTTTAGTTTTATGTTAAAATTGCAATAATTGAAGCAATTTACCTCAAAGATGATGCCAAGAAGCTCTGACATTGTCTTCTCATCGTCAAAAACAATTCTCACATTTTCAATTCTCTGAACATCTTCTAGTGGCTCACCCGTCCTCTTGATTTCACCCATTCAGTTCTCATCACCATCTTCTTTTTCCTCTTCCTAGTCCATCATCGTCATCCAGTGCTCATCCTTAATGTCTCACTTTTCACATAGGAAAGTAATATTTTCTCTGTCGAAAGAGGCAAAACATTGTATTTCTGCAGCAAAAAGTAATTGTTTCACGTGCAAAAAGTAATACAATGTTCCACAACAAAAAGACAACATTCAGAAATACAATGACAATGTTTTTAATGGAAAACTTAACCACAATGTACAATACATTCATTTCTCATTGTTCAGTATTAAGTTGTTAACAAAAATTGTTCAGCGATTGATTCCATAGTTTAGTAGTTGTTTTGCTAATTTCCCTAACTAATATTTTCACAGCCATAAGACATTGGCCAAAGACTTTTGTTCAATACTACTTTGGAAAATTGAAAAATCAACCACTATACTTTGTGATCAATGACAAGTCAACCACTAAAGTATTTTTGCTAACAACTTAACCAACGAACTATAGAAAACAGATGCCGCAAACATCACTATCACGTTTGCCGTTAAACGTATTAATTTCATTCCACGATGGAACACTACATGTTCCTCCGCATCACTTCAATGCTAAATATGAAGGTTTTAGCGCTAACATTCCACCAACGAACGTTAGTAATAATTAAAATTTACAACTTTTTGCCATGGAATGACAACTTTCCACCATGGAATTACAACTTTCCACTGGGGAATGACAACTTTCTGTTGCGGTACGTCATGCATCGTTCTGCATTCTGTTGCCTTAGTATACATAATTGACAGTCTGTGCTCTAGTGAGTTCACCAATTCTTCAACGAACCTCAAATTTCTTAGTAAACCTTTGTACTCTCAGAGAAAATTTCCACACTGTTTCATCCATTCCAATGGATTCTAAGAAAACAAAATTGACTCTTAAGTGTAAGGCTGCTCCGTCGCAGTCTTAGCCTCAACCTCAGATAGAAATGGACTCGACCCGTGAATGGAGATGGCTTGCAACTGATTCATTGTCGGTCAATTTCACCGCAATGTACCTGCTGCGGTTGAAGATGGAGCACAACTTTCCACCGTGGAATGACAACTTTCTGCAGGGGAATGATAACTTCCCGTAATGGAACGTCATGCATCGTTCTGCGTATTGTTGCCCTAGTATATATAATTGACAGTCTGTGCTCTAGTGAGTTCACCAATTCCTCAGCGAACATCAAATTCCTCGGTGAACCTTCGTACTCTCAGATCAAATTTCCTCAATGTTTCATCCATTCTAATGGATTCTAGGAAAAAAATTGACTCTTAAGCGTAAGGCTACTCCATCGCAGTCTCAACCTTAACCTTATGTCGAAACGGAATCGGCCCTTGAATGCAGATGGCTTGCAACTGATTTCATTGTTGGTCAATTTCATCGCAGTGTACCTGTAACGGCTTGTAACTTCTTCACTTTGAAAACATGTAAAATTTAAAACTTTTTCTTTTATAAAAATAGCAAAAGACTTTTATTTCATAAAATCCTTTGTAAAACACAATGGAAGAATAACTTAATAAAACATTTTACTAATTAAAAGAATTTATTTAATCATTTAAATAAACTTTTTTTCTTTTACAATTTAAGTACATTTACAAAGCTTTTAAAAACCATTTCTTTTGCATTCATTAGCCTAGCCAACCACAAGATCCACGCATGCAAATCCTTCATCAACTACTTTTTAACCTTTTCTCGTGCATGTTCCTACATCGTAAGACATAAACTACTGAGCCTAAGGCTTAGTAAAATAAAATTGTTAACATGCTATGCATCTTTTAAAACCATGTATTGTTATCCATTTTTGTTTTCTTTTATCTTATACGTTTTAGTCTCTTTTCTATTTCTGTTTCTATTACTGTTTCTGTTTCCATTTTTGTTTCCATTTCCATTTCTGTATCCACATCCGTATTTGTTTTTGTTCGCATTTCTGGAAATTTATTTCCATTTTCGTTTCCGTATCCATATCTGTATCCATGTTTGTATCCATATATGTTTCTGTTTCTGTTTCTGTTTTCGTTTCCGTTATCGTTACTGTTTTCTTTACTTTACTATTCTTTTCTTTTGTTTCTATGTCAGACATTACTTACTGGTCCACAAAAACCGTTATCTTTACATTTCTTTTGTTTCTATGTCGGGCTTTACCTACCGGACCACAAAAACATTTCATTACAAGCTTTGGTTGCCGAGCTTGACTTACCATTCCAACATCTTTACTTTACTTTACTTAATCATTTGCTTTACATTTATTTGTATTTCATTCTGTTTTCCATTTCCTCTTCAAAACCATGCATGAAAACCATTTTCATAATCTTTTGAAAACCATGATGTGTGTCATGCTCGTGAATGCATACAATATCTATCATATCATTACTATTATCTCTAAACATACTTATCTATTAAACATATTATTAAAAGAACCTAATTCTAATAAACACACAGCAAGCAGCATTACAATTCACAAAATATGCTCAATATCTGACTATTCTAATAAAGCAGTAAACAACCTTAATATTCTACTAAAGTAGTAAATAGTTAGCATACAACTCCTAACTCTTGCGATGTAGAGCCCCAAAGACCAAAACACATGCGTATCACTTATCTCATATCCGTAGCTCGTTCTGGCACGTACATTCTTCTTCCTTTCCAATACCTTCAATACCTTCACAAATCAATAACATTAAATCATTAATAACTATCCCACAGTCTCAGACTTATAATTCGACCCATATACATTACAATTCTATTCCATATCTCCCTCAACTTCTCATACCCATTTCCAATTGTAAACCATACAACCATGTATCCATAACTAACCAACCACCATATCGCTATCACAACAGTGTACATATATCCAAATATAAACACTTCCCTACAGTCTGTAAACAGCAACCCACAACCAAAATTGTACATGCATAACCCATCAATATTCATCACAATTAGCAAAGCAGTAAACCATAGTGTCATATACAATTACCATACTATTAATAGAGCAACAGCTATAACAGGGAACAATTGCAATTTACAGAGTATATAAAGTCCCACAGTTTCCATAAGCAGCAACCACTGAACCTTAACCCTTATTAATATTTCCATAAACTATATAGTCTCTCAAAGTAGTAATTTAACCAAGGACAGAGAATGCTTCCAACCCATATAGCCTTAACTATTATTCTTAAAAATTCCATAGCAAAGACAAACCCATCACTCTACATAAATCATTCCAAAATGTGACTAAAAAACCAACAAAGCATATTTACATATTGGATCACAAATGACAAGGAATAATTCATTTCTAACTTCAACGTGAAGCCCACAGGTCCTTGCCCTTCATCCACGCCCCAGTGATCTTCATAGTAACACTAAAATGTAGAATCACCACTCTTTCGGCAACACAAAGTGCATAATCAAATCAACAGAGCTTCATTAAACCAAAATGCTAACCTTGGCTAGGCGTAGTGAACACCGCAGCTTGCGCACACGGTTTGCCCATTCCACAAACTCGAGCGCCATGAGCCCTAGTTTTGCAACTTGTCGCTCCCCAAGTCGCCACCGTCCGCTCGTCGGACCACGTCTCCCTTCGTGAAGCCCAACACCCTTCATTGCATTGCAGGAGAAGGTCTCCCCTGTCGCCTCTCCTCCCTCTCTTTTCTCTCAAATGTTTGCAGGCCGATTTCTAAATCCTTCCCCCTTTTCTTCAACTGAGCCAGCAATGGACATAACCAATTCTCCTCCCAACATCATCAATTATTTCATTTCAATTTTCCTTTTCATTTTAATTTCACTCCTCTTATTTTCTTCCTTTAAATATTTCTTTCCTCCATTAATTCAATTCTTATAATTCCCCATTTAATCAATTCTAATAATTCCATCCCAATTCAATTATTCAACAATCATCCAATAATCATCATTAATTATTCCATATTTTATTATGTTTGCTAAACGTATTTTTGGGGTATTACATTCCATATTAAATTCATCTCAAAATATCCAATAATGATCCAAAAATCCAATTAATTTCTCAATTATCCTTACTTAATTTCATTATGGAAAATTGGGGTATTACAGTACCCGTCGTGGTTGAAGGTGGAGCACTCACGGTTGAAGGTGGAGCACCCGCCGCTTACATTACTTGATTATATGAGTTATGTCATAGGGATGCGTAGCTCGCCAGCAACTCGAGTGACATATGGATCTTTGGATCACTGTCATTTTTATTCCTTCTGCCTCATGAGGTGTTGCTATCGACATACGATAGCATTTTTTGTGGTATGTGCTAGATGGGTCCATGTGTGACCATCCATTTTCATTGATGACGTTTTCAACAAAAAATGAAGTTGGCATATCAAGCCGATGAAGGTTGAGCACTTGTGGTTGACGTTGGAGCACCTGTGGTTGACCTTATTACACAAGCCGAGGTTAAAGCACAATCTCATCCTCAACCTCAGCCTCAACAACAACTAACAATAGGTCAATTGGTCTGTTTCCAACTTGTTACAAACAGGATTTACTCCTTGCTCTTCAGAACTGCTAAAGTGAACGATCTGTATCAAGCCGATGTTAAAAATCGTTCAAGTATTGTATCTAGAAGAGTAGATTTTGAGTCATTGGCTGAATTGAAAATAAAAGAATTGGTTAAGGGGGCTGGCTTAACTGGTTTATGCAAGTTTGGTGGAAGTTTCTGTGCACGGATTCTAAAATTGTTTTACTCCAATTTGGAATTGTCCACCCAACCATTAAAGGTCTAAACTAACATGTTTGGATGGGAGTTGAGAATGACTCCCAAGGATATTAACTTGCTGCATGGATGTTCAACATAGGAACCAAGCGAGCAATATTACCACATGTCTCAGGAGCTAGATTTCATCAGACAAGAAGAAGGTCTGGCATTGCTTGAAAAATTACATTGTGATCTTGAGATTGTAGCGTTCAAGAAGCTAAAGTCTAATGACTTAAATGCCAAAGTCTGAGTGATCCACACCATCATGAAGTAAATCATTTTGCCTCGGGATGGACATTGAGACCATGTTAGCTACATGGATCTCTATATATTGAGAAGGTGTTCAACCAAAAGAAAGTAAACATCGGCTATGTGATTTTAAGTCTCATGTATGAGGTCCTCAACAACCCAGCCAAAAGTCTACCATTTAATTGGCTCATTCAAAGGATTGTTGAGCATAACGGGATACCAGTCTCGGATGAGGAGCCAAGAATTGAAGAGAAGATCGCTGACGTCTACAACAAATTGAAAGTGGAATGCATGGAGATCTCCAGAGTTGAAGGGGTATGGGTATGCAAGACTCCATCCAAGCACGCCCTGAAGAATTGAGCTAAAGTTTCCCAGCCACCAGCCCCCTCAATCGTACAGCCTCCACCCTATTCAATTGTATAGCCACCAGCCTCCTTAGAGAAACAACCTCCATCATCACCTCTGTAGCACATGGAGGATGACACTTTGCAGCCAATGACTCTGCCCCGTCCTCATTCATCTCACTTTATGTCAATGGCTAAGAAGATTGCCTGCTGGATGCAAAGAATGGAGGAGCAAGTAGAGAAGAGACATAAAATGGTATTGGATCAAGTTTGAAGGATTGAGAATTGACTTTTACAAATGGAGGAGGACCATTGTAATATCTCAAATCTTTGTTGAGCTGAAGGCATAGCTTAAGTGTTAATTTTGGGGATAGTAGGAGCTAAGTTGGACAAGTAAAGTTATTGGTTAATAGAAATGCATTTGCAATAAGTGAATGATGATACCCCGTTAGGTTCAAGTTAGATTATGAGAAGGATTGAAGTTATATTGGACGATATCAATTGGATCGATAGTCAATGAGAAATAGTAAGAGAAAACAAATTTGGACGTAATTGGATATTATAAGGTCAAAGGTGTAGGATTTATACTATATTAGGACATATTGGATTTAGTGTAAAATAATGTGAAGAAGGAATGGTGAAACATGTGATATATGTTGAAGGTTTGGATAATTTGGAAGGAGTGAATTATGGTTGATTAAGGGTAATTATATATATTGATATATATTAGGTATACGTGGATGTCACATTAGAGGGAATAATGTCTATATATAGGAATAATTTGGAGAAAATGTGTATGGCATCCATTTGGTGACTACGGCCGATCGAGGCGATCGATCGATGAGGTGTCGATCAACTGGCATGAAAATGTCGTTTGGCAGAAGTGTGGTTGATCACCAATGTTGAGAATAAATCAACTGCCAGCATTTATGAAGGCATCTGGAGAGTTTTAACCAATGAGAGATGAAGCGAATCGTTGTCTGAACGTCTGGGAATTGAAGGGAATGACGTTGCATGTGTTTCAATGTCAAAGAGTTGTGTCTCATGGCCTTCTACTTTCGGAAAGTTAATGTTGAGACATTGAAAGATTTAATGGACTGCAACCTTTGACCTACCATCATCCTCTGGGCATTAAAGTTAAGACGTTAGATTATGGCCTATAAGTAGAAGTGGGGTAGTGAGGTTTTAGAGGAAGAAAAGGCATGTGGAAGCTCTGCCAAAATATTGTGAGGGTGCCTTGCTTCTAATGTATGTGGGAATATAAGGGAGAAGAGTTTGAGAGAAGATTGTTGTGTATTGATGGAAGTGTTGGAAAATGGCAGTGTACTGCCGTGAAGATTTTGGAGGGATTTACAAGTTGATGGGAGAGTGAGAGAAATGAAAGTGAAAGGAATTCTATGAGTTCGTGAGGAAATGATGTTGCATGGATATGAAGGGTCTGTATGAATTCTGAGGTCTATAAAATACACAGTGTGAATAACAACTGTGAAGGAGAAAGGATAAGCGAAGTTAGAAGTTTTGAAAAAAAAAGTCTCAGTTGTTATTCTCTGTTGATATTCAAGTAATTCCACCTTTACCCATGTTTTATCAAAGACTATTATATGTGGTAGTTGTTGTCTATCATTACTGCTAGATGGATTTTGATTATGATGACAACATGTTATTAATAGATGTTATTGGAGAAAATATCAATGGATTAAGGTGTTACTTATGAGGTTCATTATTAACATGTGGTATTAGTTGTTAAGATGAATTGTAGGATAAGGTTAGAATTATTATTGGTCATAGCATGCAAATGAATGTTAAAGAAGTTGGAATACACTGTTATATTGGAAGAATACATATTTTGGATATTATTGAATAAATATTTTGGATAGTAGGAATTATTGGAACTATTAGTGGAAATAAATAGTTAAGATTAGATGTGAAAATAATGGGTTTTATTATGTGGAATTTTAGAGAAGGTTATTGGATTAAGAGTTATCATTGTTAGATAAAGTGATTATTGGAAAATAAGGTTCTTTGATAGTTTGGACATAGTAGGAAGCTATCCATTATTGGAAGTAAGAGCATGTTAGTTGAAGATTGGGGAATTTATTATTGAAAAGTAATTATTAATAGCTATATGTGTTAATCATGATTAGGTTTCATTGTGAAGAATCTTAAAATGTTAAACTGTTAAAGCTAAGGACTTCAGGTATGTGGTGCTGCATGTGTTTTGTCTGAAAGGGCCTACATCACGGGAATTAGGGGGTATTCACTATTTGTGTTATTGATTGTTATGAATTCTATGTTTATAGATTTAAGTTTATTTCCTTAGGATAGATCACATTTTAAGGATACGTCAAAGAAGACGTTAGATAGAATTGTATGTGCATGATAACGTTAAGACTTGAAATCTTAAAGTACACGAAAATATAATATACTTAAACAACTATGATCCGGTTAGTTACGCCTGGCACAGAAATCAAAGTATACAAAAATGAAATGAACGTAACTAGACATTTTTGTGGACCGGTTAGTTACGCCCGGCATAGGAACCAAAGATAAGTAATAACTGTGGTCCGGTTCGATACGCCCGACACAGATGTTTGTGTGGTCTGATTTGTTATGCCCGACACATAAACAGTAAAAGACTGAAACAATATGAGACAGCGTAATGAAACAGTAAGATATGTAAATAGCTATTTTTGTGGACCAGTTAGCAACGCCCGGCACAAAAACCAAAGATAAACAACTATGGTCCTGTTAGTTATGCCCGGCACAAAAATCAACTGTTGTCCGATTTGTTACGCCTGGCACAGATGTTTGTATAGTCTAGTTTGATATGGTCGGCATATAAACAGTGAAAGACAGAAATAGTAAATAGATGTTTGTATGGTCCGATTTGATACTCCTGGCATATAAGCAAATAAAATAATGATAAAGACATGAACAGTAATAGATAAAGAAAATAAAAAACTATGTACAATGTTATAGAAATTGTATGTGAATTTCATGTTTTACGTTTATACTAGTACTGAGCGTTAGGCTCATAGTTAGGTCTCGTTGATGTAGGTAAGGAGCAGATGAATAGATAAAGCTGTTAAAGGACGTAGCTGATGGAGTATTGTTGTGTGGGCGTTTGTACTGTTGGCGACATTGACCTATGGTTAATGCTCAGGAAGATGAAATAAATGTATTTAAATGTTTTAAAAAGCTTTTAAGAGTTTTATGACTTCAAATAAATGTTTTAAGTTAATGAATTTATTTAAGTGTTTATTTAAACAATGGGTTTATGGTATTAAATTGTAAAAGACTTCTGCTGTATGTTTTATAAGATTAAGACTTCCGCTATTTATTACTCTTGTATTTTATTAGGTAATAGTTTTAAAAAGAAAAGAAAATTTTTATACGAAAAAAGTTACGGAATGTTACAACCATCAAATAGGGCTATACAAAATGTAAATAATGGAGGAGCACCATCAAATAGGGCTGCACCAAATGCAAAGAATGGAGGAGCAATCATAGGAGCGCCATCATGAGATGTTGACCAAATTGCAAAGAATGGGGCAGCAAGCAGCCCTTCCACCTTCCTCTCTAGTAACCTTTTGTGCAGCCCCTCCAGTAGCCTCTCCAGTGTCCTCTCCAGCGTCCTCTTCAGCAACCAAACACACAGCCTACTTGTAAGTTATTTAGTTTATGTGCAAAGTCCATTATTTACTTTATTTGTATGCAACATAATAACGAGTTTCAAATTTGCAGCACCATTGCCCTTAGATGCCAACCTTCTCTTCCTGCCATGCTTGCCAAGGTGTGGTATATAGTTGCTCCCATTCCTCCATCGACAGCCGCATCTGGTGGAATGTAGCCTCCACCACTTGAAACTATATGCGTGGTACGTCTTTGATTTTGTTATCTATATATATACACTTATTCATGCCTTATTAGTCTGACGGTAACTTTCAATATTTATTGTAGCCAGATCAACTGATGGATCTTTTCACAAAGTTTGTTCATGCAAATACTCAGAAGGACCTAAAAACGTGTGCAATTCTTTCAGCGATTTTGGTAGGCTTTTTCATTTTGTATCATTAAGTGTTTTGGACTACCTACTTACGATATTCAGCTCTCTTTTCATTTTCATGTTTAGGATGAGTACCACACCACTGAGATTGTCTTCCCGAATCAAGAAGAGATGGCAAACACGGTGAGAATTACATTATGTTACATTAAGTAGTTCAGAAGATTTTATCTTAGTACTAATCCTTGGGTTGTGTTCATTGTATGCAATGTTATGCATTGGACAAAGAAGAATACTTCAACGTTTAGTTTCAAAAATCGCTAATGACACTAGGATGGATTCATGTAAGTAAACATCTTACTTTTTTGGTTAGTCTTTTATGTTTGAACAGTTCTAATGTGTGCTTGATTTACATTTCAGTCACACCCATAGCAACTGTGCTTTTTGTCGTCCGTTGACATGCACACTCACTACCCTTACTAGGTGTTGCTACCTCAAGCAATCGCGATTGTCAAAGTGCTAACTGACAAAGAGTGGTATATCTTTTCCCTTGTGTATATCATGTTGCTTTCCACTTATGTGCTGATTTTTCCCTTTGTATTTCTGCCCGCACGACATCTTTTGGTGTACAAGTGGGGGTTTAGGGCTCCTCCAAAATTGCCATGAGATCGGCTTCCACCCACACGAAGATCTACTTTATAAGAGTCCATTGTATGCCAAAAGGTCCAACGTGTACACGGATTCAGAGTTGTCATTTACGATCACCAATTTGCGGAAGAAATCTCGCAAGAAGAAGACGGTGCCGACTTAATGTACTTGATGTGTGAGGATATAAATTAAGATATTGATTTTCTTGGACATAATAAAAGTTTCATTGTCTCTTTGCATAGTTAATTGTTTTGACTTTGATAATATATGTTTACGTATATGTTTGGAAAATATTTGGTTAGATTTCTAGTTTTGATAATGCCACATGGTGGAGAGACTAAAACAAGGGAAGCTCTTGCAAAATTTTCATTCTTTTGAAAGAGAAAGAAAGAAACTTTGACTTAAGCCAAATTATCCATTTCATTCATCATCAAGAAACAATTAACATGTTTAGTGTAACAATTTAAGCAACATGTGTATAACACTAAAATATATAAGGCAGAGGAGTGATGACGTTCTGCCGAGGAACGTCGACTTTCTACTGCGGAAAGTTGATGTTCTACTGGGGAAAGTATGACGTTTCGTGGCGGAATGTCAACTATCCATAGCGAAACGTCAACGTTCCTCAGCAGGATGTCAACATTCTGCGTTGGAACGTGGATGCTTACTCTAGTTCCAGTAGAAAGCAGTTCCCCTTACTGTGGTTCTAATATATATTAGTTCCATTGTCCAAAATTACATTTGCATACTAATCAATTTTCATTCATCATCAACAACCTAATTATCAATTCCATTACAACCATATAATGTATATGTGCATTACAAATGCAGACCAAATTATCAATTAAATTACAACCATATCATGTATATGGGCATTACAGACGTAAACCAAATTGTCAACTCCACTACAATGTTTATGTGCAATAAGAATTGGTGTGTTCTGGGCTGGTAATACTAACTCAAGCTTCTAATACTGGTAAAGTAACATATTTCGAGGAAGGTTAAGGTCTACATTTATGTTTGTTTGTATTTGTGGACCTTGCACATCATACTCCTGCATAACACATTGCAAATGAAATTAGCATAGTTAAAATAAAAAATAAAAATATAAACCTAATAATGTGTTCACCTGCGTCTCAAGAACTATGCTGGGAACTGTCTCAGGGGCTATGTCGGGAACTGTGAAATCCATAAATGTGGCTTACAAGTTTCCTCTTACGCATTTCCCTTTAGACCTGCGGCTGCCACATGCACTTGACTTTGGGCCTCCACCTTCACATGTGCGGAAACTGTGCTTCACACCCCCCCACACCGGCCACACGTCATGTTCAGATATCTTCTGGACAACACTGTTTGGCTTAGAGCCTCATCAACATCCCTTATTCGTTGCTTTCATGGCCTTCTAAGACATCTCTTAAATGGTGGTGTTATAATTGGATCAAGGTCCATCACATGCCACGTGATTTGTCCACTCACTAGGTGGACAAAGTGTTAGTACATCGTCATGTATGTTTCCCGGCGGTAGCACTCATGCACCAAGTCCTTGGGAGATCTCCTAATAAATTGCATACAAAGGACTGCATGGATATACAGGATGCTAGTCAACTCCCACCGGTAACATATACAAGTATGTCCGTCCCAATTGACAGCGTACTATTCGTTACCATTGCTCACCTCAAAGTGGGTCACACTTAAAAAATAGGTCTCTAATTTTGGCTTGCAAGTTATAATCTGGAGAGCCGATTCTTGATCTGCGGACACAAAAGGTCCATCAACTGCGCTATCTTTTTATGTTTTTCAATGATCCTACACAAGAGCACCTTTCTTATAATCTCAAACATACTGAGAATCGGTTTGTCCCAAGCTGGTAGAATGTAGATGTTGAAGGACTCACTCAAGTTGTTTAGGCTTATGTCGCACTTTGGGATGGAGCCGAAGGCATGTTTGACCCAGAATCTCATATCTATTCCTCGTAGATATGTGTGGGCTACCAGGTCAACCAAAAGTAGCTTCCTCATCTCTCTCTCAAAGTACGTTGATGTTATGGCTCTAGAAGCAGCCCCACATTGTATCCTTCAACAACCTACCTTTAAATTGTTTTTGAAAATTTACATACAAGTGTTGGATGAAAAAATGATGCTTCGCTTGCCTTGCAAACTCTCTGACAGTTGTCACTAGCCACTACAAAAATTAACAGTATGAATCAAATATTAGTACACAACGCATAACATAAACATAGAAGGCAAAGGCAATCAACCATACCTTTTGTCGGTCAGAAATGAATGTATGCCCATTACCGAATGAGGTGTTTAGATCCTCAAGCAACAATTCAGAAAACTAGCTCCAAGAATCCTTACATTCTTCTTTAACCACTGCTACAAGAATTGGATAAATTCCATTGTTCCCATCGATGTTGATAGCAGTGAGCACATGGCTCGGAGTTCATCCCTTCAAGTGGCAACCACCCCAACAAATTATCGGTCTACCACAGTTCAACATCCCCATCTTACATGCAGCCAAACACATATATATCCTTTTAAATGTACTTATCTCTAGCTGAACACGCAGCGACCTTCTAGGATTAGACCTCCAAATCTCCTCGGCATACGACCATATAAGCTTGTATTGCTCATTGACATCCCCTTCATTCATTTTTCCAACCACATTTCTTGCCCTTCTAGCAAGGCTGGGTGTAATATTCATGTTAAAATCCTTCCTGACTATCTTAATTATAGAAGGAAGGTCCCACTTGGCCTGACTTTTAAATTTGTCCAAGTAATGTGTTGCCACCTATTTGGCAAAGGCATGGTGGCTTTCCATCTTTTTTGAGCAAATGTGAATGTCGTTATAGCTATGTATTTGAAACGTCATTCTACTATGCATTTTTTAGACATGCATCCACCACGTGCATCCTTCCTAGCAGGTAGCTCTTAACCAATAAGAGTCACTGTGGGTGAATTTTATCACATACCCATTCTTCAATGCATGATCGATGATTCTAATTGGATTCAATGAACTATACTTCTTGCCAAGACACATACCAACGAACGTGCATTCTGCTTGTGGTGGTCGACATAGGCCTACTCACGCCTATGTCCATATCTTTGTCACTGGATTTGCATAATTAACGGAGCTCCTCCTCGTCTAGAGTTGTCAAGACGGAATGCACCACTATATTAGCTTTGTCTCCAATTGCACGTACATCATGTGCCAGAAATGTGGACATGGGCTCCACTTCAAATGGGTAGTTAACAGATTCCTGAACACTCCCAGTCGCCATGGTATTCAACAATTAATAACACTTCAACTTCGCTAACAAGCGATATACTTTAGCTCTCACAAAGCTCGAGGGTTCGATAATCACTCAGAAAATCGCGATGAGTGTAGTATAAATTTATATAAGGCAGAGGATGCATGACGTTCCGTAACAGAAAATTGTCATTCCACTGCAGAAACTAAATGTTCTGTACCGAAAAGTATGATGTTCCGCAAGGGGAAATGATAGACAAGGACGTTTTATGGGGAGCGTATGACATTCCATAGAGGAACAACAAACAAGTATTTTCATATTTAGCATTGATGTTCCGCAGAGGAATGTGTAGTGTTCCGCCATAGGACAAAATTAATATGGTTAATGGCAAACGTGACAGCAATGTTTACGGCATCTACTTAACATAATTAAGTGATTAAGTTGTTAGCAAAAATACTGTACTGGTTGACTTGTCATTGATCAAAAAGTATAGTGGTTGATTTGTCAATTTCCCTACTATTTTTTTACCAATTTACGAATTCACAAATATAGTCCAAACAAATATACAAAATTTCATTTCACATTATGCTTCCTAGAGAAATATTTCAATAAGCTGAATTATATTTTGATGTACATCAATAGACTTCTTTGTCTCAGCTTTTATCCTCTTCTCACAATTCAAATTATCAATCCATTCAAAAATACAATTATCCAAACTAACACACCAATCAATTCATAGTTCCCTATCTAGTCACTAATTCACTTCAATTCTCAATTCTCAATGCTGTGAAATATGAACACAATGCTAAAAAATACTCAATGCTAAAAGATTCAGGATAAATATTAAGCACAACAATTCTCAATGTTCAACTATCAACAATTCATCATAAAAATTCTCAATGTCAACAATTATCAATGTTCAATGAGAAAAAAATTGATTTTCTAGGAAATGGTAGTTTTTCGTGTGATATTATAATTTTATTCCTTAATTTAACACAAATAAGTATGCAAGCAATAGCTAATATAAAAAGTAAGGGATAGAAAAATGCAAATACGTTTGTTAATGTGGTTCGACAAACCCACCTACGTCTGCACTTCAAGGTCCCCCTTAATAATTCCTTAATCAACTAACTTGTCTGGTTATTGATAATTGAACTTCAAGGGCATCAATAAAATCGTACAATGACTGTTCATAGAGCGTCACCCTTTGATTGATCTTCACGAGAGTCAATGTAGCCTTCTATGGCTATTTCAAGACATCACCCTTTGTTCTTCATTTAAGTACAATGAATTGGTAAAACTAAAGTTCTTAACTCTCACAAATGTAAAATCTCAAGTAGTGAGAGAGTTAGGTTAAAAACTTAATCTAGAAGAGAAATATCAAGTAAGAAATTTGGCAGTAGTTTGGTACAATTTCTTTCCGTTGGTTCTTCCAATGGCAAGTGCTTCCTTTTATAAAAAAACTATCCAGCAATCGACCACTCAACATTTCCTATTGACCGCTTCCTGAGTTGCATTGTAGCGGTTGTGCATTCGGTTTACCGCTTCCTTCACTCCAGTCTACCACTTCAGTACAACTCAGGGACTATCTTGACTCTATCCAATTTTCAGTCAACTGCCATTCATCCTAGCCGACCGCTCTTCTGTACTTCAGCATATGTCCAGCAATCTGTATTATTTTCAGTTGACTACTTCCTACTATTTTGCTCTCTGTAGCAATCTAGTCGATCACCCAGTCGACCTGTACTCCGTATTTTTCACATTTTCAATCTTCTACGTCCCAATAATCAACCTATAAGCTACATGGACATAGATAAACATCTTAGTAAAAATTAATACACTTGCTAGAGGGTATTTCCAATAAGGAACAATTATAAACATAATGATAAACATATTAATCTCATTCAATTCATAAACAACTTATCAACAAATAAATCACTCATTATCAAAACAAATACACCTAAAGTCTCTTAGGCTAACAGTTTACTTTTCTCATGAAAAATGTGATCTTTTGTGAGAAAGATAATACTCTAATTGTTACAAAACGCTATGGGAGCCCACGAAAAAAAACTTTCAACCATATAGTGTCATGACCAGGAGGTGACTTAACAGAATTGTCGAGTCAAACTACCCAATACTTAGGGATGACTCAATCACTCAGCCCAATCCTTGGTTTGCCGCGTAAGACTTATTTTAAATTTAAAGTCGTAACCCACACAAGATGGGTCAAGGTCCATATGATAATTACAAGTATCACAATGCAAGAAATTAAATTACAACACTAAGTTGTCCAACATCACCCAAATTTCCAATACAAACCAAACTAAAATAAGTCCTCACCAAGGAATTAAACTCTTTAAAATAATGAAAATAAAGGGGGCACTCCAAGCTTTTACTACTTTTGCCCACCACGGTTCTTTCCTGAGAAACATGGGATGGTGGGGTGAGTGACTAACTCTGTAGAAAGTTTATTATATGTACGATTGATAATTCTATGAAAATTAGAGTTATTATCATAATTCTAAGCAAGTTTGATGTTATTTTTTGAGTTTTTGGTAACTTTAACCTAATTTAAGCTATGATGCAAATAAATAATCAAACATGTGAAATTAAAATGGAAAATAGTAAATTTTGGAAGTTTAAGCCGTGAAATTATAGGAAGAAAATCAGTGTCACACAACAACATCTGAGCTACACCTCAATAACATTAGGTCGCAACCCAACAATAGCAAAGGAACCCGAGCCGCTGCCTAGAAGAGTTCAAGCTGCAACCTAATAGCAAAAAGAAGCTCGAGCAAGAGCCTAGAGAAGTTCAGGCCACAGCCCACAACAAGATTTAATTTTCAAAATTACAAAATACAGCAAATTTTGAAAGATTTTTTCTGAGGTTTCAGATACCCTAACGAGGCTCTATAAATATAGAGCTATTAGATGAAAAGAGGATATTCGGTAGCCTTGAGATGAGTTTTGGAGAGTGATCGAAGAGGAATTTAACGTCAGACGAGGAGATCGACATACGAATTGCGCCATTATGGTGACATCCAAAGACAGATTTTCTCTTCTATCTAATTCTTCTCTTTGATTTTCTCATATTCATCATGCTTTTCATTGTTTTTATTTTGACTATGTTGAACTAATTCTCTACTTCTAAAGGAGAGATGAATCATTTATTTGGAATTTTATTTTGACTAATTGAATATTCTTTTGGTTTAATTAATTATTTATTTGCAAATATTTTGCTCTTTATGCTTTCAATTTGCTAGTCACTTATTGAATGATTCTATATTTAGGATTTGACGCTCGAGAGAGCTAATTCTAAATACGATCTGAATATTACAACTTCAAGGTTTAACAACTTAAAAGAGTATTTGGATTTTGCAAAATCAAGAAGAAAACCATGAAACTTTATTAAATAACTAAAAGAATAATTTTTATAGAAATATTAAAATTGTGATTTTAGGAATTAAGGTTAGTTCGACACTCGAGAGAGAAGAGTTTAATAAATTAGGATTTTTTATTTATAAATAATTGTTCAACGAATGAATTTTTTAAAATGTAGTACCACAAGTATCCTTGAAAATTTTAATAAAAACATTGAAAAACATATTTTGAATAAACATAATCCACACATCATCAGTAGAAAACTAAATTTGTATGATAAGTTCTAACATAAAATTTAACAATGCCAAATAAAACAAGAGTTGTCAAAACTCAAGATTATTACATAGTTCTTTTCCTTTTCATAAAATATCTCATGGGTCATGAATCGCTAGACAACCCCAAATGCTCACCCATGGAAACTCATACTCAATCGCTTCCATCAACAAGATTATCTTCACTAAAATTATCACTTACATCACAATGTTCAAACTATGAATCTAACGCTCAGTAAGCGATATATAAACATCATAAGCTGATTATAGCCTCTAAATGTATGCATGCCATACAAAAATAGAGTCCTCAAAATTTCACGCTTTGTAGGAATTCTAACCCTCGCTCTAGTGGAAGCTCTCGCTCTTTCGGAAAGACAGGTGTCCCACACTCCATTCAGACATGTATGCCTTGCAGAAATCAAACTTTCCGTTATCATGTGCATTTCGTCAAAATTTGGATTCTGCAAACACTAATGTCACTTAAACTCGTTTTTGCTACGAAAGTCTGCGCTTCTGCTGTGGAAATAGGCTTTGTTATGTTGCGGAAACTTATACTTTTGTGGACCCATATCAACTATAGGAGCTTTCCTCATGCAGAAACTTGCTTCCATGGATGCCCTTTCTCCGACGGACGCACGTGTTGTAAGGACCTAATTCCCTTTTTCTTCAAACATTGTAATTAAAACACTCTTCCTTTAATAAAAACATATAAAATTTAAAACTTTGCTTTTAGATCAAATCATTACATTAAATTGCGTAGCAGAATACTTATACTTGATTTCAAAACATGTTCCATATTTATAATATAAAACATTCTTGTCCATATTTTCGAAACATAGCTTACTTGACCACAAAAAATAGTCTCAATGGTTAGTTAAAATCTATTACAGAACAATTTTCCCAAGTGTCAAAATACATGTACCAAAACATGCCATCGCAAAACCTGTTACATAGAGCTATGACCCACCAGTCAGTTCGCCAACAACACAAAAGACTCAATACCACAATACTCCATCAGTTGCTCCATCTGCTATAACCATAGGCTCCTTACCTACATCACAAGACTTAAACTATGAGCCTAAGACTTAGTAAGTGATATAAATTATGCAATTTTTGTGCTATGCAATGTTTTATAAAACATATGTAGTTTTCGTTTTCATTTCCTTTACCTTTATCATGACTTTACCTTTACAGTTAACTTAACTTTAGTTTTGCTTACCCATACAGGCGTTGGAGATGTCAACTTGACAAGGTAGAGTGACACCATATGACCCACGTGGGGTAGCAAACGCAAGAACCTACACCTCGCAATGTCTATTTACGTTTATTTTCATTTATTTCTATTTTTATTTAGTTCCAAGGTGTTAGAAATGTCAACTTGACAAGTTTATGATTAAAACCATATACGTAACATTTTCAAAAATCCATGATGCATGAATGCATATAAGTGCATACAAATCTAGCATATCATCAATATAACCTTTGAGCATGATCAATCAGAATCCTTAACTTAAAGAACTTAAAATCTAATAAGCACAACCTCAAAACATCAAACAATTACCAAGCAGTACATCCTCGAACAATAGCAGGATCAATAACCTAGTCATCTAGTAAATATAGTCATCAAACAATACCTATTCTCTTGTGATATAGGTCAAATGGCCAAAAACATGTGATATTACTTACCTGGAAGCTTTAGGGAGTTTAGCACTTAATATTCTACTTCTCAATACCTTCAAAATCAACAATATTTATCATTATAAATCATAGAAAGGCACTTTATTAAGCATGCATACTAGGGCTTCATCTAAATTTCCTTATTCTTTATACATTTCATAATTTCTTAACCAAATCCAACTTACGTTCTTCTTAGGGTGTCTAGATAATTATATTCTATCAACTGATTACCATCCACAACCGTTGTAATAAAACAGAGAGCATTCCTAATCACCATAGCCTTATCCTCGACAATCCTTAACAATTTCATTTATCAAAGTAATAAACAGACAATAAGAGACATTCCTAGGCCACCGAGCACCGCCCTAAACAATTTATCCAATAACATAGCAACATTTCCTCAACATTATCCATTAACACCTATTTAACAGAGTATGCATATTCCACCATGTTTATTAATATCTTTTAAGATAGTAACCAACGTAGAACTTAAAATCCAATTACAAAACATGGCCTTTCAAGCAGTAATTGAAGTAAAGCAACAACTCAATCTGTAGAATACTATGCTCCACTAATCACAATTGAAAGGAATAACCCTCAGGTGCACCTAACAAAACAATAATGAAAATAGAAGCCATTCCTTACACCTTGCATCTTTCATCTTTTAATTTAACACAACCTTCTCATAACTTCAATAAGAAATCAGAAAGGAATTCTGCATTACCTGAAGCACCTAAGAGAAAGCGGAGAAGACTTAAGAATCTAGTTCTTCCTTCTCCAGATTCCTCTTCTCTTCCTCTCACTATTGTTCACTCTTCTTCTCTCAAATAATCCTCTTGGTCTCTTTTCTCTTCTCTCTAGATAACTTCTTCTTTCCTTGAAGACCTTTACTCTCTTCAGACCTTATATTTCAATACAACATACACCCTCCAACAGCCACCTGGAAGTGAAGCAACAGGTGGAGAGGCTCAACATAGCAACATTTCCTCAACATTATCCATTAACACTTATTTAACAGAGCATGCATATTCCACCATGTTTATTAATATCTTTTAAGACAGTAATCAACGTAGAACTTAAAATCCAATTACAAAACATGGCCTTTCAAGCAGTAACTGAAGTAAAGCAACAACTCAATCTGTAGAATACTATGCTCCACTAATCACAATTGAAAGGAATAACCCTCAGGTGCACCTAACAAAACAGTAATGAAAATAGAAGCCATTCCTTACACCTTGCATCTTTCATCTTTTAATTTAACCCAACCTTCTCATAACTTCAATAAGAAATCAGAAAAGAATTCTGCATTACCTGAAGCACCTGAGAGAAAGCGGAGAAAACTTAAAGAGTCTAGTTCTTCATTCACCAGATTCCTCTTCTCTTCCTCTCACTATTGTTCACTCTTCTTCTCTCAAATAATCCTCTTGGTCTTTTTTCTCTTCTCTCCAGCTTCTTCTTTCCTTGAAGACCTTTACTCTCTTCAGACCTTATATTTCAATACAACATACACCCTCCAGTAGCCACCTGGAAGTGAAGCAGCAGGTGGAGAGCCTCAAGAGTATCCATGTAGCTCCCACTGAGTTTTCATCCAATCATATAATGGCATCCTTACAATTTCAGGCAACGTTTTGACTTCCTGGTTGATCACTTTCATGAGGATGATCGACCGCAATTTCAACTATGCATAATGTGTAACATCCTGACTTTTTATCAAAATTTAATAATTACAATTGGAGTATAATCTGGGGATTTTAAATTAATTGGGTAATTATCGGGGTATTACTAGTGATGTATTCATTAGATTATAATTTATGAAAATTAAAATAAATATTAATTCAACTAATTAAATTATAATGTATGTGATCAATTGGGGTTAATTAAATTAAATTATAACACAAGTGGTTCATTGGGATTAATATTTATAAGTGAGGATGTTTTTTCGATTAGCTAAACCAGTTCTGTTAAGGGACCGGTTTAGTATTTCTCGTGTCATCTGGCCTTCGGCCATTTGACGAAATGAGAAAGGGGGTATTAAGAAAAAAAAAAGGGGATTTAAAATAAATAAATAAATATATATATATATATATATATAATATAATATAATATAATTAGGGGAGGGGGGAAAAACCGGTTCAGAACCGGTTCACACCCTTAAAATTGGTTCGTTGGGCGAACCAATGAAAGGGAAAAAATAGAATGGCTGAAAGGTCATTCTGCGAATGAGAAGCCGACGAAAACGAGAGGGGGAGAGAGAGTGATAGGGAGGGAGTGATGGTGAAGGGGAAAGGGGAAGCTTGCTGGTGGACGGAGATGACGACGGCGGCGAGCTACTGTGACGATAGCGAGCTACTACAGACGGTGGCATGCGAGCGGGAGGCGCTGGATGGCTAGGGATCAGATTTGGGGCATTCGCGAGTCGTGTTTCCGGCAACAAATGGAGGTACAATTTTGTCTAATTTCTCCTCCTTTGTTTCCTCTGTGGTTTAGTCATTGTCTTGCGTCGTGATTCGGAGGATGAATCACCGATTCCTGTTCGACAGTGGCTTCCTTGATGGCCAGGGACTTCGGCCGAGTGTAGTTGGCGAACCGAACCAGTTTTCTTGGTTTGGTTAGGATTGTTGTTTGCTAACGCAGACAACTCTAGCTTGGAATCGCAACATGGTGGACACACTCTATAAGCTGGACAGAGACGTTGTCGGGAGATTTGCTAGATAGGGGGGGCAGTGAATGGGAGCTGTGCAGAAGGGACATATGTTCTATCGATTTCTTCCTTCCTGGTGAAGCTGAGTGCAGGAGATGAGGAAGGAGGAGGGAGTTCTCTGGAGACAAGAGCTAGAGCTCTCCGTTTCTGCTGGGAGACGTGAAGGGTAAGGTTTCCTTTCTCCTGAGTCTGTTGTTTTCATGTAATACTTGAGCTAAATTCTAGAGATTTTTGATAAATCATCTACTGCCTGCATGTAGCAGTTTATGCATTTCCATGGCATATGTAATTCTCTATTGTTGGTTCTGCATAGCTGGTTTTGGGATGTTCTTGGCTATTGTTGGTTGATTATATGTTCTGCAATTTAGTTACAAGTTATGGATGGTTATTCTATTATAATGGTGTTCTGTTGTTTAGTTAGGAACTTCTGAATAAGTTGTTGGACATGTTAATGTTGGAAATGTTCATGGTTGCTGTTATGAAGTGGAATTATAATGTTGGTTGTGGGATTATTAAGCATATGCCCTATATAACTGGATAATTTGTTTGTGATGGTTGTTGAAGATGGAGATGTTATAAGATGGGTTGGAAACAGGTTCTGTAATCAATAATAGTTGTTGTACGTACCAATGATGTTTCTGGATGTTGTGGGAATTTAATATGACGTTGGGATATGTTAGGTTCTGTTTAGGAGTTGGAGAAGTAATTAGAGTTCGTACAAGTTAGAATACGATTCATTGATGAGTTATAATGTTTTAATTTGTGAAGGTATCGAAGAAGGAGAAGGACGATGGTTAGGTGCTAAACGCGAAATAGCTTCGAGGTAAGAAACTTGGATGTGTCTTGGCCATATGGAGGCCCTACACCACAAGTAGTGTGCGTGAGTAGTGTTGTGTTCCTTGAATGATATTCTGTTGTTATTTCCTTGGATTGTTAAGGTAGATTATTGTTAGCTTTGTGATATTGCTTGGTTAATATAACTGCTATTATTCATTGTTGGTATTCTTTACTGTTAAGTGATATTGTTAATTCTGTCATAAAGGCTTAAATAATGGATGAACGAGTGATAGACAATGGATGAACGAGAAATGCTTAGATAATGAACGAGATAGATGAGTTAAGTGCGAGGACATTATTATGAGTTGTTCTTTATAGTTTAACTCTTGTTTAGTTATTAATTTCAAGCTGCTATGTATTTCATCATTGTTCTGCTGCCACTTGTTTGTCTTACTTTCATAACCTAGTGTTAGCACCTGTGATAATGAGCATGCAATTTAATTAGGATAATTAGCTAGAATAATAATGGTAATTCTATTTGAGCATATTTAAGTAACCATTTGTCTAATTCAATTGTTTATCACATCATTGAGCATGTTAACTAACAAAGATAATAACGATAAATTTAAGTTATGTCATGTTTATTTGATTGAGCATGTTTACTTTATTAACTAACTTAATAGTCGTGAAATAGCAAATTCGTGCATACTTAACTATTTGTGTAAATTAATCCTCAAGTATGTTAATTAAGTTAATGAGTGTTCCACTAATAATTAGTCTGAGCATGTTTACTGTGTTAATAATCAATCTACGATAACTAGTTAACAACAATAATTAAGTATGCTTCAACAATTAGAATAGAAGTATATAATCCGAGCATATAAATTGACTAGAATAACCAATCATAATCTTGAGCATGTAAATGAATTAGGATAATCACTTATCATAATAATTCTAATTCTACCTAAATATGTTAGTTTACTCTTATTAAGTAATACGAGCATGTTTAAGTAGTTGTGTAATAAATAATTAATCATTGAGCATATTTAGTAGATAGTATGTTAAATTAGTTGAGCATGTCCATGTTAATTAGTTCAAGCATGTTAATCGATGACTAAACCTTGAGTATGTTAACTAAGTTGTTGAGCATGTAATTAACTAGGATAATAACTAGACTATTAAATATAGCATGTTTGACTAATTAAAATAAAAGTATGCTTAACCAATTAGAATAAGGATTTCCAATTTATAAGCATGTTTCTGTTATTCGTTGTCTACAACATGTTTCCATGTTTAGTCTAGCTTAGTTCAATGAGCATGTTTAGTTAAATTGTAATTTGTCGTATGTTACTTTATTGTCTCATCTTGTTCACTCGCTGCTTCAATTTGATATCATAATTGTTTCCTGTATGTATGTATGCTTTCAATTATTGTTATTCATTATATGCGCGAGTTCAATTATAGTAATTTTACTTCAATGCGCATTTCAATTTCTGTTGATGTACGTTATAATGCATTAGGTATCGTGTTAATAGAAACCGTAGGGAGTGCCACATTGGGGTGGTACTCACACATGCATGAGTGAGGGAAAATGCTAAGAATGGGTGGGATATGCCCATCACCGAAGAAACCCTCCAAGCGGAATACGCTGGAAGGGAAGAAACCCTAAAGGCGGGATCTGCCAGAAGGGGAGGAACCTTGAAGGCGGGATATGCTGAAAAGGGGACGACCTGGGAGTTGGGGTAGATGGGTAGTTGGATCTAGCCTAGCAGCTAGGATACACCCTCACCTAGTCAAGAAATGGATTAGCATGCGCACAGGAGGTTAGAAGCAGATCGATTAGGCCATCTCAAAGGACAACCTCCAATCTCCAGCTCGAAGTACGAGTAAAGAACTAAGAACCAATGACCATAATAAAAGAGTTAGTTTGGGTGGCCCCCATTCCAAGAAGAATTAAAGAGAGAGATATGCATAATTATTTTCGCTCATTTCCTTACTAAGCCTTTAGGCTTACAATTACTTGTGGTGTGAGTACAAACGACAAACAGATAATAAGTAGAAGATAAACACATAATGAAGCAAGGATGAAAGATTTGCACGCGCAAGACTCGGGGGCTGGCTAGGCAAGGAAAAGAATGAGTAAATGGTTGTAATCACATTAAGTTTATTATATCATACTCCACTATTTAGATTTCCTTTTTAACGATTTAAATACGCTTCCGTCATGTTTTACAAGAATTTATTTTATAACGCTTTCGCACATTTTATCATTTGGATTTTTTCATAACGAGTTTAAAGAAAGAGTCAGTAGCGATCCGGTTAGACGCACTCTCATACGTTTTGTTTTAAAAAGAAAGAAATTTCAAATTTTACGCATTTTAAAGCATTTACGAAAATCTAGGTCTTTACATAATGTATTGACCGTGATCGACCGCAAATTCATCCCTGTGACTGCAAACCAAAATTATCGATCACCAACGCAACATATGATCTACCACTTCAAATAGTTTTTGCCATAGTAATATTTTGCGTGAACACTGGTTGATCACCTTCCTTCTCACGATCGACCGCAAATCCATATTTTTCACTCCATAATGTTTGAACATAAAGACGATCAATCACACATTACATTGATCAACCACACTCCTGCTACTTCACTAATTTAACAATTTTTCTAAACCATAAACCACTCTTGACTAATTAAATACTATAATCACCCAACATAACTCAAATTATCGTCAAATATTAACATTTTCTTCTTAAACTTAATATAACCAAAAATTTTGAGGTATTACACGTGTCCTTCGGGGAAGCTTTCCTCCAATGAAGCGAGTTATCTTCCATGGACACCAATGTTTCCACTGAAGCCTATACTTTTAGGGACTTGATCCTTTTCCACTGCGAAGACACTTTGCATGATGCCTTTGCTTCAGCAGACCCTGAACAATTTCACAAACACATCTCCTCCACAAAGACACTTCCCTCACAGACAAGAATGTCTAGCAGAAGGCTTCGCTTCTGACACGTGTGTTTCTACAGAAGTTGCCTTCCAAAGACTCACATGGCTTTGCAAAAACCTATCTTCCATGAACTCAATTGATCTGCTATCTCCACAGACAGAACTCTTGTGCAATCTCGTGAGGAGAAGTGCCTCGTTGTGCTGGTTCTTGCTTCCAAACAACCTGAACCTCTACACAACCTAAATCTATTCTCCATGCCAAGACACCCTACAATTTTTGAGTTCCCGAGCCCGAAACCAAACTCAACTGGAGACTCTACTCATTGAAACAACAGAGACAAAGGAAACTTACCCTCGGTGTTCCTTCACAGTTGAATGAGTATTTAGTCATTGTAGTGATTTCTCAAACTCACTGTAGCTCAAAATTCTCACTCTTCCCTTGCATTGTTCACTCTTTTTAGCAACACTATTCACTCATTAGTAGCAGCAATGAGAGAGTGAAACTATTCACTAGAGTTTCTTTACACCTTTTTATCAATTTACTTATTTGCCCCTAGGTATCCACATCATTTATGTGTTGACTTTTTGACCAAGACTTACACATGGCCAATTTCAGTTAGTCTACAAAAGAGCTCAGGTCAACACGACACAAGTTTGACCAAGATGACATGGAAATTCTATATGGCAAAACTTAAATTTTCATGTAAAAATTTAAGGTTTTTACAAACATGATATGCAATTTTCGTAAAGCATGCCGTTTCCATTTTTTCTTTTCTTTCGTTTCTTTCACTTTTTCAGTCTAAAGCTTTGAGGGTAATACAGTCTTACGGAAGAGAATGCACTATTAGATCCACCACTTGCAAGACAGCCTACTCGACCCCGCCCCAGCCCTACAAGATGTCATTACATTTTTTTCATTTCATTTTCAGTCTTTAACAAGTAAGAAAACATGCATGGAAATTCTTTTTTTTTTTTCAGAAAATATTTTGAATGATGCATGTAAATGCTTGTGTATGCTAATGATAGTCAATCTCATGCATCGAACAAATATATCATAATTCACAATATATCAATAATCTATATCATGACATCAAACATTATCATCTCAAATATCACAACATATTCTTAATTATCATCAACACATGTGCATCTATATTAAGGCATATAAATGTCATGACCTACTCATATCTATCACTATCATTTTTATCATATCATGACTTCAATCAATAATTTATATCGTATCATTTAAAAATGGCACATAAATATTTATTACATTTATCATAGCATATTCTACATTATTCATGTTATAGTAATATAGCATGTTAACAACTAAGCATATTGCCCAATATATTATCACTATTAACAACGCATTCTATCAGTGAACAATATTATAAATATCAAGGTACGTTATCAATCCATATTATTCTATACATTAAGGCATGCTATCAATCCGTATCGCATATCATATCATAATCCAACATATTATGTATCATAGCATGTTGTCTAACACTATCACATTTCATAGTAATATACAACTATATCACAACTTTACTTCTCATTAATAATAAGAACGTTCGTGCATCTTGTGATGTAGGTCATTAAGCCAAACACATGAAAAATTATTTAGCTCAAAGTCTTAGCACATAATCTAGCAATTTACTTAACTATCACCTTAAATTGAAAGGACCTAAAACATGCTAATTTCCTCATTAATATCAAATTGTATATACGTATTGCAATGTGCTTAACTTATATATATATATATCCAATTTTTGAATTTCTAGAACTTATAGTTTCCTAATAGAGTGTACAATAACATATAAAAATCGATTTTAATATCCAAACCCACATGTTTCAGGTATGTCATCCAAAACTAAATTATTCTTGCATAGTTCTTAGTTTTGATCTCAATATTTAATCCTCAACTTCAAACATTCAGAACTCTAATTATATTTATGCAAAAGCTTCAATTCTAGGGCCTATAGTTCTCTTAAGATGTCTATAACAACATACAAAAATAGTTTTACAATTGAAAATCGTTAAGACATGGCATTAAGTTTAAGCCCAAAACTAATTAGAATTTTTCAGTTTTGACCAATCTTGACATTAGGCATATGAACATGCATGATTTGACCATTTCCTTTCTTCTATAACCATCAACATGTTCCCAAAACTTAAATATCGTCAAATAAAATAATTGAACATAAAATCCAGATTTGAGGACCATTTCTAACCATTTATACTACCCCATAAAATTACTCACAATAACATGCTTTCTTGATCCATTTATAAACTGCCATTAATATATCCTAAAATTACAAGAGGAAGACATAACTTACCTTCTAAAAATGGAAAGAAAGTTGTTATCTTTGTGCGTTCCATTGGCACAAAGTGAATATTTGCAGCCAAAAGAGTCTTTATAAAATAATGGGTTGGGAAAGACTTTGGAGATCTCTTATTAGATGAGTGGAGGGGTTTATTAGTTGAAATAAAAAGTCATAACCTCTTGGCATTCATAGGGCATGTTTTTTTATACATTCCCTAATGGTTTTGAGTGTTAATTATACACCTTTCAACCAAAAAGTCACCAACTTTCCATCTTTCGGACGACCAAACTTACTCCAGGGACGCCCGCCTCGTCACCTATATTAAAATTTTTCCTATCCCACAATCTTAGCAACATTATTATCTTAACCTAAGGTCATTCTAACATGTATATAAATTCTATCTGTTACATGCTCTTTTAATATAATACATAAAGTAAGTAATTATACATTGAAATTTTTTGGGTGTTTCATTTTGTGTGGATATTTTTTCGTCAATGTTGTGACATTTTTTCACGTGACATCTTCTATCCTCTCTACTGGCGATTTCCAAAGAGAGAAGAAGTTGTGATTTTGACGATTATGCAATTTGCAAAGGAGATTTTCACAATGAATTGCCTCCATTAATCTCTTTTGCAAATCACCTCCTTGCCAAAATTGCAACCCCTTATCTTCAAAAATTGCTAACGCTATTAAATTCAATGATTTATTTACTTTTAAAATGTTTAAGGACTTATTTGTAAAAATGTTTAAGGATTTATTTATTTTTCACTCTTAAAATTAAAGTCTAATATATACTTTATAATAAGTTATAAAGTTAAAAGGGAAATTAACAAATCAACCATTGTACTTTATAATCAATGACAAGTCAACAACTAACTGTATATTTGCTAACAACTTAACCACTTAACTATGAAAAATAGACGCCGAAAACATTGTTTTCATATTTGTCATTAAACACTTTCCCCGGCGGAACACTACACGTTCCTCCACGGAACGTCGGTGCTAAATGTGAAGTTGTTTATTTGTTGTTCCTCCATATAATGTCATACATTTCTCCGCAGAACATTAACATTCCATGGCAAAATGTTACACTTTCACACAGAACATCATAATTAAAATTTATCATTGACAGTCGTTCCCTGGAGCAAAACGTCCTACTTTCCACCTCGGGAAGACAACTTTCTGCCATAGAAAGTCATGCATCGTTCTACCTTCCATTACCCTAGTATATATAATTGATATTCCGCACTCTGGTGAGCTCACCAATTTCCTTAGCGAACCTTGAAACTTTCGTACTCTCTGAGCGATTTCCTCACTGTTTCATCCATTCCAATGGATTCTAGGACAACGAAATTGACTCTCAAGCATAAGGCTGCTCCATCGCAGTCTCAGACTCAACCTCGGCCAGAAATGGACTCGGCCAGTGAACGCAGACAGTTTGCAACTAATTTCATGCACGCTCAATTTCAGCCCAATAAACCAGCTGTGTTTGAAGTTGAAGCACCCGCCACAGTTGAAGTTGAAGCACATGCCGAGGTTGATGCACAACCTTAACCTCAACCTCGACACTGACCAATAGCTCAATTGTTCTATATCCAACCTATTACAGATAGGTTCCACTCCCTGATCTCAGTCTTAAGAACTATCACAACAAACAATCGGTATAAAGCTGATATTAAACATCGTTCAATTATTGTATCTAGAATAGTATACTTTGAGTCATTGACTAAATTGGAGATTAAAAAATTGGTCGAGGGGGCTAGCTTAGCCAGGTTGTGTAGATTGGATGGAAGTTTCCTTGAACGGATTGTCAAACTATTTTATGCCAATTTAGAGCTATATACCCAACCATTAGAGGTCTGGATGTACATGTTTAGACTGAAGTTGAGGCTAACTCCCAATGATATTAACTTGCTCTTTGGATATATCATGGAGAACCCAATGGAGGAATATTACCATGTGTCTCAAGAGCCTGATTTCATTAGACAAGGAGAAAGTTTGGCAGTGCTTAAATTGTTGCACTATGATCCTGAGATAGCAGCGTTCAAGAAGTCAAAGTCCAATGAATTGAATGCAAAAGCCCGGGTGATCTAGACCATCATGACGGACACCATTTGGCCTCAGGATAGATATCGTGTAATACCCAGAATTAAACTGGGACTTATGGTAATCATAATTGGAATTATTGAAGATTAATTCGAGAATAATTAGGGTTATGTGGGGGTATTTATAGTGATTAAATTATTGGATTAATTAAGAGTGTTATGTGAGGAGTATTAATTTAATTAAAGTGCAAATTAAATGGAGAGAGAAGAGCAAGTTTTAGGCAAAAATATGAGAAGAAGTAAGGCAGAAGTGGAATAAAAAGGCAGAGAAAAAATGGCAAGCAAGTGATGTTGGACCAGTCAATCACTGATCGATCGGTAATTTTGGGTAGCGGTCGAGCACTACTCGATTGGTCCCACTATGAATTGCAAAACTGGAGTTTCAGCGTTGTAGCGGCTGATCGGCTTGCATCAACTAGGAATTAGTGGTCAATGGACATGTCGTCTGCTCGCCTTGTGATTTACGATAATTGAGATTTTAAACGTGCTAAACTCGAACTCATACTCGACCAAATTAACGGTAATTCCAGAAAATGTATAATCCCGAGATGAACATTTTCTAATGTTTCCCATGTGTCCTTTCTTTTGCGGTGGCCGAATAGGATGGAGTTTAGGTTTATGGGGATTTTGGGAAGGCTTATATGAGAAGCCTTTTGTGAAAAAACATACATAGAAGAAAAGGGAGACAAAGAGGAGCATAGAGAAAGCTCTCTGTGAGCTCGGTGAGAAAAGGAAAAATGAGAGAAAAGAAATAAAGGGAAAGGAGAAAAGAAGGCCGAGAAGGAAGTCTGAGAAAAGAGAAAGGGAGAATAAGAGTTGTTGGGTTTTGACAAAGTGAAGAAGAAGGCGAGAGAGGAGCTCCTGGCTTTGGGTCTTCAAGTGAGAATTGTTACTCTTGGTTAAGCTTTCTGTGTTATTGGTGAATGTTGAGAAAATGTTAGTCTATTGATGAAATTTGGTTCTGTGTTTTAGTTATAGCTCTCTGGAAAAGAAAAAGAGAAGGGAGAAAGACAAAGAAGATGAAAAAAATAGACAAGAGAAGGAAGAAAAGGGAGAAGAAACTCTCAGGTGTTCTTAGGTAAGGAAGTTCCTCCATTTCTGTTTATGATTTTTAGGAAAATAATTGTAAAAGATGGAAGGATTAATGATGTTCTTTTGTTTTAAAATGCACTCTATTGTTGGATATGGCTCTTTGTATAATTGTTACTTTGTTGGTGATGGTTAAGGATAAAATATATGAAGGTTATATACTCTATTTATGGAATTTATGAAAGTAAAAGTAAAAGATTAAGATAGAGTGTTTGAAGGGAAATGTTATTTTGTCTCTGTTATTGTTACTCGATGGTATGTGATTCAATCAGTGCTCGGTTGTTTGAATAACACTCCATTGTTGGTTGTGAAGTTGTAAATAATAGAAACTGTTAAGTGAGTTAGTGTATTTGGATTATGATATTATGTTGTAAAATGAATGAGGAATGATGGTATCAAAGTTGAGATTCATAATGGGCGATAATTAATGATTAAATGTTAGTGATTGTGAAGGTAATATGAAGGTGTTGATGAGGAAAAAGGGTATTAAGTGCTAAAACGTATTACGGACCCTTGTAAGTTAATATTGTATGTGTTTTGGTCTTTGGGGCCCTACATCGCAAGAGTTAGGAATTGTATGCTGATTGTTTACTGCTTTATTAGAATATTAAGATATTGAACATGTTTCAAGGATTGTGTTGATGCCAGCTAACTGTGCTTATTAGATTTAGGTTCCTTACGTTAAGAAGTATGATATTGAGCATGTTTCAAGATTATAGCAACGATATGATAGACTATATGCATTCACGAGCATTATGCATCATGGTTTCAAAACGATATGAAAATTGTCTTCATGCATGGTTTTAAAAAGGAAACGATAAGTAGGCATTGTGGGGGTTCGAGAGATTAGGTGATGGTCCTTGATGGTAACACCCTAGATGAATAGTTAGTGCTAAGTAGGGATTGAGTTATGGTTAAGTCCACATGAACCAACAGATGTATCATTTCTCTTATTCTAAAAATCCCCAATGTCTGGACTAGTAAGTGAAACGTAAAGAAAATGACAGAAATGATAGGTTCCTTTCCAAAAATAAAAACAAAAAATGAAACAGAAAAGAAACTGATTTGTAAAGGAAAATGAAAACAAAAAAGAGACTGACATGTAAAGGAAACGAAAATGAATACAGATACGAATACGGATATAGATATGAAAACAAAAATGGATACGGATACGAAAACAAAAACAAAAACGGAAACGAATACGAATACGAAAATAGAAATAGAAATGGATACGAATACAGATATGGACATAGAAACGAAAACGGAAACAAAAATGGAACAGAAACAGAAACAAACTAGAAATGTAAACGGAAATGGAAACCGAAACAGATTTCCAAAAATGGAAATGGAAACAAAAATAGATACAGATATGGATACGGAAACAAATACAAAAATGGAAACAAATATGGAAACGAAAATAGATACAGATATGAATACAGATACAAATATGGATATGGATACGGAAACAAAAAAAAAACCGAAAATGGATTACAGCATATAGATTTTAAAGATTGCATAACATGTTCACATTTTATTTTATATCACTTACTAAGCCTTAGTCTTATTAGTTAAGTCTTGGGATGTAGGTATATGTACGAGAATAAGAGAACAAGTTAAGGAGCAGTTGATGAAAGATTTGCACGCGGGGATTTTGTGGCTGACTAGGCTAAATGATTAAAAACGGAAAAGGTTTTGTAAAACGTTTTGTAAAATATTTGAATTGTAAAAGAAAAGAAATTTATTTAAATGATTTAATAAATATTTTTAATTCGTAAAGTGTTTTATTCATTTAGTCTTCCGCTGTATTTTACAAATGGTTTTAAGAAAAGATTTTTATTATCGTCTTTTAAACGGTTTTAAGAACAAAAAGTCTTTCACTGTATTTATAAAAGAAAAGTTTTAAATTTTACACGTTTTCAAATGTAAGAAAAACCAGGTCGCTACACATCAAGACCATGTTAGTTGCATGGATCTCTATATGCTGGAGAAGGTGTTCAGCCAAAAGAAAATGAACATCGGCTATATGATTTTAAGTCACGTGTACAAGGTCCTCAACAACTCGGCCAAAAGTCTGCCATTTAATTGGCTAATTTATAGGATTGTTGAGCATCGCGAGGTACTAGTCTTGGATGAGGAGCTGAGAATCAAAGAGAAGGTTGTCGACATCTACAACAAATTGATAGTTGACCACGTGGGGATCTCCAAATTAGGAGGAGAATGCGTATGCAAGACACAATTCAAACCCAGCTCAAAGACTCGAGCAAAAGTTTCCCAGCCTCTAACCCCCTTAGTCATACAGGCTCCACCCCCCTTAGTTGTACAACCTCAAGCCCCCCATAGAGGAACAACCTCTATTATCGCCTCTACAACACATGGAG
The DNA here is from genome assembly GCA_022433065.1 of Begonia loranthoides. Classification (NCBI taxonomy): domain Eukaryota; kingdom Viridiplantae; phylum Streptophyta; class Magnoliopsida; order Cucurbitales; family Begoniaceae; genus Begonia; species Begonia loranthoides. The sequence goes on along the minus strand of CM039484.1, from coordinate 12,044,414 downwards.
GATGAAACTCCACACCCGATGACTCTGCCCCCTCTTCAATCATTTCACTTTACGTCGATGCATGAGGAGATTGTCACCTTGATGCAAAGGATGGAGGAGCAAGTGGTAGAGCGGCAATGGTGCTGAATCGAGTTTGAAGGATGAAAGATCGAGTTGAAATGGGGCTGCACAAAATGCAATCAATGAAGGATCGAGCATAGGAGCACCATCAGCAATTGTTGGCCGAATTGCAAAGAATGGGGCAACGAGCAACCCCTCCAGCATCTTCTCAAGCAGCCTCTCCAAAGCCTTTCAAGCATCCTCTCCAACAACCTCTTCATCATCCAAACACGCAAAATTCTTGTAAATTTTTTTGTTTATATGTAAAGTTCATTATTTACTTTATTTGCATACAACGTTTCTCAAATTTGCAGCACCATTGCCCTCCGACGCTAACTTTCTCCTCCTATTGTGCTTGCCAAGGTGCAACAAATATTTGCTTACATTTCTCCATCGATAGATCCATCGAATGGTATACAGTATCCCCCACTTAAAATTGTGCGTGTGGTTAGTCTTTGGTTAGGTTATTTACGTGTCTGCACTTATTCATGCCTTATTAGTCTGACGGTAACTTGTCAATGTTTATTGCAACCAGTTCAACTGGTGGATATTTTCACAAAGTTTATTCGTGCAAATTCTAGGAAAAACCTAGAGACGTGCGCATTTCTTACAGGAATTATGGTAGGATGTTTCATTTTCTAGAATTAAGTGTTTTAGACTAGATACTTAGGATATTTCGCTTATTGTTTTCATTTTCAAGTTTAGGATGAGTACCACATCACTCAGCTCATCTTCCCGAAGCAAGAAGCAACATCAGATACGGTCAGAATTACGTTATGTTACAATAAGTAGTTGAAAATATTTTATTTTAGTACTCATCCTTGCATTGCGTTCTTTGTATGCAGTGCTATGCGTTGAACGAAGAAGAATTCTTCAACTTTCAATATGAAAATTCGCTAATGACAATAGGGTGGATTCACGTAAGTAAACTTATCACTTTTCTAGTTTATCTTTTATGTTTGAACAGTTCTAATGTGTGGTTTACATTTCAGTCACACCCAAAGCAACTGTGTTTTTTGTCGTTTGTTGATCTGCACACTCACTACCCCTACCAGGTGTTGCTGCTAGAAGCAATTGCAATCATCGTAGCTCCAACAGACAAAGAGAGGTACATATTTTCCCTTGTGTATATTCATATTACTTTCCACTTATGTGTTGATTTTTTCCTTTGCATTTCATCTTGCATGGCATCTTTCGGTGTACCAGTGGGGGATTAGGGCTGCTCTGAAATTGCAATGAGACCGGCTTCCACCCTCACGAAGATCTACCTAATAAGTTTCCCTTCCAACGCATGCTTGAACTTGTAGCTGTCATTTGATATCATGAATTTGCGAAAGAAATCTCGCAAGAAGGTTGTGCTGACTTAGTTTGCTTGATGTGTAGGGATACGGATTGAGATACTCATTTTGTTGTACTGAAAATTTATTCATTGTCTATTTGGGTAGATGTTTATGCTTATATTTGGATAACATATGGATGGATAATATGTGTTTGGAAACTATCTGTTTGGATAATATCTAGTTGAATGTTTGATTTTGATAATGCCACAAGAGAGAGAGACTAAAACAAGTGAAACTCTTTTAAAATTTTTATTTTTTTGAAAGAGAAAGAAAGAAACTTTAACTTAAACCAAATTATCCATTTTATTCATCATGAACAAACAATTAACATGTTCATTACAACAATTTAAAAAACATGTGCGTAACACCAAAATATATAAGACAGAGGAATTCTGAAGTTCCGCCGTGGAAAGATGTCATTCCATAATGAAAAGTTGTCATTCCACAATGGAAAGTAGGACGTTCTGCGCAGGGGAACGACAATCAATGATAAATTTTAATTAGTATTGATGTTTCTGCAAAGAAATGTACAATGTTCCATGAAGGAACAACAAACAAACAGCTTCATATTTAGCATCGACGTTCCGCGAAGGAATGTGTAGCGTTCCGCTACATAACAAATTTAAATATCTAACGGCAAACGTGACAACAATATTTTTGCAGTCTATTTTTCATCGTTCAATAGTTAAGTTGTTAGCAAAAATACGTTAGTAGTTGACTTGTCATTAATCACAAAGTATAGTAGTTAATTTGTTAATTTCCCTAATTAAAATAAAATATTAATTATAATTATTAATAATCATTATGTTAATAAATAAAATTAAAATATAAAAGTTTAGGATAAATTGCAACTAAGTATGAGTGATTTCCTTTGAGAAGTAGGGAAAACGAAATCGGTTTTCCATTCTAAACATGTCCTCCTTAAAACTCTAACACCTGCTCAGAATACTCAGGCAAATGTCATCTCGCTCTCTCATCTTCCTCCTTAGAAGGTAATTTTTCCTACTACTTCCTTCATCTCTGTTCTATCTCCTATTTTCACATGGAATTTCAAAGAAATCTGTTAGAAACTTATACCTAAAACATAGCATTTGTCACATCTCATGTTCTATCTCGTTATATTTGCGTTTAGGTTGTTTACCTGTTTTTGCCCTCGAAACGAAAGGAAATACTGGGAGAGGAGATTACCTGTACTGAACAGATTTAGTTTGTCTTTCAAGTAGTTTTATTTCTAATCAATGCAGAAATGGAGGTTATCTCGGAAAAGATCTCAAATCTTTTCCGTCCTTGTTCGCAGTCAACGCCTCAAAGTATTGCTCCTCTGGGGCACTTAGAAGTGAACTCAATGAAGGATCGGAGCACTCCGAGGAAAACGATGATTTGAAGAGTAGAATCTTTAGGCTCAGACTTCCTAAGAGAAGTGCCACCAGTGTTCTTCAGAGATGGGTTAGTGAAGGCAATCCAATTACTATCTCTGAACTTCGGCTTATATCTAAAGAGCTCAGAAAGCTTCATCGTTTCAAGCATGCTCTCGAGGTTTTTTTCTTTTGCTTTTTTGTGTCTCGATTAAGTTGCATGAGCTTTTTTATTGGGAAGATAGGTTTTAAACAAAAGAAAGCCCGGAGAGTGGTCAGGATCAAATAAAAAATTAGATTTTCTGGAAAGTTGAGTATGAAATTTTTTTTACAAAGGAAGTCTATATGAAATTCAGCTGGCTTTAGGTCTTAATAATTGTTACATGTGGTGTTTTCACATCTCTCTATGAGCATTCTGAATGGATTTGAGTGTTGGATCCGTTGTCAACAAGTATATTTAAATTTAAATTATGTGTTTGTAGCAAACATTTGTGATAGTCCTCCATTGCAATTTACATATGTTAGTAGGCTTCGGAAAATATAATGTTGTGTGTAATGTAATTTTAATTATAAACATTAGAAATTGGGTGTGAAATGACTGTTAGTGGGTAGTTTTAGTGTTTAAAAATGTTGTGTAGAGGGAAAGGGCTTGAGGTTATTTTCAGAGGAGAGAAAGAGCTCTCGAATTCCCTTTTGGAGTGCATGAAGGTGTATAACTTCACTGTGAGAGTGAGTATTTAATGCAATCTTCTGCTGTTGTAAAGAATTTTCCTACCAATTTGTTTCCAGTATCTTGTGATGTAATATGTGCTGCATGGTTTACTTTCAGTTGTAACCATCTAATCATTAGTTAAGAGTGTTATGGAAAAACGTCTTCCAAATTCGTTGTGAATGTGTTAAGCGAATAAGTCGTTCCCTATTTAGCTAAAATGCCTATAGAGAGTTGATGATAGACTAGTTATACCTCAAAATAGACCATCAAGTAGACTGCGTTCTCAATTGATTAAACAGATAACTTAAGTGGAAAGGAAGTGTGATTTGTAACCAAAAAAGCTGGATCTGTATGGTAATTGGAAGCTCAGATCATAATGTAGAAGAACTTAACTGAAAGACTCTTTGCAACTTTTAGTTGTGGTCATCATTTCCTGAGAACAGGGTACCATATTTATTCGATAAAGAAAATTGAAACTAGTTAAGTACTCACCTTTATCAAATGAACTACTAAAGCCAATTCGCCTCATTGTTGTTGCAAATTTTCAGGCTTTCTTTTAAAAGGTATCTGAGTCTGCTATTTTTTATAGTTTACTAAACTACAAACTATAAAGTGATATTAGTAAAGTTTGGGAGTCGCATGATAGAGAAGCCCAAAAGTACATGCTTATGATGTCTATAATAAAAAACTTGGTTATATTAGTATTCCGCCCATCTTGTCTGTCGGTAATATTTTTCCTGGGAGGATTATGCATTGCATGGCAATAGATGTTTATAAATGAAATGCAGTTTCTCTTGCAAAAGAAAAGCAGAATAGAAATGGCCCTTGACATTCATTGTTCCCCTCTCAATTATTGTATGGAGCAACAATTAACCAATTTGGTTCCAAATACACGCACTTCTTTTCAAACTTGAACTTTTAATTGCTACAATTTCTTTGTTTACTTTTGAGACCATCACTAATGCTCTCGTGGGCTGCAGGTCAAAGTGCTTGTGTCTAAAAGTTATCGGAGCTATCACAATTGATATAGTTTATTGAGTTAATGATGCCTTTTTACTTTCTGATTACATACAGATCTATGAACTATTTTCAATAGATATATACATGATCTATAATAAAGATGTTGGAGGACTCCGTAACCTTTTCAGTTGAACTTGCTATATTTTAGTGAAATGTTTTGCTTGGATGCTAATTCTTACTTGCAGATATCAGAGTGGATGATTTCTCATGGTGAGTTTCAGATCTCAGACGCTGACTATGCAGTACGCATCAACCTGATCTCAAAAGTGTTTGGTATTGCTGCCGCTGAAAGGTATTTTGAGGCTCTGTCAATTGCTGCCAAAACTAGTGAAACTTACACCGCTCTTCTTCACTCTTATGCTGCGACCAAGATGACTGAAAGAGCTGAGGACCTGTACAAAAGAATAAAGGACTCAGACCTCACTTTTAGTGCCATCACATACAATGAGATGATGACTTTGTATATGTCAATTGGGCAGATGGATAAGGTACTTGTAGTTTTTGAAGACCTGAAACGGAATAAGGTTGCACCTGATATCTTTACGTACAATCTACGGGTCAGTGCCCGTGCTGCTGCAACTCAAAATATTGATGCCATAACAATGTTGTTGGTTGAAATGAAGTTGGACTCCAGTGATAACAAAGATTGGAGGAGATACATTGATCTTGCCAGAATTTATGTTGAATTTGGCCCATTCGTTAATTCATGGTCTAACTCTATTGTTGAATCCGAAAATGGCGCAGCCCAAAGACAATGGATCACATACGACTTCCTTGTGATACTCTATGCTGCTTTAGGAGACCGGGTCAAGATTGATCAGATATGGAAAGCGTTGACGATCACTGGGCAGAAAATGAAGATTACGAGTTATTTATGTGTTCTTTCTTCTTATGCAATGCTTGAACATTGGGATGGGGCGGGAGAAGTGCTTGAGCAATGGAAGCAATCAACCCCTACAGAGTTTGATGTTTCTGAATGCGGTAGACTTTTGGATGCATTTGTTGAAGCCAGGTTCATTGCATTAGCCACTAAATTCCTTGAATTTTTAATTCAGAGAAACTGTCAACCGACAAATATGTCGAAGTATGAACATCTCTGTAAGTAAAAATAAATCCTCCTGAAACAGCAAGAATCTCCAGACAATTTGTTTGGCTTATCAGTTCATGCAGGATTCAAAGGATGGAGTCTTGCATTCTAGGGTGAAATAGCTGTTACTGAGTTGCTCACTGAGTTTCCAATGAATAATGGTTTGTTGTATTGGAATTTTGCTAGTGTCATATTTTCTTTAGATTTCTGAGAAAAATTACAGAAATGCAGAAATATTTGGAGGCTCCTTCTATATCTCTTCATTTGTCTCAAATATGTTCACCTACTTGTCTTTCATCAGATTGTGAGTCAAGTTTAAAAACCATAATAATTAAATTTTCTACTTTTTTGAGACAGTATTTTCCTTGTTCTCATGTCAATTAAAATATGACATGAGAATTGTAATTTTAGGACTATTAGGGGTTCGCAGAAGGGGGACCAAACCCATTTATGGAGTTCGGTCTGGTTCTTGTACGTGTGTAAATTGATACCTGTTTGTGATGAAAGTTCAGTTGTTTGTTTTGGGTGCAAAAAATAGATGGAATCCAACAGCATCTATAATCAATATTTGGTTTAAACTTGACTCTTAATTTTAAATTGGGAATGTGGCGTTGTCTTTGTTCATTTTTTATATAGTTCAGTGTTTAAGTTATTAGTAAAAATTGTTTAGTTGTTAATTTGTCATTAATCCACATTACAGTGGTTGTTTTCTTAGTTTTGATTTTATTTTTTTGAAACTATCCTAATTGAGATTGATTATGCTCGAGCCCAAACTTATATGTGCCCACCCCTTATGGAGTATGAGTGTCACGACTCGGAGGCGAGCCTAATAAAATCGCTGAGTTAGGCAACCTGATCCTCGAAGAGAACTCGATCACTCAATCCTCAAAGAGAACTCGATCACCTAATCCAAAGCTAGGATGAAGCGGAAGTTTTAATATGAAATTAAGCCTAAAATCCAAATCACATGAGTTGAGATCCACAGAGTGATTAGCAAAAGTCAAAGATAGTATAAAATAAACAAAAAACATACTCTGCAAGAATCAAACCAAAAAAACACCAAACAGCAAATCTCAAACATACCAAAGATTAAAGGAATCACCGACAAATCTTCACCCATCCAAAGGGAAGTCAAAGCGCACAAAAGGGACACACGAGTAGACATCCTGCAAAGACTCTATACATATACCTATTCACCGAACCTGGAAAAAATATAGTGTAAGGGGTGAGTGCCAAACTCAGTAGGAGAATCTATATCAAATGCAATGCATACGAAAACAGTTTTTCTCATTCTTTATAAAACCAATGTCTTGCTTCTCATTTACCGTACATGAATTTTAAATCATAAAATCTCTTTATCATTTTATTAAACAGGCTCAAGGTCATCAATGAAACTTTTGTCAAAACATGTTATATACATAGATAATTATACCTCAAAAATATGTCAACATCGTTTTTCGTGCGAAAACGTTATCAGTGAAAAGGGATGATCACACAAAGTCTCATCTGATACACATCACAAAAAATGTGGTCATCCGTCGATAGTAACACCTAATGAGGCAGAAGAAATGAAATGATAGCAATCCAAAGATTAAACACGTCACTCGAGTTGCCGACGAGCCAATCTCAACGCTGACACAACTTGTATAATTGCGTAAAAGATAAGGTTGTCAGCGAAGAATTTCTCCTTAACTACCTACCTATAGGATCCAAATTGACGAGAGTTGCCGATGAGCAGAGCTACGAGTCGTCACCCTACCCGTCAAATAGAAATGTACTAGGCGAGCAAAACGTTGCAACTAAAAATTTTCTAATTTGTGTAACTAAAAACTCTGGCCAAGTTTTGAGGCTCGAAACCCAAAAAGCGTGTCATCACCTCCCTATCACCCTTTCAACTTCTAGGACTTGAAACCCAAGGACATGTCACTGTGCCCTATCACTCTTTCGCATGTACAAACAATCAATCTTCTCGCTATAGAAGATTGCACGAGATAGTCTCGTGATACTTTAAGACCAAAACTGTTTAAAGTATCAAGATGATTCATACTCCCAATATATGTACATAATATCAAATAGTATGCCATGTACAATAAAATAAACGGGAGAAACCAGATATGGCTAGTGAAGCCAAACAAAGTTTGTTAAACCCAACTCCGAGAAGCAATTAGTGTGATCAACTAAAACATAACAACGGTTGACCCCGCACCTCAACAGATAACTAGAAAGAACCACTGGTCGACAAGGCACAGTGACAATCGACGGAACACAACATGCTCGACCTGAACAACTCAGCAGTTGAGAAAATATAGCTGGAGTCATCCGTACCCGCCCACGGTGATCAACTAAGACCACGCAATAGTCGATAAGGCACAACGGTGATCAATCGAGACCACACAATAGTCAATGAGGCAAAACAAAGGTCAACCAGGACCTCGCAGCGTCAACCATACTCAACGATGGTCAACTGAGACCATTCAGTGTCAATGAGACACATCAACGGTCAACCAGAACCGCACAACGCTCGATAAGACACGCTAGCAACCATCCAAGACTCAACAGTCAAGGAGACTCAACTTAAATCAATAGAGTATGATTTTTGGATCGGCTTGAAATATATAAACTGAACCGAGCTTAAAATCATGTCAAATGGCAAGAATTTTCTTCAATAATGATAAAGAAAATAGTAGAATGGTCCTATACCAAGTCTAGGAATCCAACCAACGCATAAGCGACTCAAAAACGTGACAACATACACTGTGTGTTCCATCAGGGTCCTCTTACAGTCGACTTGAGATCATTCTTGGACAATCTGTCCAATTTGTGATTGACCAAAAACAGAACTGTGGTCAAGTAGTATTGTTGCGGTCGATAAGACCTACATCTGCGGTCGACCCAACAATTGCAGTTGACAACATGAACTGTAGCAATTGACTACTGGGGACGCCAACTTAGCTTTTTGGTCTACCAAAAAATCGACCAATGCGTTACCAACACGGCCGGTCGACTGGACATCATGCAGAGGTCAATCGGGATGACGTTCGAGCACGATTTTTGATAGAAAACACATCGTTTTCTCCTGATTTTTTCTTTCCAACAACAAATAACCACACAAAAACTTCAATTCTACCAATATAAATCATAGATGTCCCTCATATTTGAGTTTTTAAGCTTAAATCTAAAGCAAACAAAATTTTCAAAATTAACTTCAAAATCAGAGTGATTAAACGAATTTACTCACCAACGGCCTTCACAAAAGTCAATGGCCTAAACGTCGAAAACCCAAATCCGTACTCTCTATCTCTCTCTCTCTCTCTCTCTCTCTCTCTCTCTCTCTCTCTCTCTCTCTCTCCCTCTCNCTCTCTCTCTCTCTCTCTCTCTCTCTCTCTCTCTCTCTCTCTCTCTCTCCCTCTCTCTCGTTTCTCCTTTGTCAATCGTAGGAAAGGGAGGACCCTTTCCTCTCTTCCTTTTCTTTTGAATATATATTAAATAAATCTATATATGCCAATTTGGAAGTGTTCATTCAACCATTAGAACTCCAGACTTACATGTTTGGAAAGGATTTGAGAATGACTCCCAAAGATATTAACGTGCTGCTTGGATGTTCGACGGAGGAACCAAGCGAGCACTATTACCACGTGTCTCGGGGGCCACCTTTCATCAGACGAGGAAAAGATCTGACAGTGCTTAGATTGTTGCACGGTGATCCGATATTGAAGCGTTCAATAAGCCAAAGTCGAATGACTTGAATGTCATAGCTTGAGTGGTCTACATCATCATGGCGCACACCATTTTACATCAAGATAGACATTGAGACCATGTTAGCTGCATGGATCTCTATTTGCTAGAAAAGATGTTCACTAGAAAGAAAGTGAATATCATCTATATGATTTTGAGTCACATGCATGAGGTCCTCAACAACCCTATCATGATTTTGTCATTCAATTGGCTCATTCAAAAGATTGTTGAGCATTACGGTGTACCAATCTCAGATGAGGAGCCGATAATTGAAGAGAAAGCCACCAACGTTCACAAAAAATTGAAAGTGGACCAAATGGGACTCAGCAAAGTTGTAGGAGTATGGGTATGCAAGACTACACCCAAGCCCGCCCCAAAGAAGCGAGCTACAGTTTCCCAGCTACCAGCTAGCCAGCCTCGCCCCCCCCCCCCCCCCTTCAAAATCGTACGGCCTCCACCCCCCTTAGTGGAATAACCTCCAGTCCCTTTAGAGAAACAGCCTCCAACATCGCATTTGTAACACATAGAGAACGATGCTCTACAGCCAATGACTCCGTCCCTCCTCAGTCATCTCATTTTACATCGATGCCTGAGGAGATGTCCGGCTGGATACGTAGGATAGAGGACCTACTTGTCTAGATGGAGGAGCTCCATCAAATGAGGCTGCACATAATACAAATGATGGAGGAGCACCATCAAATAGGGATGCTCCAAATGTAAAAAATAGAAGAGTAACATCAAATGAGGTTGCTCCAGATACAAAAAATGGAGGAGCGAGCAGAGGAGCGCCATCATGAGTGTTGGCTAGATTGCAAAGAATGGGGTAGCGAGCAGCCCCTCCACCATCCTCTTGAGCAGCCTTTCAAACATCCCTCCAACAAGGAAAACTCTTGCAAAATTTTCAATTTTTTGAAATAGAAATTGACTCAAATCATTTCATTCATCATCAACCAACAACTGACATGTTCATTGCAATAATTTAAGCAACCTGTGTATAACATCGAAATATACAAGGTAGAGGAATTCTGTCTTTCTACCGCAGAACGTCAACATGATCGATAAAAAATGAGGGCGATCAAATGGCTGAAGTATAGATACAAAATTTGGCTTAGGGAAAAGTTGGTAATTTGACATTTTCACAAATCATTTCATTCATCATCAACCAACAACTAACATGTTCCTTGCAACAATTTAAGCAACCTGTGTATAACATTGAAATATACAAGGCAGTGGAATTCTGTCTTTCTGCCGCAGAACGTCAACATGATCGATAAAAAAGTGAGGGCGATCAAATGGCTGAAGTATAGATTCAAAATTTGGCTTAGGGAAAAGTTGGTAATTTGACATTTTCATAATAATAAATTTTCATTCATCATCAACAACCAAATTATTAATTCCAGTACAACAATATTATGTACATGTGCATTACAAACGCAAACCAATTTATCAATTCAATTACAACCATATCGTGCATATGTGCATTACATACGCAAACCAAATTATCAATTCCATTACAAGGATAGAATATACATGTGCACTAAGAATTGGTACATCTAACCATATCAAGCATTTGTATTGTTTCCTGAGGAACATCTAACTATTTACCTCGAATAAACTGTTGTAGATGATGTATATCTAGTTTCGACGCATAGTTAATAGTCACTTTGATTGAGCGTTATCTTCGTCACATGCACCTGTACTTTTCGTTACCTTGCATGTTTGCTCACTCAATCTCATTATCTTACATTCCTTATTTGATGGACTTGTCGTGATGTTGTCGCTCTAGAAGTGGCCAACATTGCATCCTTGAACAAACTGCCTTTAAATTATTTTTGAAAGTGGCATACAGGTGTCGGATGCAAAACCAATGGTCTACTTGCCCTGCCACCTCTCTGACAACTAGCACCAGCCCTACAAAGATTCACAGTATGAGTTAAACATTGGTACATAACATATAACATAAACACAGAAGGCAAAAGCAATCAACCGCACCTTTTGTTGATCAGATAAGATTCCACCCATTGCCAGACGGTGTGTTTATATCCTTGAGCAACAATTCCAGAAACTAGCTCTAAGAATCCATATTTTCTGCTTCAACCACTGCTACAACAATCAGATACATTCTATCATTCTCGTCGATGATGATAGCAGTGAGCAGGTGGCTATTGTTGTTTAACAATTACTAAAGCTTCAACTTCGCCAACTCGCAATAAATTTCAACTCTCATAAATCTCTAAGGTTCACTAATTGCCAATCACTGTAAAGAGGTGAAAAATTTGGAGGCTATGTTTTGGCCATTGTCGAGACAGTTACAGTACTCCGAGTGCTCTAAGGCGCTCCGTTGTATGCAAATGTGCACTTCTTATTCACCCATAAAAGATGTTGTAGTATGCAAGTAATCAAAGAAACGACAGAAGCATCTCCTCTTTACAACGTTTCTTTGATTACTCGCATACAACGTCTTTCATAGGTGAATAAGAAGTGCACACTCACATACAACTAAGGGTGTACAAATCAAACCAGAACCGAAAAACCGAATTGGAACCGATCAATTCGGTTCAGTTTTACACCCCAAAAAACTAAATATCGGTTCATTTTTGTAAGAACCAGACAAATTGATTTGGTTTTTGGTTTTTGTTTCTCAAAATCGATATAACTTAACCCAACTGCATTTTAGGGTTGTTAGTGTTTGTTCGTCATTTCATCTTCGGAGCCCAATTAATATTCGCGATGCAGATTGCAGACTCCATTCCACTCCACTCTCCAGCGCTTAAATCTGCAAGTGCAGATTGCAAAAGAAAACTCTTTTTCATCTGGGTATTGCTAGTCACTGCTCTACTTCACCCTAAAATAGTGATACTTCAAGTCGCTAGTCGTTACTCTGTTTCGCTAGAGAAAGGGCAAGGAAAGTGTTTGTGGTCCAAAAGTTACTCGTGAATCCATGAGTGTGAGCCCCAGGATGAGACAAGAGTTAATAGTATCCGCGAATTAAATTTGCTTTTCGTCAGTTGTAGTATAAATAACGAGGATACCTTCTAGAGGTATGTCTTAAGGTTTCGTTTTTCCACATTAGATGGTAGAGAAGAAATTTCATCTTGCCTCATGAATAATTTGTTAAGAATGCGTGTTGGTTAGTCTGTTAAAAACCTCTTCTTGTCTCCATGTTGAAATAAGATATTGAAATGCTTCCATCCAAGGAAATATAGGAAACTGATTTTTCTTAAAAATAGGAATAAAGAATATTGGGAAACTTAGTGAACTTTATGACAAAAAAGAATTTCAACAGGAACATTCATGATAGCTTAGAGTATATATTGTGCACTTTAATACTAGAGTTGACTTGAAGTTTACATATTTCAGTTTCTACATTGATATAATGGGAAATAGATAAAGCTCTATCTTTTCTGGATATTTCTCTTGGTTATGCTGCTTTGACTAAAGGTACCATGAAATGACATTGGTTACTGAAGCCAATGGTTGGTGTGGCGGAACATTGTTTGGTGATCAAGATAAAAGCAGTAAGATATATAAACACTATGCCGACTTGTGTGAGGTAATTAGTTTGAGGACTGGTAACTTTGCTGGGAGATTATCATACTCAAGTTTTTTCCATTTGATGATTGAATTTCTTTGGATGTTTAATTTAGTTGGCCCCAAAAGAAAGTCAATGTCTATGTCTGGCATCAATAATTTTAAATAGAACTTGCCATACGATAATCAACTATTTGTTCTTATTTAATTGCCTCCTCTATGATTTTGGTATTTTTATTTGGTGAGGTTTTTGTGGTCAATTAATAATTGCAGTAAGCTTGAATTGTTTTCTGGCAGAGAAATAGATTTAAGAATTAAATATGGTTCGGCATGTTAGTTTGCACAGAGAAAGTTTATATTTGATCTGTGTAATATCTCGAATTTTTGTAGAGCTAAACGCATGGCTTAAGTGATAATTTTGGGATGACAGGAGCTGAATTAGACAATTTAAGATGTTGGTCAAGAGAAACATATTGGAATAAGTGAATTATGATACCCCATGTTATATTAATATTAAGTCTAAGAGGAAAGATTAAGGTTATTGGGGAATTGTTAAGTGAAATTGGAAATAGGAATGGATTAGTGATGTATAATCAGTGGAATTGGAAGCTATGGATGAATGCTTTTGTTTAAACTATTGATAAGAAAAACTATATTTGGATACAATAAGGGTTTATATTTACATTGGCCTATACCTTGATTATGAGGGGATAAATTAAGGTTTGAATAATTTGAAAATTGAGGTTTGAATGATTTGGAAAAGTGATCTATTAATATATGATTATATATATGTAATTGGACAAATAATAAAATAAGATCGCGGTTGATGAAATAAAATGGTCGTCGATCATCTAAAGGAATCAAACGACCGGTGCGATCAACTAGCAAAATTTGGCGCGGCTGATCGATGGATTGGCGGTCGATCGTCCGAAGAAGAATCAATCGACTGCCAAACTGAGGAACCATCTGGAAACGATAATCAATCGCCAAAAAATGGAAAGCCTTTAACATTTGACGCTTCAAGGATGCACGAAGCATCCCTCTTGTCACCTCTTCGCCTTCTGTTGGACACTGAAGAGGCATTAGTTGTGGTCTATAAATAGAAATCGTGATGGAGTACTGTGTTGTTTTGGAAAATAGCCGAAAGTGTTTTGTGAGTTTTTGGGGGAGAACTGTTGGCTGTAAGTTTTGAGAGAGAAGGAGACAGAAGGAAGGAGACCGTGAAGGATTAGTGAAAAAGTTAGAAAGAAGGTGGCAGAGAGTGATTGTGAGAAACAGTCTGTGAGTGAGAGAACCGTGACTGAAGTTGAAATCATGGCTAAAGTTTTAGGAGAATAGGTCTTTTTAAGGGAAGAAAGTTGCTGGGTTTACGTATTCCTTGAGTTCGAGAGTCTTCTGGTAAGAAAAAACTCGCTTATGTTATTTTTAAATGGTTTTGTCTTTAGTGATTAGAGTTTGGTTCTGCCTGTTGCATATTGCTTGATAATTGCTATCGTTGACGGGTACTGAAGTTTACTGCTTTGGTAAATTAAGAAGAAGATAAGTTGTTGATGATATACTATTATTGATAGAAATGGTTTAATAAACATAAGAATATACTTAATCATATTGCAGATAGAGTCAATCACGTGAAAAGGTTAAGGTTGGGTTTTTAATAGTCATTCTTGAATTGAAGAAAATGTAGAACTAATTTCTATAGAATACTATAGCATAACCTTGAAGAGATAAGTTCTATGAATATTATGCACCTGTTATTCATAATAGTTGTTGAGGCTATATTATACTGCTAGGTTGTTGGTTGAAATGTTAATTTATTGAGTTGTTGTATTGAGAAGATAAGTTGTTGTATTGAGGAAATACTTAATTGTCGAGTTGTTGTTAAACGTTGAGTCGAACTGTGGATAAGGTGGTTATGGAAATTTTTATGACCTTGGTGGCATAAAATGTAATAGGTTGTATCAATAGGACTAATATTATTATAGTTGGGTTTTATATTGTGGTGAGTAAAATGATGTCATGTTAAGTAGTGGTTCGGAATAATATTCCTTGAGATGTTAGGGATATATAACCTGTTGATAAAGATAGTTTTTGGAAAATTACTATTAATAAATAAATATTTATCTTATTGTGAATAGGTTTTGGTGAAGAATAATTCTAAGTGCTAACTCTCTAAAGCTAAAGACTCCAAGTAAGTGGTACTGCATGTGTTTTGTCTGAAATGGCCTATATCATGGGAATTAAGGAGTGTTTATTGTTTGTTTGATTACTTGTTATAATTTGTATGTTTATTAGACTTAGGGTCAGTTCCTTAGTTAGGAATGGATAACGTTTTGAGGATATGATCAAGGAACACGTTAGATAGGATTGTATGCGCATGACAACGTTAAAACTTGGAATCCAAAAGTATACAAAAGTGAATAAATGTATATAGGTGGTTAGAGATGTGGGTTTTTGAGTTAGTCGCCTAGGTGTGTGACATAGGATGGCCGCCTTGTGCATAAACCACTCTACCTTGTCAAGTTGATATCTCTAACACTTGGATGGAAAACTGAAAGTAATTGAAAACAGAATAGTAACAGAATTAAACGGAATATACGTAAATAGTTGTTTGTGTGGTCCGGTTGGATATGCCTACACGCAAAAATGAAATAAATAACAGTAAAAGACGGGAACAATAACATATAAGAAAAACTTTAAAACTGTATACAATGTTTAAAAAAGTCGTATGTGTATTTCATGTTTTACGTTTATACCACTTACTAAGTTTTAGGCTCATAGTTAGGCCCCGTTGATGTAGGTAAGGAGCCGATGATTGGATAAAGCTGTTAAAAGACGTAGTTGATGGAGTATTGCCGGGTTGGGCGTTTGTGCTGTTGGTGACATTGATCTTAGGGTTATGGCTCACAGAAATAGAATAAACATGTTTAATTGTTTTAAGTGATTAAAAATACTTTCAAGTGTCATTGGCGTTAAATAGTTTTAAATAAATGTTTTAGCAATGCTTGTTTGAATAATTTTTAAACTACTGGTTTGTGGTATTTATATGGTTAAGACTTCCGTTGTATGTTTACTCTGGTTTTCCCTCATGGGTGTTTTTAAAAGAAAGAATTTTTTTTTTATATGGAAAAAGTTACGGGATGTACAATCTGTCTCCTGGTCATGGTGGTCCAATATGAGTGGGTTATGTTATAAGAGCATATATTTCTCATATAGTTTCTGTTTCTTAAAACTTGAAAATTTGCAAAGTCCAGCCTTGGAGTCCTTCCAGAACGATCTTGATAAGGAGAAGTATTATGTCGATGTCTTAAGCATGAATGCAATTGATACTATTGTGATGCTGCAGTCGAAGCATAGATGGAATAATTGAAAAAAAAATTGTAAAACCGGCAAAAAATAGTAACAATTTTGATATTTAGATATTTGGAAAAAAATGGTAAAACCATAACCGAAATTTTGGTTCATTTTCGGTTCAGTTCTGGAAAAATGAAAGCTCGGTTTTGGTTCAGCAATGTCCAAACTGAAACCCTTTCGGTTTGGTTCGGTTCCACATCAATAAAAACCAGTTTTTGAACACCCCTACATACAACGGAGTGCCTTAAAGCACTTGGAGTCCTATAACTGTACCAACAATGACCGAAACCTAGCTTCTAACTCTTTCACCTCTTTACAGCTTCCAAATTTATGAACATTGAAAACTTCATCTTGCTTGCCAAGAGAACCGCGTCGGAAATTTGACGTTCTACGGAAAAAGGTTGACGTTTCGCAGAGGAACAGTTCACGTTCTGTCGTGGAACGTCAGTGCTAAAACATTAAACATGATAGCAATGTTTACTATGAATTTTTTCCATAGTTTAGTGGTTAATTTGTTAGCAAAAATACTTTAGTGGTTGACTTGTCGTTGATCACAAAGTACAATGGTTTATTTGTTATTTTCCCTTTTGATAATTGTGAATAGAATGAGCTACTTTGATAATTGAAAAATTAATCAAATAAATCGTGAACTATTAGCTCAGTAACAAATTCATTTTATAGTAATTTATGAATAATTAAAATCTTGAATTATGAAAAATAAATGATGTAAATATAGTTGACACATTTTTTGTTAAAAATAAAAAAGTCTTCCTCACCGAATAGGTTGTTTTTCCTTTGCAAACCCGTACATGAAGTAGTTATGGTCTAGGACTTAATTTTTGCAACAAAAAACAAGTATCCACTATGGAAATATGTCTTCTGCTGTAGAAAGTAAGTCTTATTCTAAGGTCTTGTTTTCCTTAACGGACATTTTACACAGTGGAAAGGGTATTTTTTGCAGTGGATATTTGTCTTCCACTATGGAATCATAGTTTCATCAGCACAACCTCATAGTAGTCAATATATCAAAATATACTCTTCTAGATACAATAATAAAATGATTTTTAATATCAATTTCATATCTATCTTTCACTGATTCAGTTCTGAAGACTAGTGAGTAGAAACATTCAGATATATGTTGGAAATGGACCATTCGAGATACTGGTCATGCTTGAGATTAAGGTTGAGGTTGAGATTGAGGTTGGGGTCGTGGTCATGCTCTACTCTCGGTTGTACTAAGGAAACTAAGATGTCGCAGCGAAAGACAAGTATCCGCTGCAGAAAATACTCTTTTTGTTGCAGAAACTAGTTTTCAATAGTGGAAGACACATTTTGGTAGATTATTTTAAACAATCTAAAAGTTTAACGAAAAACGTGACTACAAAGTTTATGTCAATCATTTTTTATAGTTTAAGGTTTTAGTTATACACGAAATTATTTAAGGTTTAACTTCTAGGTCGCCCAATGTTTCAAGGTTTGTTGGATTAATTTCCCTTCATAATTTTGATAGCGAAGAATACCAAAGTTAGATAATTTCTTATAATTTTTAGGGAAATTAACATCGCAGACCCTATAGTTTGGGATCAACGACAAGTCAAATCATGAAGAAATTTTACTAACAACTAAAACCTTGAACTATGCAAAATTCTCGCTGACGAACTCGCAGTCACATTTCTCATCCAAATCTGCCGACGTTAATGTCTCGATTTCGTTGACACCAAAGACCATCGACCGGAGATGAAGGACATCAATTATTTGCAGACCAGGGATGTCCCTCCTACCCATTAGAAGATGAATAGTCATTGGAACAATTATAGAGTGATGGTGGACAATTGTCAATGGCCATTGGATTGAGGAAAGACGTCCCGCGCTCAAAATTGACGACCATAATTGAATATGTCATTTTCCAAAGGCGATGGCACACGATCGTTCATGGCCATTAGATCGAGAGAGAGATGGCCCTTATAAGGATTGAAGGCCAGGATTGAATCTGCCATTTTTGAAAAGCGATGGCAGACGATCATCCATGGCCATTGAATTGAGCCAAGGACGTCCTTGGTAGGGATTGACGGCCATAATTGAATCTGCCATTTTCAAAAGGCGGTGGTGGAAGATCGTCCATGGCCGTTGAATCGAGCAAGGGATGTCCCTAGATCGGAATGGATGGTCAGGATGGACTCCAAATTCTTAAACGTTGAAGGGTCAAGTGCAAGGCACACACGTTTTTAAAAGTTGCGAATTCCCTCCATTAAGACGGACGTCCCTCTTCCAAAACGGATGTCACTCGACCTATTTCGGACATTTCTCATCCATAACGGACGTCCCTCAACCCAAGACGACGTCGTTCTACCAATTACAAATGTTGCTAGCCGCACAATGGATGTCTCTCATTTTAAGACATCGTCATTCAGGACATAATGGACGTCTGCCTTAATACGAGGGACGTCCGTTGTCGACCGAAGGTCCTTCTCTGAATGTTAAATGACAATGTTTCTCCTCTCAGTAGACGCAAATCTGCCTATATAATCACAAAGGACGTCATGTGCCCTAGCTATTGCAGAGACAAATTTTGACTTCATCCGACCAACTCAAACTTCTGATATCTATCCTCACGTTTTTTGAAGCGGAAAATGGCGTTGAAGGCGATTCAAGTGACGAAGAAGCGTAAAGTGGCTCCATCTGAGCCCGAAGGTCGAGCATGAGGTGATTCTACCTACCTGTCTATAAAGGCACAACCCGTGGTGTTCAGCTCAGTGTCCTCCAAACAACGGTATAATAATGACATTATACCCCGTGCCATAATTACATCTAGGAGGGTAGATTTTAATGTGTTTGCTAACTTTGGATTAAAGAAAATATTTGAACGCATTGGTATGTATGGATTGTGCACGATGGGGGACTATTATTATGAGAGAGTTGTGAAATTATTTTACGCAAATTTGGAGCTAGACAACCCTATTGAGCTGAGGACGTTTCTATATGGGAAATAGATTAGGCTAACTCTTAAGGAGTTGAGTGAGCTTATTGGATGCTCCACGAAGGAGCCGACAGAGGAGTATTTCCACGTAACCAAGGACCCATACTTTGTAAAACAAGGAGAAGGTCTGGCATTGCTGAAGCAATTGGTTCGCAATCCTGAAGTCATTGAATCTTTCTCTTAGCCCAAATCAAAGGACCAAAATGTTAAAGCAAGAGTCATTTATCACATAATCACCCACATAGTTTTACCCCGTGATGGACATAGAGACCATGTCAGCTACATGGATCTCAATGTGATGGAGAAGCTCTACAATGGCAAGAGATTCAATGTTGTCTATGTCATTATTAATCAAATGAAGGCAATCCTGAAAAGTCCAAGGAAGAATCTACCTTATAATTGGCTCATTCAGAAGATTGTTGACAGCAGCAAGTTGGCTGTCCCTCCCAAGGAATAATGAACCAATGAAAAGGAACTTCACATGTACAAACAAGTGACATTGGCTCGCATAGGGTTGCACAAAGTAGGAGGGAGTGGGTATTCAAAGGCGTGGACATTTCTTCTACCCAGCCAGCACATCCTCTTTCCACGTCGGTGGCACCTCCTCCATCAAAGTCAGGTGTACAACCTCCATCAACGTTAGCTGCACCTCCTCCTTTGACGTGCACTATACTAATTTTGTGGACGTTGGTTGCGCAATCTTCTGATCACGTGGAGGTGGAGAACAATTTTGTTCATCCCCCTCCTCAGTCCTCGCCCTACGTAATGATCAATGAGGAAAGGTAGCAGTGGCTAGTCGCCAAAGTTGGAGAGACAGGAGAGGCAACTTGACAAGATTCAAGCCACTATACTTCAGATGAAAGAAGTCTAGTCAGCTCCTCCAGCAACCCAGCTAGCTCCTCCATCAGCTTCTCCTACATCTTTCGATGCCAATCCAGACGAATCAAGGTATGTAAGCTAGATTACATGCACTTTCCATATATGCATTAGTACTGTTGATTAACAATGTGTTGCAATTGTGCAAGTCTCCTATCATCAGGCAACCGTCCCCTCCTCCAACCCTTGCAAAAGTTCAAAAGATATTGGTAACGGGTCTTCTTTTGACGGAAGCAGTTCCAAGGCTTGCTCTACTGCTAAAAGTGCAAGTGGTATATCTACAATTTGATTGTGTACAATGTGTTAAATTTACACTTAAACTGATTTTTCATTGCAGCCTGTGAAGTTGATGGACAAGTTCATGAAATTGGCACAGACAAATACCAAGAATGACAAGGAAATGTGTGGTATAGTTTGCAGCTCAATGTAAGAAATAATATGATTTGAAAGTTATTCTCAGTTTTGATTGTATTTTGGAGACATTATGTGGCATATTGTCATTTTTCAGAGTAAAAATGTATGTTCAATAACAATCATCCTCATTCTAAAGCAATCGGGAAGTTCAGCGTGACGCCCCATGTCAAAATCGTACTTTCTTAACTTTCCTCTTTAAGTTTCAGTGTAAAAATTTTTCTTTTTCTTTTTATTTACTTAAAAACAAATGAACGTAAAAACTTAAGTTTAACATGAAAATCTAAAGAGCATAAATAAATTAGAATAAAGCGAAAGCATTACTAACTGCATTAAATAAAGTTCAGTGTTAAAAGTGTAAACATAATTAATATTCAAAACATGGTTTTAGGGTTGGAATAAAAGTTAATATTTTAGAAAACGTGTCCATTAACAAACCCTTTCAAAATAGTGAATTCTTTCCTCTTTCTCTTGGGCCATACTTCTACTCGGGTCACAATTTGTCTGAATAATCCGCAGACTCCATGGAAAATGCGTCCTCCTCTACTCTTGGCATTATCATCTCGTTTCCTACACCACAAGCAATACTGAGCCTAAAGACCCAGTAAGGAATTGGGGTTATGCAATATGCTATGTCTCTCTTTAGTTCTTTTGGAGTGGGTAACGCCTAAAATTAATCTTTTCTTTACTTTCGTTCTTTCATTCATTCATTCGTTACTCGTACATCGAGCGAGAGATTAGAGGAACCCATATCAAATGTATAGTCTTGGTCGGCTTCTAACCATCTAAGGTAGCTGGTCCCCTTCCCGATGAGGGAGGGGCTTAGTCTAGTCTACCTGATTAGATCCAAACTACACATCTGTCCCCTAACTCCCCATTTCTTTTCTTTTTCTTTTCATTCTTTTCAATATTAGTTTTCCTTTCATAATGCATGTGAGTACCACCCCAAAGGTGGCACTCCCTACTTGTTTCTATTATCATGATGGAAGTTTATACATTATAAAAATAACGAAAATTAGACAGCGCATATAAATGAATAACAGTAATTAAAATGAATAAAAGAGAGCAATTATATCAGCGAAGTGAAATAGTGAATAACTTGCTTGAATTTCGGAGCATTGAACTAAAAGAACAACGAGGTGATCATGCTATTAATTGAGATTAAACACAACATTCCAGCGAGTTATTTGAACGAACTAACGTGCTTAACGATTTTAAAATGGCATAAACATGGAATTAATAATTAAACAGAAACATGCTCAATAATTAGCTCATAGAAGCATACTTGGAAATTCGATACAGCTGGAAACATGCTTAATAAATTGATGCGAACTAAGGACATGAATCAATTATAATTAAGTGAACAAATGATATCGTACATTCGAGAGTAAAGCATGGTTTAAATATTTTTAGCTAGAGTTAACAATCTGCTTGAACTTACCGAATATTAACACAAGTCACCATAGTGATTTATCATGCATAGTCGTATTAAAGAAAGTTGCAACTCCTAACCAGTACCCAGAAATAACAACATTATAGACTAAGTCTACTATCTTAATAAACAATATAAGAAACAATATTTCTAATAGAACATAACTAGTATCTAAGAATTTGTTAACAGCTTATTCATATGTATCATTCCATTTAGACATCTTCAGTTCATCAGTTCAAGTCATCGATTCATATCATAGCAATTCATTATCGAATTCTTCTATCCTAGAAAGCATTGAGTTACAGTACATAGAAAGCATTTAGTTACAGTAAAGAATTTGCACAAATTAACACAAAATCTACACACACTACTTGTGGATAGGGCCTCCACAGGCCAAGACTCTACCCAATCCTTACTTTTGATGAAAAAATCAATCACGGACAGCAAAATCCCAGCTTACAAAGCTTCACAATCACCCTCGTAACGCAATGAAGAAGTCACACTAACTCACACACACTCACAATTTCTACTGGAAGGATTTCTCTCGCTCGCAGGAAGACTCTCGCTCGTAGGGGAAAATTGAAGATGGAGAGCTAGAGAATGATGGCTTAAAACGTAAGGCCTTAACTAGTAACCGACAATCGTACACCCACCAGAGAGGGAGGGCATGCGTCGACGTGGTGGAGGGAGTGCCCAGGTTTGGGGAGATCATCTCCTTGTTAATTGAGTGCATTTTAATTAGCAAAACGACAAATGCTCTATCATTTAAAACCTATTTTATTTGCAGCTCAGGGACTTTTCAGACAAGAGGAGTTGTCTTGGCCTTGTCCAAATGCTTCCAAAATCACAATTCTTCCTGACAAAATCATGTTTTCGAACGAAGGAATGCATCCTTGACTTCGTCCGTGTTCATTCAAATCTATCCAAAAATTGGACAGATTCAAATCGTCCCTGTCCGCTATTGTCCCCCATCGTCCGGGTTCTTCCGAAATCACCCGATCACGAGCGACGGATGAAATTGGACACGGAGTCCCATCCTTTATCATCCCAAAATGCAGGGACGATGTTCCATGCTTTCTTGGGCGACATTCCCCATCCTTGAGTCGTCCGCCTGCGTCTGAATTCTTATATTATAGTTTTTCTTCCAATTTTTGTACTTAATTTTTATTCCGTAATCTTTACCCCATAATTACACGTCATAATTTAACACGTATCAATACGCAATGTAAGATATTAATTATCCCAAAATTGATTACATCACGTATACGGGGAAAATATTATCGGGGTGTTACATACTACCCCCTTACAAAAATTTTAGTCCCTAAAATTTAGCTAACTGAATTGCTCGGGATACTTAGCCCTCATGTCATCTTCCTTCTCCCAACTGGCCTCTTCGTTCGTGTGATTTTGCCACAAAAATTTAACCCACAACATTCACTTCCCTTGTAACTCCTTTACTCTTGAGTTTAGGATCTGAATAGGCCTTTCTATGTATCTCAAGTTTAATTGAACCTCGATATCCTCGGCAGGGCTCAATACAGCTGTATTTCCCACACACTTCTTGAGCATTGACACATGGAAGACATTGTGTACGCCCGCCATAGAGTCTGTCAACTGTAGCTGATAGGCGATTGGTCTTATCCTCTTCGTGATTACATAGGGGCCCAGATATCTTGGATTGAGCTTTCCCCTCTTTCTGAATCGAACAACGCCTTTGAAAGGAGATATCTTTAAGAATATGTTGTCTCCTTCATTGAATTCCAGGGTTCACCAGTGATTATAGGCATAACTCTTTTGTCGGCTTTGGGCTGCTAACATCCTCTACTTGATTATGGCCACAGATTCGATAGTTTTCTGTACCATTTCGAGGCCATAGAATGTAGCTTCACTTGCCCTATCCCAGTGTACGGAAGATCTGCACTTCCTCCCATATAGGGCTTCGTATAGTGTCATGCCTATCGTAGCCTGGAAGCTCTTATTATAGGCAAATTCAACCAAATATAGCATCTTACCCCATCTGACCTAAAATTCCAATACATAAGCCCGAAGCATATCTTCGAGCGGATTGTTCTTTTGCCTTTGGCCATCCATCTGAGGGTGAATGTTGTGCTAAACTTTAGTTCTGTGCCCATGGCTTTGTTAAAAGACTCTTCCAAAATACTAACGTAAATCGCGGGTTCCGATCTAATACAATAGAATCGGAACACCGTGAAGTCGTATGATCTCCTTGACATATAAATCAGTGAACTGGTTCATCTTGTACGCCATAGCTACCAGCAGAAAATGTGACACCTTCGTTAATCGATCCACGATTATCCAGATTGCATCGTGGCCTCTAGCTATTCTGGGCAAGCTGGTAACAAAATTCATAGTGATATGCTCTCATTTCCACTCCGGAATTTGTAATGGTTGGAGAAATCCACCTGGTCATTGGTGTTCAGCCTTCACCCATTTGCATACATGGCATAGAGCCACATAGTAGGCAATGTCGTACTTCATGTTTGGCCAGTAATAATGAGTCTTGAGATCTCTGTACATCTTGTTACAACCAGGATGAATTGAGAAATTAGAAGAGTAGGCTTCTCGTAGCATCGTTGTTCGCAGGGTTAAACCGCTCGGCACTTACCATCAGTTGTCATACTTGATCATGCCATCTACAAACATAGAGTTATTCTGATATTCAGGCAAGGTAGGATTTAATCTGAAATCCACGCATACAGCATCACCTCACTAAGCTTCCTTAATCTGCTCAAGAATATACGACATCAAAGTCAGTTTTGCTAATACCACATCTAACTGTGTTGGAACCATCTACATATCAAGCTCCTGTAATTCTCTCTGAAGTTCGGAAGGCATTTCGTTACACAACATGCTCATACTACAACCTTACGGCTAAGAGCATCCGCAACAACATTGGCTTTTTCCGGTTGATACTTGATTTCACAGTCACAGTCTTTAACAAACTCAAGCCATCGCCATTGCCATTGCCGCATGTTTAGTTCCTTTTGGGTGAAAATATATTTGAGACTTTTTTGATCTAAGTAGATTTCACAGCGCTGTCCATATAAATAGTGTCTCCATACTTTGAGAGTGAAGACAACCGCAGTGAGCTCTAGGTTGTTCGTGGGATAGTTCTATTCATGGAGCTTAAGCTGTCGGGACGCATAAGCGATAACTTTTCCATGGTGCATAAGAACTCCACCGAGCCGTTCTCCATAGGCAACGTCAACACATGGGTAGTTGTCAATCTGCGCTTTAACTCTTGAAAACTGTTCTCCCAATCGCTAGACCACCAGAATCGGGCGTTTTTCTTTGTCAGACTGGTTAGTGGTAGAGCGATCTTAGAGAATCCTTCAATAAAGCGCCTGTAGTATCCAACCAACCTGAGAACACTCCTCACATCCCCAACATTCTTCGGCTGCACCCAAGAATCGATAAAGCCATTCCTAGAAGTTCACAATGCTCTGTCTCTGATTAGGAATAAACGAAGATATCGTTAATGAAGACAATAATAAATTTATCCATATATTCTCTGAAGACCCGGTTCATCAGGTCCATGAAGGCTGCCGGGCGTTTGTCAACCAGAATGACATAACCAGGAATTCATAATGCTCATACCTAGTGTGGAATGCAGTCTTAGGTACATCATTTGGTTTCACCTTCAGCTGATAATAACCTTATCGAATGTCAATTTTCAAGGATACCCGAGCACTGCATAACTGGTCAAACAGATCATTGATCCTTGGCAGAGGATAGTTATTCTGTATCGTTACTTTATTCAGCTCTCTGTAATCAACGCACATTCTCATGGTCTCATCTTTCTTCTTAACAAATAGCACTGGTGTGCCCCAAGGAGAAAAGCTCTGGCGAATAAACCTGTTGGTGACTAGTTCCTCCAATTGAACTTTCAACTCCCATAATTCTGCTAAAGCCATACGATACTAGTTTTTGAAGATGGGTTTAGTGTCAGGTTGTGAGTTGATCTCAAATTCGATCTCGCGGTTTGGGGGTAAACCAAGAAGGTCGTCGAGAAAAATATTTAGGAAGTCACGAACTAGTGCAACATCTTCCATCTTAGTCTCAGGAGTTACAATGATGTCAATCACATTCACCAGGAACCCTTCGCATCCATTCCTCAGCAATTTATCTGCCTTGAGTGTAGAGATGAATGCCAATTTTCCTTTCTCCTTGGTTCCTCAGAAATTGTATATCTCACCACTCGGAGAGCAAAAGCAGATTTCCCTCTTCTTATAGTGGATGATCTCGTGGTGTGTAGATAGCCAGTCCATTGCAATGACAATATCGTACATCTCTAGGTCCATAATAATTAAGCCGGCCCAAAATAAACGGCCATTTATCTCTACTGTATAGGCCTTGAGAATTTCGTTCGTAATTAAATGGTCACCGAAAGGCAACTACACGCAATGCGTATAATTCACGCTGCTGGAAAAACAATTTGTCCTTTCACAGAACTTTGTAGAAACAAAAGAGTTTGTAGCACCCAAATCAAATAGGACGTATGCCACACGCTTATTAACATAGATCATCCCTATCAGGATTAGGTAACATATTTATTCTAAGGTAAGATCTCCTAATTCAACTAGAGGGCAATTAACATCGTATATAAATAATTATTGTATAACATTAGGTGTACTTGATACAATTGCTGGCTGCTCGTCATCCTGGTCGGGCCCGTACATAGCGAACACTCGAGGGTCCACACCCCCTTATCCTGCGAGTCTTATCATGCATTGTCTAGAAATGTGACCAGGCTTGCCACACACATAACACTTCTCAGAGCCAACCAAACATTCACCGCGATGTACCTTCGTACATTTATGACAAGCATTTGGTTGAGGGGCATTGGGTGTCTGTGTCATTGGCCTTTTATCCGGTCTCTACTGTGCTCCGCCCTCATAGGGTCATTTAAATCCTCAGCCCGTTAAGGGGACACTTCGTGATTGTTGGCTAGAATTGGCCTTCCACATTCTCTAACTAGCTTCTCTCTGTCTAGCCATCATAAACTTCACTCCTTTGACAGCTAAAGCTCTCACTACAAACTTTGAATAGGTGACACCTTTCGTGCCAGCCCCGAAGACTCCTTCTAAAACTTCAATTTTCAATCCTTGCACAAAATGGACTTTATGTTTCTCTGTAGCCACCAAGCGAGGAGCATAACAAGATAGTGCTTCAAATCACTGAGTATACTCTACAACGGTTCCTGTTTGGCGCAGACGTATAAATTTCATCAACTTCTACATGCGAATGGTGTGGTTGAAATACTTGTCGTTAAATAGATCTTTGAAGTCTTTACAAGTGATGGCCATAACATCTTGGGAATACTTGATAGTGTCCCACTAAAATCACACTTTGTGCGTTAACAGATAGGTAGCACACTTGACCCTCTCTGCCTCGCCAATATCTGCATAGGCAAATTTGTCCTCCAAGGAGCCCTCTGCTCCCATGATGTCTGATATATTCCCGTTAAAGCAAGGAGGCTTGAGCCTTTGAAAATTTTCCCACCCAGCTTCTCTTTGAACCGGCTGAATCGGTATTGGCTGTTGATTCCCATTACCGTTTCCGTGATCTTGCCTCATAAATCGCTCCATGTATCGGAAATGTTACTCCATAAATTGAGATTGTCTCTCCATCTAGTGAGACTACTGCTCCACAATCACAGCTATACGCTTGAGAGCCTCATCTAGGCCATGATCCTCTCACTGACTGAGCGCGCGGGGCCCTTCCTCATTACACGACATATTTTCCCTTCCCCTGCTAGCCATTTATAATCCTATACGATTTCATATTGTAGAGTGGAGTAATAAGTTCAAGGGAAACATTTTAATCACTCGTAATTCTATACATTTCTACATTATTGTAACAGCCCGACTTTTTAACTTGGACAATTGTCGGGGTATTACCGAGGGCGTACTCAGAGCGTTAGGTCGAGGGGTATTTTCGGTAACGTTTCTCCTGTACATGCGATGTAATTGAAGGATAGAGTAACTAGGATATTACATTTTGCATAGTTATGTGTTAATTTATGACACGTAATTATGGGGAAAGTGTCATGGGATAAGAGTTAAGTGGGAAAATGTGAGGAAAGTGCTGGACTGTGCATTTTTAGACGACTGCAGACGACCCTGCGGACGCTATTCCTCGTCCACAAATGTATAAAACACCATCCCGGCACTTTGGGATGACTTGGGGATGTTGTCTTTGCATCCCAAAGGTCGCCCCTGCCTCTGTTGTCATTTTGGATGAGACTACGGATGCATGAAAGTTCATGTGGACGAGGATGGTCGCGTTCGGATTGAATCTTTCCAAACCTGGACACTTCTGGACGCATGCGGATGACTTGTGGATGAGATGTGTTGTCCCCAAGTTCATTGCACTTTGTCCCTTAGCCTTGGGACGACTCAGGATGCGATTTCGCATCCTGACTTCTCTGTGTCGCGAACTTTAGGATGAGTCCGGACGTATGCAGACACAGGTGGCTTCGTCCACATTGAATCTGTCCGAACCTTGGATACTTTCGGACACATGCAGTCGAATGCAGACGTGGATTAGCTGTGTTCGAACTGACTCTATCCAATTTATGGACAGATTCAAACACGTGCAGATGCTTCATGCAGACGCTAAAACGCGTCTGAATATCATCTATGGATGGTACGGATGAGGACGAGAATGCTAATTCTTGTCCGAGGAAGCGTTTTAGCCTTAAGGATTTTACACTTGCGGACGAATGTGGACAAGACCAATGTGTCTGCACTCGTCCGAAATAGCCCAGCTCTGCGTAATTTTAGTCCTTTTTAATATCCAAACTCTTGTCATGTAGTCATTTACTACACGCAATTTCTCGATGGGAAATCCTCCCCAGCGTAGGCGCCTACCTTCCTTGCCAGAGCTAACCTCATCACTGCCCTCCAACTACGGTCTATCTCCCCCTTCTAGGTATAAGCCATTTCATTCCCTACCATTTCTTCCCTAGCCATTCTCCTTCTCACCATTTCCCTCTCTTGCATGAGCTGAGAAGAGAGTTCCAGAGAGTGAGAGAAATTGTGTGCTACGTGTGAATGTGAGTAAAGTGAGGTGTAAGCTGAGGAGTGGGAGCTGTGGAGCTTGGAGTGTGAGCTGCTGTTGTGTATTGGTGTGCCGCCGTGAAGATGTTGTGAGCTGCTGACCGCAAGCTAGAGCTTCTGTCATTGTTGGAGCTACTGCTACGTTGGAGTCTTTGTTGTCCCTGGTATTGTGTCATTGCTAGTAGTAAGGATTGGGTGTGTCAGGCCGTCTAAGCCCTACCAACAAGTAGTGTGCGTGAGTAGTGTTGGATTTCCTTGGATGACTTTCTATTGCTCTTTCCTTTGTTGATTTCTTGGTTGTTGATTAGAGTAGAATTCCTTGGCTGAGAGATTTCCTTCGTTGGTAGTGTGCGTGAGTTGAGTTATGGTTGGTTGATTTCTGTCGTTAGCTTTCTCTATATTGGTTGATAATTTCCTGAAATGGTCACTGTTAGTTGTTGTTAGTTGGCTTTTAGATGATAATTCCTTGAATGTTATTCTGATGCTAGAGTAGTGTTGATTTCCTTGAATGTTATTTTGTTGTTAGAGTAGTGTTGTTTTCCTTAAATGTCATTTGGTTGTTAGTAAATTGTTGTCATTTCCTTGTTGATATCCATGTTAAAGTAACATACTAATTTAACTAAGTCGAGCATGTTTAAAATGTTAACCAATTAAAATCCTAAACTGCAATAATAGACTTGAGCATGTTTTAGCATAAATTCTTATTTATCAAATGTTTAGTTTCCCGAGCATGTTTAGTTAATTAAATTCTATTTTTTTTCATTGTTAACCTTTTCCTTACTAAGCCTTTAGGCTTACAGTATACTTGTGGTGTAGGTACTCGCAGGTGGAGATAGTGTACAGATTAGAAACAAGGATTAAGGATTTGCACGCACGAGGATTGGGGCTGGCCAGGCTAAAAGAGTAAAAGAGAAAACAATCGTAAATAAATTGTATTTGATTGTTTAGTTTCTTTTGTTAAATCAGTTACACTTTCGCCATATTTTAAAATAAAAGATTTTATAAGGCTTCCGTATTTTATTAATTGAATGTTCAATACAAATTTAACAAAAGGTTAGTAGCGGGCTGGTTTAGCGTCGCACTCTAATCTGTTTTAAAAGTGATTTCAATGGCCTTAGCAAAATTTTGAATTTTAATGCATTTTTAAGAGATTACGAAAAATTCGGGTCATTACAATTATGGCATAATCAGTTTAAGGGAACAGTTCAACAACATAAAAGAAAACTTACAGTCAGAGGAGCATTGCCTGGTGAGTCTAAGTTATCCACGGTGAATTGCACGAGAGTAGTATGTCTCTGATACCAACTGTGATGCCCCGCGTTAAAATCGTACTTTCTTAACTTTTCTCTTTAAGTTTCTGCGTAAAAATTTTTTCTTTTCTTTTTATTTACTTAAAAACGAATGAACGTAAAAATTTAAGTTTAGCATGGAAATCTAAAGAGCATAAATAAATCAGAGTAAAGCGGAAACATTATTAACTACATTAAATAAAGTTCAGGATTAAAAGCATAAACATAATTAATATTCAAAACATGGTTTTAGGGTTGGAATAAAAGTTAATATTTTACAAAATGTGTCCACTAACAAACCCTTTCAAAATAGTGAAATCTTTCCTCTTTCTCTTAGGCCATACTTCTACTCGGGTCTCAATTCGTCCGGATAATCTGCAGGCTCCACGGGAAATGCGTCCTCCTCCACTTCTGGCATTGTTATCTCGTTTCTTATACCACAAGTAATACGTAAGCCTAAAGGCCCAGTAAGAAATTGGGGTTATGCAGTATGTTAAGCCTCTCTTTAGTTCTTTTGGAGTGGGTATGTAACGACCCGTAAGCCGCAACCCAAGCCGGTAGCCCATGGTCCACGTCGCACAGAAAGCCAAGACGAACCCGAGCTGTAATACCCTAATTTTCGTCACAAAATTAATTAAGAATAATTAGAGATCATTTGATAAGAAAATTGATTAAAAGAAATATTTGGATAATAATCAATGATTTATTTAACGAGAAATTAATTGGGGTATAATTGGATTATTCGGAGAAATTTTATTATGAAATATATTATCATAAAAATAAGTTTGGAAAAATAATTGATGGGAGATAATTATATCAATTATTGGATAATTATTTTGAAAGCCGAATTGAATAATTTTAATTGGACCGATACTTATCATCAAGCAATATTCAGATAAAAGAAAATTAGAATTGAGATGATTAATTATTTAAAAGACAGAAAAGTGATGAATTAATATATAGAAGATTGGATTAATTATTAAGTGGAGATTAATTATTTGGGGATTAAGTATTAAATTGAAATTTTAATTTAATAGGAAAATGACAAATCAACCATCGTGGTTTTTGGTCAATGATAAGTCAACCACTGTGGTATATTTGCTAACAAATTAACCACTAACGTATGAGAAATTGACAAATCCAACATCGCACTCAAGTTAACCCAGGCAAAACTGCCTGGACGCCGAAGAAACGCGGCGTCCAGGCAAAGAAGAAACAAGTGCCTGGACGCCGAAAAGGCATGAGAACTCTCTATTTTTCATGCATGGCGTTCTCGATCAATTGTGTTTCATGGTTACTTCGAATTCGTTATGTATATGTATTACGAATGCAATGTTTTTATTGGTTTTTTTACCTCTGCACCTTCAAACTAGCATAACTTTTGCTATGGATGTCAGAATTGGGTGCAGAAGGTATCAAATCGAAGCTCTCTTAGAGATCTATAATCGTCATGGGTACATCCCATGACCACCTTTCTCAGTCCCAAAATCAATCGTTTAATCCCTCAAATTTGTGATCAAGTTTAGACATCTGCAATGCCTTTCAAGATAAAGTACAGTAACAATCAAATAAAGAAAGGAACAGTAAAGTAAAGTCAAGATAAAGCAAAATTAAGATCAAGAAAATAGTAAAAGAAAATAAAAGAAAGAAAGAAACAGAAACAGAAACAGAAAACGAAAGGAGATTTAAAAGTTGCATGACATGTGCATCATGCCTTTTTATTTTATATTACTTACTGAGCATTAGGCTCATTAGTTAAGTTTTGCGATGTAGGTATACGCACAGGTGAACAGACTAAGCGGCAGTCGATGAAGAATTTGTACGGGTGAAAATTGTGGCTGGTCAGGCTAAAAAGATTTAAAGAAATATGGTTTGTAAAGGAGTTTTGTAAAGGACTTTATAATTGTTTTATTTAAAAAGGACTTCTGCTGTGTTTTAACAAAATGTTTTAGAAAATGATTTTACTATTTTCGCTGCAATTGATAAATGTTTTAAGTAAATGGTTTTAATGACCGGGTTTTATAAAAGATAAATACTCTGATGTTTTTATAAGAAGAAAAGTTTTAAATTTACATGATTTTTAAAATAAATAAAAATCGGGTCGTTACACGAGCCTACCAGCGAAGCCCAGCCCTAGCTCGCTACTCCTCCCGTCGATCTTCTCTCTGTCATCCCCATCTTCCCTGTCGCCATCGTTCTCTCCGTCTCCCTGCTCTCTCTCTCTCTCTCTCTCTCTCTCTCTCTCTCTCTCTCTCTCTCTATTTCGTTCCTCCAGCTACTAAATGGCCAGACCAGCCCCACTTCTTCCCCTTCTCTTTTGATTTTGAACCGAGCCAACAAAGCAGCCTGAACCAGTACACCTGTTGAACCGGTTCATCTCCTCCCTTCTTCATTTAATTTCTATTTTTCTTTTTACCCTTTTTTTTAATTCTAATTCAATTTTAATCTCAATTAATTATTTCCTTACATTTTAATTCTAATTAACATCACTTTATTTATCTCCAATTATCATCCAAGTAATTTTCCTAAATTATAATGTAATAAATTCCCTTAAATTATAATATATTAATTACGTCCTTAGTAATACCCCGATAATATCCAATTAATCTGAATACCCCAATTACTTTCCAATTATCCCTATTAAATTCCATTACGAAAAGTCGAGATATTACATTTCTTCCTCCTTATATAAATTTCATCCTCGAAATTTGTTTAATATAATCATTCCAAATCAAGATAACTTCAGACTTTCACATCATATCAATACTCGAAACAACTTTATGTAGAACATCACTACGTAAAACTTCCAAATGACTTCTTTATTTCCACTTCCACTAAAACACACTGACTTAGCCAAACACTAACTTACATCTAGGTCATTTAATTATCATCGACAATTGCTGCAAGAGAAAAGCTTTTACCCAAAATGTCTCTCTTTTATCTGACAACATGACAGTTCCCTGCAATATGACCAACTTAACTGCATCCCAACATCATTAAGCACCAAGGATATCGATTCCATTTATAATCTCGCGAGATATTTACCCTACTTATTGCATCCTTAAAATTTTATAACCCAAAATATCAATTTGTGCCACTAATTTCCATCTTCATATGCATCGTTCGAAGTCGAAAATACCATTGGGGCAACCATTTCCTGTTTGTTAAATCACAACCGAACAATTTTTTACAAGAGGGGCCACTTTCACTCCACTTAAATCATCACTTTGAACCCGCAAAACATTCTTCGAATTTGAGTTCAGCCTCCTACACTAGTATGATTCAAAATTTTTCCTCCAACGCATGGCAGCTTCAGTCACCCAAACCTTTAGCAATTTAGATCCTTGGGAACTGTCAACTACTTGCCTTTCAATTTTTTTTTTTTTGTCTTCTTTATTAGTTTTTTCAACGTTTCTTTAAAATTATTTTGTTCAATATTCCTTTATGCACTTCTTAAGATTATTTGCCATCATCATTTACTAATTTTGTATTTAATAGATCCAAAACACTCTTAATGATTTTTTTTTATCACTTTCAAATATTTTCTCAATTCCTTTGCACACTATCTCCTTCATTATTTATACTAGGGGAAGTTATCTTTACCGATTCTTCTTTGAGTCATACTATATCCTCAAAATCCAACTTAGTCTGAAATCCTCAAATGCTCTTTCTGTCCATTATAATTCTTTCCTCCATCTAATCTTAGGCAACTCCATCTAGTTGTTTACTTAATCTAGCTTATGTAAGAGTTGCCATTTTCTATTTATTTATTCATTATTATTATTTTTTAAATAAAAATTTGGGCAAAGTCTCCCCTATTTCTTTGCTCCCCTAAAGCTAATTTGACTTATCCTACATTTAAAATCCAAACAATTCCAGTAGTTTCTATCTCCTATAACACACAAAATCAAACCTTATCCTTAACGATATACCACAGAGTCCAAACATTTCATCAAACGTACTGATGTGAAACAGAACTATTCAATTATTTATCAAGGCTCAAAAAATATTATGAAGATCAAGCATAAGTGGAAGATAAAGAGAATAGATGATGATGCTAATTTGAATCTATCAAAAGATATCAAATCAAATATCAAATAAAGAAGATTTGGGGTCAAATTCTCAAAAACCCGGAGGGGATGATGCGATATCAAATTAAAGATCAAAGAAAACTTTCAAATTGACCGAGAATCCCAACAAGAAGATCTTGAAGAGAGAGAGAGAGATATTATCTCCTAAAAAGATTCACTTTTTTTAGAAGATCTAGATCTACTTATCTAGTAGATCTAGATCCACTAATATAGGTTATTTTTTTTATTATTTAGTTTTTTTAAATTTATGTTCGTAAAAGGCTATATAAAGTCACTTAATTTTATGTTTTAGACAGTTGTTGAATTTTGATAAAAGAAAACTTTTGCTTTTCGGGAATTGGAGATATCTTTTTCTTCCTTTGGTGAGTGATATCCAAAGACCCTTGGTGCGTAATATCCAAAGTCCCTTTCATGTGAGTTATATCACGAAATAAACTTGCAACCTCGTCCTTATCCAAGGAGGTGAGAAGCATTGCGTTCATTCATCACGTGCAGTGCGTTCCGTGCGCAGATCACTTACCTGTCAACAAGGTATTTTTTTTTTCCAACAATGTCTATCAAGATATAATTGAGGTATAAAGATACCTCTAAAGGGACTATGCAAAAATCTTATCTAAATCATAGAACAAAACATAAATTTAAACAACACTAAATGAACTTACAGTCAATGAAGTATTTCCACGTCGAAATTTGTATTAGTAGGCAGTCTACAGAATCAATTTGAAACACAATTGCTCTGATACCAACTATAATGACCCGCAAGCCGCAACCCAAGCCCGTAGCCCGCGATCCGCGTCGCACAGCAAGCCAAGACGAACATGAGCCTATAGGCGAAGCCCAGCCCAAGCTCGGCACTCCTCTCGTCGATCTCCTCTCCGTCATCCCCATCTTCCATGTCGCCATCGTTCTCTCTCTCTCTCTCTCTCTCTCTCTCTCTCTCTCTCTCTCTCTCTCTATTTCGTTCCTCCAGAAACCATTTCGTTCCTCCAGAAACTAAATGGCCAGACCAGCCCCACTTCTTCCCCTTCTCTTTTGATTTTGAACCGATCCAACAAAGCAGCCTGAACCGGTTCATCTCCTCCTCCCTTCTTCATTCAATTTCTATTTTTCTTTTTACCCTTTTTTTTAATTATAATTCAATTTTAATCTCAATTAATTATTTCCTTACATTTAAATTCTAATTAATCTCACTTTATTTATCTCCAATTATCATCCAAATAATTCTCCTAAATTATAATCTAATAAATTCCCTTAAATTATAATATATCAATTACGTCCTTAGTACTACCCCGATAAATATCCAATTAATCTTAATACTCCAATTACTTTCCAATTATCTCTATTTAATTCTATTACAAAAAGTCAAGGTACTACAGGGTAAAACCCCAAACTAATATTTTCTTTGTTTTCATTCTTTCATTCATTTATTCATTACTCGTACATCGAGCGGGACATTAAAAGAACCCATGTCGGAGGTATAGTCTTGGTCGGCTTCTAACCACCTTGGGTAGCTGGTCCCGTTCCCGATGAGGGAGGGGCTAAGTCCAGTCTACCTAATTAGATCCGAACTACCCATCTGTCCCCTAACTCCCAATTTCTTTTCTTTTTCCTTTCATTCTTTTCATTATCAGTTTTCCTTTCATAATGCATGCGAGTACCACCCCAAAGGTGGCAATTCCTACTTGTTTCTATTATCGTGATGCATGTTGATACAGTATAAAAAATAACAAAAATTAGACAGCGCAAATAAATGAATAACAGTAATTAAAATGAATAAAATAGAGCAATTATTGCAGCGAATTGAAACAGTGAATAACATGCTTGAATTTCAGAGCATTGAACTAAAAGAATGGCAAGGTGATCATGCTATTAATTGAGATTAAACACAACATTCCAGTGAGTTATTTGAACGAACTAACATGCTTAACGATTTTACATGGAATTAATAATTAAATGGAAACATGCTCAATAATTAGCTCATAAGAGCATACTTGGAAATTCAATAAAGCTGGAAACGTGCTTAATAAATTGATGCGAACTAATAAATTGATGTGAACTAAGGACATGAATCGATTATAATTAAGTGGACAAATGATATCGTACATTTGAGAGTGAAGCATGGTTTAAATATTTTTTGCTAGAGTTAACAATCCACTTGAACTTACCGAATATTAACACAAGTCATCATAGTGATTTATCATGCATAGTCGTATTAAAGAAAGTTGTAACTCCTAACCAGTACCTAGAAATAATAGCATTATAGACTAAGTCTACTATCTTAACAAACAATATGAGAAACAATATTTATAATAGAACAAAACTAGTATCTAAGAATTTGTTAACAGCTTATTCATATGTATCATTTCATTTAGACATCTTCAGTTTATCAATTCAAGTCATTGATTCATATCATAGCAGTTTATTATCAAATTGTTCTATCATAGAAAGCATTGAGTTGCAGTACATAGAAAGCATTTAGCTGCAGCAAAGAATTTGCAAGAATTAACACAAAACACAAGCACACTCCTTGTGGGTAAGGCCTCCACAAGGCCAAAACTCTACCAAACCCTTACTTTTGATGAAAAAATCAATCACGGAAAGTAAAATCTCAGCTTACAGATCTTCACAATCACCCTCGTAACACACTGAAAAAGTTGCACTAACTCATAAACACTCACAATTTCTACTGGAATGATTGCTCTCGCTCGGAGGGAAAAATTGAAGATGGAGATACAGAGAAGGATGACTTAAAATGTAAGGCCTTACCTGGTAGTGCCCAGGCATGGAGAGATTGTCTCCCTATCAATTGAATGCATTTTAATTAACAAAACAACAAATGCTCTGTCATTTAAAACCTATTTTATTCGCAGCTCAGGGACTTTTTGGACTAGAAGAGTCGTCTTAGTCTCGTCCGCGTGTGTCTGAAATCACCATTCTTCCTGACATAATCATGTTTTCAGACGAAGGAAGGCATCCTTGCCTTCATCCACGTTCGTCCTAATCTGTCCAAAAATTGGACAGATTCAAATTGCCCTGTCCACTATCATCCAATCGTCCAAGATCATCAAAAATCACTCGATCATGGGCGACAAATGAAATCGGATGCGGAGTCCAATCTTGTATCGTTCCAAAATGTAGGGACGATGCTCTATGCTTTTTCAAATGATATTCCCCATCCTTGAGTCGTCCGCCTGCGTCTGAATTCTCATATTACAGTTTTTCTTCCAATTTTCCAACTTAATTTTAATTCTATAATCTTTACCCCATAATTTACGCGTCATAATTTAACATGTATCGATACGCAATATAATATATTAATTATCCCAAAATTGATTACATCATGTATACGGAGAAAACATTATCAGGATGTTACATTCAGACTGGATAAGAATGTTTAACCAATGTTTAAGACGTTGTTATTGAAAATAAATAGATAAATATATATCTCTTGTGCTTAACATGCAATGCCTAGCATTGAATGAGGAGATATTTGAGGTTCAAATGAAGGAGGGACTGCTGACTCTTGGTTAGATCCATATATGGCATTTGTGTTCATTCATGCAATAGTTTTTCCTAGAATAATATATGGATTTTATTTCAAACATACCGCAATCATGTTTCATGTCATCGATTGACATTCACACACAAAATGGGTACCAAGTGATGTTACCAAAGTCAATTGCAACTGTCATGGCATCTATAGATAAAAAAAAGGGTATATTTTTTGATCTTGTGCTTTGAAAGAAGTGACAAACTAATTTCGCTTCCCAATTGCAACTCACATGACATATTTCAAGTCTCCCGCCTTTTAGGAGAGTCGATGATTGCCTAGTGTCTACATCAAGGCTTCTATGTTCACGACCAGCACAAACTAGAGGACCTTTTCGAGCACATCACTCATGTCGAGATGAACCCCGACTTGCAGTTCAAGGTCGTCGATATCCATGGAAACCTTGCAAAAACTGCAAAAGATGCAAAAAATGCAAAATCCTGTAAAAACTTCAAAATTTGTGAAAAAATCATTGTTAAATTACATTTGTGCAATTGAAATTATGTGTATCTTTTTGTTGGTTTTGGTTTTTGTTGTTGTATCTCTGTTTGTTGGTTTTGGTTATTGGTTGTTGTATTTCTGTTTGTTGTATATTTGTTTTATTGTATCTTTGTTTGTTGGTTTTGGTTGTTGGATGTTGTTTTTTTGGGCGAGGGATGTCTTCTATGGGCCGAGGGCTGTCCATTTGACGGCGAGGGATGTCCATTATAGGGATAGGGATGTCCGAGATTGAATGCACTTCTATACCAGGTTCGTGATAGAACCAACGTTGCTCATCGGTCTTAACTGACGAAATAGGATCCACTTCCATTCTGCAATTAATGGATTCTTTAACAATGGTTGGTGCAACACTCTTCGACGCCATGTGATGTGCAACAGTCAAAAACTTTGTTGTTCGATTGTGTTAAGGGATTTAGGATTGATTGCGCTCACAGGGACATTCTTCATGATTATATAATCAATCGATTGTAAGGATCTGCAATGATAATTTCCCTAATTTTTACTGCAAAGAATACCAACTATACTAATTTTAGGGGTGGGAATCGGTTCAGTTCGAACTAGGTAACCGAACCGAATTGATCATTTTTTATCGGTTCAGTTCAGTTTTGATATGAAAAAAAATAAAATATAGGACCGAATAGATCATTTTGGTTCAGTTCTCGATTGTAAGTGAAAAAAACTAAGAAAAACTGAACCGAACCAAAAATAAAACTAAATCTGAAAACCTATTTGAGTCACTAATTTAATTCTAATTTTTTCTCTATAGACCTACCTCCTGTAAAAGTATACCCGACAACTCATCGCTCCTTTGACCTCTGCTGCCACATGTATATGTCATTTGAA
This sequence comes from Begonia loranthoides, assembly GCA_022433065.1. Lineage (NCBI taxonomy): Eukaryota > Viridiplantae > Streptophyta > Magnoliopsida > Cucurbitales > Begoniaceae > Begonia > Begonia loranthoides. Next base: position 12,005,132 of record CM039484.1, on the reverse strand, counting down.
GACATGAAAAGTTGCGTATTTCAACCCTCAGCCATCATTTTGTTTCTTCATCGAGTGTCAACTACCGAGCGGCATCGTCGTCGTCGTTATCGTCGCCTTTTTAGCGCGACCCTAACTCGTAGTCAACATTATCGCTTTGGATAGTTGTAGTTCGCAGTACGAACTTCACATAAGTTCGTGGAATACATATTCAACATTTTGTTGTTTAAATTTTCATTATCATTTTGCACTTTGTAGTTCGCACAGTTTAGTTGCATATGAAATTTGTGAAATCTTGTTGTGAAATATGTTTTTTAGTGTAAAATGTGTGAAATCGTGCTATAAAATTTGTTTCTTATTGTGAAATTTGGTCTGTTTTTTAACAAATGCGATAGAATATTAGTCTGTGTTTGAACAAATCAATCTTACTATGAAATTTGTAAAATCTTACTCTGAAATCTTGCTGTAAAATCAGTTTTTGTTTGGTTTTATAATTCCTATGAGAATTGATCTCTATTTTTCTCTTTATTTTTGTTTCGCACAGACTTTGTCTTCTCGTCGTTTTTCTTAGAAAATCAAAGGCATTTTTCTTATCTATGATTAAAAGTGAAAAACTGAAATCAAACCAAAACAAAAACGAGAAAAACCAAAAATCGAGGTTCAATTTTTTATTGGTTTTTAGGTGGATTCGGTTCGGTTTCAGTTTTTCTTTTTCAAAACCAAACTAAGTCAATTCGATTCCAATTTAAACTAAAACCAAACCAAACCAAAACCAAACCAAACCAATTCCACCGCACGTTACTTGAGTTTCTCTCTCCTCTTCTAGTATGTAAAGATAAAACCCTACAACTGAATAGCTGTTTCCATTGTTTTCTTCGCTCTTCATTTCCCATTTCTTCTATTTTGGCGGGGTGTTCTGAGGTTTGTCAATTCATCTTTCTGTTTCTATCTCGTGGTCCTTTATTTGTATCTGGTAGTTTCAGGGAAGTAAGATCTGCTACTTGTTTGCGTTTTTCAATGTTTTATGAGCTAATACTGGTGCTATAATTGTGATTTATTGCAATATTACGGTCTTTGAACTGTGCCATGTAACTAAGATGACGATGGCTGTCATATGTTTTTTTTTTTTTGTGGAGTTGGTTTGGATGGAATGGAAGTGCAGGAGAACCGATGGAAATGTGGCTTGGATATCATACTTATCTAATCACTTTTAAATTTGGTCGGGTTTACTTAGTTGTGGAGCGTTTTAGCTAGATTTTGCATCTGGGATGCGTTTTCTAATTTACAATCAATTTAATAATCAGTCCATAAATTGAAGGTTTGTCAACCTTGACATTGTTGAGAGAGTTTAATGTTGTATTCTTTTTCGTTTTTGTCATTATTTTCGCTGGAGTTATATGTTTTCCTTTTGATAAAACAACTGTCCTGGGAAAATCATCTTTTTAATTGAATGATGCATTGATAAGTTTGGTAAATTTTGCTTCTGATTCATAAAAGATCAATTGTGGTGGATAGATAAGTTTCATAAATTTTACTTCAGTATCGTTTGTGTTTTTATGATCATTTGGTGACTTTATGAATTGTTTAGATCACAGGAAAAATGGTGAAGGCCGTGGCTGTTCTTGGGTGTAGTGGAGATGTCAAAGGAACCATATTATTTTCCCAAGAAGAAGATGGTAGGATAAAATTATGCTAGATTATCCACATTTCACTTATAATCTAATCAGAGTTGTGCCCTAACTTGTTTCCCGATTCGAATTTTAGGTCCAACTACAGTAACTGGAAATATTTCTGGCCTTATGCCTGGGCTTCATGGCTTCCATGTTCATGCTCTAGGGGATACGACAAATGGTTGCATGTCAACTGGTAAGATTTACCAGTTAGTTAATTTTGTCCACACTGTTTGAGCTGATAATTAGAACTTAATCCTAACCAATCTTGTGTACACACCTTTTATGTATTGATATAAAAAAACTATAAATCATTTTGCATCAAGGCTTTTGATTAATTTGTTGGATAACAAAAGTGAAGGGTGTAAAATTTTTTAAAGCATTGGTAAATACAGTAATCCTTTTGAATGATTATTTTCATTAGTAGAATACATTATCTTCCAAGAATGTGTAAATTAGCTTTTTCTTCAAATATTTTAACTTAAAAATAAGTTTTTTTTGTTTGTAGGACCTCATTTCAATCCTGCTGGAAAAGAGCATGGTGCACCTGATGATGACAACCGTCATGCTGGTGATTTGGGAAACATCAAAGTTGGTGAAGATGGTACTCATGACAATGCTCCATACTACTGAATGTTGTGTTTTGCTTCTGATAATTTCTATTATCTCTATGAATTTATCTGTTTTTGTAAATCATTAGTTTGGTGTAAAGGCTAGGGGGTTGGGGAGAGGTGGAGGGAGGAAACTTCAACTTCACAGCATTTAGAGAGGCTTCAATTTTTCATCTTTAATTTAAAGGGGAATCTTCTAGCCATCGACTATGTGAGAGGAAGAAACTCACAGCTGAAACTAAAAGTAAACCAATTGGCTAAACCGAGAAGGTGATAAAGAAGATAAGTCAGTTTGGATCGGTTGGGTTTGATTTGGAACATGACTAAATCGTCAATCAAGCAAAATTAGTTGAATTTTGGTATTTCAAATCTAAGCAGACCGGCTCTTGTGGTCAAACCTCCCAAATGATTTGGTTTAGCTTTTTAGAACCCTGAGACACATCTGATGTGCCATATTTGTGCATTAACTCTAGAAATTTCTGTGTTGGATAGGCATTGCCAGCTTCACAATAGTTGACAAGCAGGTGATTTTTTCCTATTGGGTTACTCCTTATTTGTTGGTTTTTCTTTTACAGGCTAACCTTTTTTCATTGCTAAGTAATGAAGTTGTTGCAGATCCCACTTACTGGGCCACATTCCATCATTGGAAGAGCTGTTGTTGTTCATGGTGATCCTGATGACCTCGGCAAAGGTTATTTTCTTAATAAGACAACATATTGGATTAACGATTGGAAATTACATATTTAGATGATAGCATATATATTTAAAGAAGACGAAAACATCAAAGAGGACTAAACAGTTCCAATTAGACAGGCGGAAAAAGTGTGGATATTTCATAAACAAAATTGAAGTATAACACTACCTTCCGATGAAAAACTTTATCCTCTCCCATAAAACTAAACAGTCAGGATGGGCATGGCTGCATTAGCTACAAAAGCACGCTCACTCATGCACACTTTTCTTCATTAGACAAGGACATATAAGAATAGATGGTCTAATTCGACGATGATGGACAATGCTAATACCACATTGCTGAATTCCCATCCAAAATTTTGCGGACGGTCACAAAATTCATACTATGTTTACAAAGTTACTTCGAAAGAAACTATGATAATTTGTCAGTGTCTCTTCTCATTCTAGGTGGACATGAGCTCAGCAAAACAACTGGAAATGCTGGCGGTAGAGTAGCTTGTGGTAAAAGTCTGAATTTCATTTCGTTCGACTTTGCTTCTCCTGCTGTGTAATCCCTGATAGAAAGTTGTCATTTTGCAGGTATCATTGGTTTGCAAGGTTAGACACACTCGCTGAAATGCATGTAATCCAATCGCACCCAGAAGAAGAACCTTAAACCGTCAACTTTTTGGAATAATAATGATTCAGACTTGAATGAATATGTTTTGGTTGTACTATTTACGTTTCAACTGCACATTACACTTCAAAGAGACCTCTTATTTACATCGATCAACCTCATTCTCGGATCATGCTGCGCTAGACTTAGCTATGCACCTTTCCAAAGCCATTCACACACTGCAAATGATATCTTCTCCAGGAAATTGTTGGGCACCAACCTTGGCCTCCCTGGTAGTCCCCTGGAACGAATGAAGGAACTTTCAATAAGCATCCAAGTGTCCTAAAACTTACCCAAAATCATGTTTTCTTTTCATAATATTTGACTTAGAAGTGACCCCCATAAATTTAAAAAAAGCCCAGAAAAATAATCCAACCAGTAAATCGGTTCGATTTCTTCCTAGTTTCAGTGCGATTTAAATTCAACATATTTAAGTGTCTTATAAAGTAATCCCAAGGGGTGGTAACAAATTTGCACAAACGAGAGCAATTATATTAGCATTCACAGCTTTGTATTATTATTATTAGGGGTGTTCAAAACCAAAGATGATTTGGTGAATCGAACTGAAATCGATCAATTCAATTCGGTTTGAATCAGTTTTGAACATCTCAAAACCAATCTTCAGTTTTATGTTATAGGAACCAAATTTATCGGTTCGGTTTTCGGTTTAGCTTATTCAAAACTGACACTAATCGAACTAAATATAATTTTGATTGATACCTAAATAATATTTGAATTATTAACTAATTAACTCTTAAATGATACTAATTAATAATTAAATTATTATCTAATTACTAATAAAATTATTGAATTATACTAATTAATAATTCAATTAGTAAATTATATATTAATGAATTACACTAACTAAAGATTAATACTTTATTATTTAATTAAATTAATTAGTAATTAAATTTTATATATTTTTTTATCATAGTAAATGTTTATTTTGATTTTGTTAAATTTATATAGTCAAAAATTAAATTTATATTTATATATATATATATTATTTTATATGATGAGTAAAACTTAAATGGAACCAAAAATTTCGGTTGGATTTAGTTCTTAAACATTTCAATTTTGGTTCCAGTGTTTTACAAATCAAAAAAAGTCTAATGGTTTGACCAGATAACCAAATTTTGAACACCCCCTAATTATTATAATGGCATGGCATGTCACCAAAACAAACTAACAAAACAACATTACAAAAGATTTAGTCCCTTGAATCTTGTGGATTTCTTTGGAGCAGATGAAAGGGTCTTTACAATATCGGAAAAACAAAAAACAAAAAACAAGATCCTTCCACATTCTTCTCAGCGCGCACACAACTTTCAAGATTTCTGTTTTTTTTCACTCATGCATTCATTACTGGGATGTGGTGGATGAGCATAACTTTCTTTTATAAAAACAAACAATCTATTGTACATCTCGCTCACCTTTCGCCTCACTGCCATTGGTTGGCATTCCTCTCGGTTGGAGATCCGGGCACGAAGGGAACAAAACCTCGTCCGCCAAACACTGGTCGCATGAAGGCATTGTCAAATTTACGCCAGTAGCGATGAACGGTGTGTGTTGGGGTGGTCAAGAGGTCTCGAATACTGCTTGGCCGGATAATATCTTGGCCCCCAATATCTACTTCGGAATCTTGACCGCCTCCAAGAAGTGGAACGATAAACGATTTGGGAGTAGATGGATCGGACAAAACCATACTCGCCGACCATTTCGGTTGAGGCAACAAGAACCTTATGAGAGGCTTGGTCATCAACCCAAATAACTGAACAGAAATCATACATATGTAAGAATCATCCCTCTCAATAAATTAAACATGCTTTCAGATGGAAGAAAAAAAAGCATGCACAAGAATGCAAAAACAATTTTCATAATCGCCATAATTTACCATCATTTTCTAGTAAAAAAGCAATGTTGCTACTAATCGGAAGGTAGAAGGGTAGAAAAAGCTCACCACTGTGCTGAAGAGAACGACTGTAATGGTGCTTGTGATCATGATTGCGTTCCCACGCAATTGAGTGTGACCGGATCTTGTGAACTACATGGAAAAAAAAAATAGCAGAATAAAGCATTAGCTTCACTCTCTTTCGCTACACAAATTCAAGTAAAATTCATCATTTCTACTCAACAATAACACGTATCTATGATAACCCATAAAGAATAGATTAGAGAGGTATCTCTCGAACTAGGAAACATAGTCGAAAAATACCTGATTATAAGCAAGAGCCATTGATACGGCACCTCTCATGAGGCCAGCCCACCATATTATCACCTATAAATATATTATTTTTTCCAAAATACATTACTTATTATCTGTACAAGAACGATGGACAAATTTCTGACAAGGTAGAGGATACATACTTGTTGCCTAAAGCTAATTTTCTCAGCTGGTGACTTTTTTGCTAAGTTGGACAGAAAGGATAAAGGAAAAACAAAAGCAGCTCTTCCAACCAAAACCAGACCTAACAGTACGGAACTAACAGCCACAGATGTCCCAGGACTACAAAAGCAGAAAGCAGGACAGTGTAAGAATATCATTTGATTTGACGTCAACTTTAAAAGAATTCTTATCATGACAATTGTTTTTATTTCTACTCAAGAAAAAGGATAATTCACATACCTGTTACTGACAAATCTCCATTTTTCAATGTCCAATGCGTCCATGCCAACGTAAAGGAAGATAAAGATCTCAGCTACAAAAGACAAGGTAGCAAAAGCATGCCTGCAATAGTAAATTAACAAAATCATTGCCATGAGGCCCAAGTCTCAAAAATGACCAGTTGGATTGAAACAAAACTAAGCCAATTTCACATACTTTGTGGTAATTCGTGAACTTTCAGTAACATTATGCCAGGTGTAATGTGACATCACAATTCCGCAAAAGAACACCGTAAGAATGCCACTCAAATAGAACAACTGCATGATACATTTATGATATGATCGTGTAGATTAATAAATTACAAATCAATAACAAAATAATAGGTCATGAGAAGTATCTTTCTGAATGTAAAAAACTTACTTCCGCCATCATATAAGAAAGGTATGCCATTAGTATCATTAAAGCAACCTCACGGTCTGTAGAATGCCTGAATTCATTAAAACAAAATGAGCTCGGTTTCAATTTCTCAATCCTGAAGTTTTTTTCTTGTTTTCATATAAGATATTGATATATAACATCTCAGAAATCAAATTATATGGAAGTGGCACAAGGTTCAATATGTAATTTCCCAAAAATACTGTACTCAGAGCAAAAAGAAGAGAAATCTAAGGTTCTACAAATTCAAGCAAAAAAACTTACAGAATTGTTTTGATTAGATTAAAAAGAAAACATATTAGATAAATAAATAATTTATTAATAAGCCGTCGTGATTTGATGAAGTTTTAACTCATCATCTTATAATTTTTTTCTTTAGAGAATAGGTCAATGACACTACCAAAAGTACCATACTATTTAACCGTGGTTCCCATTGAAAGTTCATGAAGAAAGTGGTGACTGTGAGATATTTTACACTTAAAAAGCACATACCTGCCAAAATACAGCTTTTTGATGATGAAAGCACTGAGTAAACCAGTCTGTAATAGAAGCAAATCTCTAAATCAGCTCTGTATATGTAGTCAGTATACACACAAGATAGAAGGAACAATATAAAATCACTCACAATCACTCCAAGAACAGTGCTTGTAAAAAATAAGTAGAAGAAGCTGCCAATAAATTGTAACGCAATCCTGGAATCAATATGGGTGAGGTCAAAGCTCTGGATTGCGTTGAATAGCACCACTGATGTGGCATCATTTACTACACCCTCTCCAAATACGAGACTGTAGAGTAAAGGAGTCTCATCCTGATTCAAAATCTGCAACATGAAATACATCAAGTTACAATAAGAAAGATGGAATAACTAACTGCTTGAGGAAGGAAAAAAATGGAAGCTGTCACACCTGCAATGTGCATACAGAATCTGTTGCAGCAAATATTGCACCAATTGCTGAAACAGTGACAAAAAAAATTAATGTCCTCAAATTTAACAACAAAAAGCAAGTCAACTACGGTGAGCAAGTACCTAGATAATCTCCAATCTCCAGTGATCCGATATCCAACTTCTTAAAGAACTGTATAACACCTGTGACAAGGATCGCAATAAAATGTCACCATTTACTGTTTAATTTCTCATTTGTCAATTTGGTAGAGTAGAGATACATGTTATCTGGATGATCGTATCTAAAGAAAGGAAGGAATTGAAGCATTTATATATTCCCATCTCCTCATATTACTATTTTTTTTGTAAGACCTCATATTACTATTATTAACACTTTCTAAACTTCAAAATTAAATGTTGATCGTAAGAAAAATATGAAAAATTAAGATGCCAAACACCTGAATATAAGGATTTGTGATGTTAAGTAGTCACTTCTTTTAGTAGAAGACGTGTTGCAGCTAAAGTTAAAATTCAACCTTCGATTTTTTGGTACTAGCTATTAGAAAATAGCCAAATAAAGTTTGTGGCTTTCCTAGTTCATTATCATCTAGACTTCTCCAAAGATACACAAACCTGCCCGTTGAGATTTTCTCACAACAATTTACTCTGATTGGAAATGATATTTAAACCAAGGCAAAATAGTCAAATATACATTTTGTTTTAGCCAAACTTGGCAGCACTAATCCGTTTCATCAGAATTGATTCATGGTACAAAAAGTGAAAAAAAAAAGCATGAAACAGAAGTGGTAATCATACCTAATGATATGACACAACAAGATATTAATGTACCAACGGCACCAAATAGCATAATAGTTATGAAGTTTTTGAAAAACTGCTTCTTTTTCACCTGAAACCTGATCCACACAATTAGAGATCGCCATCACACATCAAAGAAGAAATTATAAATTTCATAACGTTATTTCAATAAACATTACTACAACAGCCACTTCCACAAAAGCATGTCTTCAGATTCAAAAATGAATTTTCTTATATTCACATAAGAAAAACTTTGAACATTGAAAATATTCAGGATGTGCAGTACTGAGGACCGAGAAGCCTCCTCAATTGACCCATGAGAAAAACCTGCTGACTTGGGTTTCCGAAAGGCAGGGAAGGTTAATATCGAGGCAAAGAATAAAGGGATTTCTCAACTACCATGAGGAGAATATTAGCAGATTCTAATGGTCATAATTAACGAGAGAAGATGTGGAATAAAATATCTATAGTAAATCCTCCTCATACGCAGCCGTTTTCAGGTTGTTGAATTTCTTGGTAATCAAATGTTACGGAGGAAAACCTTAAAAAAAGACCTTAAACTATTATTTGATGCCTTTTGCAGATACCAGAAGGAGAGCTATTCCTTCTGTTCCTCATCTTAGGAAATAATTGGGTCATTACGGCACTATTCTAAATTTGGGTCCTCAGATATAAAAAATTGGGAAACTATTCCCATTTTTCTTTTACCATACAGTTGATTTTAATCGAAATCTAGAATTCTTGAAGGGGTTGAAAATAAGATTTGTTCAGTGATGACAGTTAATTTCTATTGCACATGATTTCAATCACTCACTAGTGACACAATTTGCAGCAATCCTTAGATAGCCTTGAAAATTTTTTCTTTCATAATTTTCCATCCACCTATTTGGGGATGATTGGAAATGCATTTTTTATTAAAAAAAAAAAAAGAAAGGTAAGGAGGACACTTGTGTAACCACTTTTGAGCATACGGAAAAAAAATGAACTAAATTGAAAAGCGATGGCATAATATCGTGCTGAAAGTATGAGAAACCAGCACTAGCCCTTCCACCAGGAAAGAGTAAAAAGGAAAGATATCTTCAAAATGATTTAAGTCAATATTCCACATATCTTATATTCCGCAATAATTCATATTTTTATTTCTAATTTGTAAATTAGATAATTAGACGTTCTATAAAAAAATCAACCAAAGCTATTAAAATGTCATGGGATATTAAAATCAAATACACAAAGCTGTCTCATCCAGCACCATATTTCATGTTTGTATTCAAGCACTAAGATACACACAGCTAAGTTATATAATCAATAGGACACAAGCTACTCAAAAAACTTGCATCCTCAGCCAAATAATAGTGTTAGAAGAGAAACACCTACTATCAACTTCAAGTATAGTAGGAAGATAAAATAAAATGAAGTTTTAATAATTATTAAAGGTGTTTTGTAGTAGTTATTAAGAGTGTTTTAATAATATGTAATTATGGTTTAAAGAATAAAAGCAAAGGGGAAATTGGGTGTGCGGTTACGGAAAATTATTGAAGGAAAATAGATTGCTGGGAAGGGATGGCAGACCCTTTTGTTCTGCTATTGTAAAAAATACTTGGAAATTGTGGTTTGTTGTGTGTAGAAATTGTGGATTGTGTTCTTTACTTTGTTAAATTACAGCAACATTATAGAGAACACATCAAACTGGTATCAGAGCAGTTCTGGGATGGCCGGAAAGAAATCCGACGTGCGTTTGGAATCTGTGGAAGCAAAATTGGAGACAGTAAGGGAAGAGATGAAATTTTTTAGAGGAGGTATGTCAAAAATCCCTTTACTGTAATCCAATATACAAATCATTGTGGAAAAATTGGAGGGACTTACCAGAATAAATGGTGAGAACCGTGAAGATCAACATTTTGACCGACAGAGAAAAGTGCTGGACAACTTCGATGCAATCCATTCTAAGACTGGGTTTGATGGCATAGCCGATGATGGTGTGTTCCGACACCGTGACAGAGGGCCAAGAGCAGAGTTACATACCTGTCAACTAGAAATGCCGATTTTTTAAGGAGGCGAGCCGGACGATTGGGTATATTGCGTTGATCGATTTTTTTCCCTCAATTGCATGACTGACACTGAAAAGATGGAAGCAGTCGCTGTGCACTTGGAAGGCGAAGCTCACGCCTGGTTCCAGTGGGAAGAGCGACGTTGACCCTTCTGTTCTTGGGAGGATTTTTCAACGCAAATCCTTGACAGATTTCGTTTCACGCTGGCTAGGTCGAAGGAAGAACGATTTTTAGCTTTGCACCAACAGGGTATTGTGCGAGATTATAGAAGAGATTTTGAGAAATTAGTTTCTCCTCTGGGTGCTGATCCAGAAAATATATTAGAAACTCAATTTATTAACAAGTTGAATGATGAAATTAAAGCTGAACTTATTTTGTTGACCCCGGTCGGTTTGGGAAAACTTATGTTGACTGCTCAAAGGGTGGAAGACAAAATGCTATTATTAAGCTCTATTCGCAGTCCTATTTATAATAAAATTCACCCAATTATTGGTTTGACAAGTAGCGGTACACGAATGGTGAATAATATGATGCGAAATGAGAATTCGGGCCCCAAGACAGTTTTTTTAAAAATTGACAAAGCCATTTAAACAGTTGACTGATGCTGAACTACAAGATCATAGAGCTAAAGGGTTATGTTTTCGTTGTGATGAAAAATTCAATATTTGAGACCAATGTAAAGCAAAAGAATTACAGTTTTTAATTTGTCAAGAGGAAGAAGTAGATGAGTTCGATAATAACATAGATAAAGGTGAAGAGAATGATGAAACTGTAGAGTTATCAGCAAATTCTGTATTAGGCTTTACGTCACCGCAAACTATGAAAATGAAAGGCGAAATTCATGGTCAGGAAGTAATTATCTTGATCGATAGTGGTGCCACACATAATTTTGTGAGTTTCGAATTAATTTCCAAATTGGGCATTTCCACTGACAAAATCAAAAGATATGGTGTCATGACAGGAACTGGTTTTACCATTGGAGGAAACGAGGTATGTCGGGACTTATTATTATTGGTCCAAGGAATGAAAATAGTTTCTGATTTTTTGCCATAGGAATTGGGTAGTTCCGATGTGATATTGGGGATGCAATGGTTAGCCTTTTTGGGCGATATCCAAACTAATTGGAAGCAACTCCATATGAAATTTGAATTGCAGGGCCAAACAGTCGTATTGTATGGTGATCCAACTTTATATAAAACGCAAGTCTCTCTCAAAGCACTTATTAAAGCCCTTAAATTGGACGGATTTGGTTTCCTCATTGAATTTGGGTCGATAACACAGCATGTCGATGGTTCAATTGCCGAAAGTTTGGACCTCTGCAATCTTCTTGATCAGTTTGCAATGGTTTTCACTTTACCAAAAGGATTACCTTCGAAGCAGGTACATGATCATGTCATTGTATTACAAGAAGGGACAACTCCAGTCAATGTCTGACTTTATCGATATCCTCAGATTCAAAAGAATGAACTTGACAAATTGGTGGGAGAAATGTTACAGGCGGGAATCATTCAACCGAGTAATAGCCCTTTCTCGAGTCCAGTATTGTTGGTAAAAAAGAAAGATGGTAGCTGGCGGTTTTGTGTAGATTATTGAGCTTTGAATAAAGTCACAATATCTAATAAATTTCCTATTCCCATCATTGACGAACTTCTTGACGAGTTACATGGATCTCGAGTTTTTTCTAAGTTAGACCTTAAATTTAGATTTCATCAAATTCGAGTTCGACAGGAAGATGTATACAAAACGGCTTTCCAAACACATGAAGGGCATTACGAATTCTTAGTAATGCTATTTGGCCTTACCAATGAGCCGTTTACATTTCAGGTCCTTATGAATCCTATATTAAAAAAGTACCTCCATAAGTTTGTGCTTGTCTTGTTTAATGACATATTGGTATATAGTTCTACAATGGAAGATCATCTTATTCATGTGCAACAAATTTTGACGGTCCTCCAAGAAAATCAATTGTATGTCAATCGATCTAAATGCTTCTTCGTTCAAGTACGGCTTGAATATTTGGGTAATATCATTTCTCATGCTGGTGTTTCATGTCGATCAAACCAAAATTAAAGCTATGCTTCAGTGGCCTTTGCCTAGAAATGTCAAAGAACTTAGACGATTCTTGGGACTTAAAGGGTATTATCGCAAGTTTGTGGAGCATTATGGTCAGATTGTTAAGCCACTAACTAATCTGTTAAAGAGAGTTAAGTTTGTATGGTCATCGTCGGCTGAAGTTGCTTTTCAACATCTCAAACAAGCTATGACTACAGTAACTGTCTTAGCACTTCCGGATTTCATACAACCTTTTGTTATTGAAACCGATGCATCTGGACATGGATTGGGGCTGTATTAATGCAGAATCATCGACCCATTTCTTTCCCATTTCTTTCTACAACCATGTATTACCTCCTCGCGTTCAACAAAAATCTATCTATGAACGAGAACTGATGACTATTGTGTTTGTGTTACGATTACTATTAAATTTCTCCTTATTTCTCACAATCACAGAACACCAACAACAATTGCACACTAAAATTAGAGAAAATCCACAAGTTGATACAACATTTGCAGAACAAAAGGGTCTGCAATCCCTTCCCAATACTCCCTTTTTCCCAATGAATTTTTCCGTAACTCTTTTTTCCCCAACTCCCCTTTCCTTTTATTTTTTTTAAACAACTCATACATATTACTAAAACACCCCTAAATAACTTCTAATAACTCCTACAATATTTCTCTTATTCAATTATTTTGTTTATGCCTGTTATACCAACAATTAATAGGAGGATTCTCCTTTCTAACATTACCCCCCGCCCAATCAGACACCTTGTCATCAAAGTAAAAAGTAGAAAATTGATGTTGAATGGTAACAAAAGATTCTCATGTCGCATCTTCTTTAGGTAGACCTTTCCATTCAATGAGAACTTCTAAAAACTCTTTACCACCAATAGCCATCTGGCACACATCGAGTACATTAAGCGGTTCAACCAAAAACTCCAAATCAGAGGATAATTGAGATGGAATATCAGTAGAAACAATGGAAGCTCCAATGGCTTTTTTAAGCTGAGAAACATGAAATACCGGATGGATACTTGTAGTAGAAGAAAGAGTAAGCCGATAAGCCGTCTGACCAATTTTAGCCTCAATAGAATAAGGTCCATAAACATGGGGATGTAATTTTTTATTTCGTCTCTTAGTGACAGACTTTTGACGATAAGGTTGTAATTTTAGATAGACTAAATCGCCAATGGCAAAATGAACATCCTTGCGTTTAGAATCAGCTGTAGCTTTAATTAGAATCTGCGCTTTAGTCAATTGTAGCTTCAATTCATCAAGGATCCCATGACGCTCCGCTAAAAGTTGTTCGACAGAAGCCACATGTGTAGAACCCATTTCACTACGAACAAATGGAGGAGGTGATCGACCATATACAATTTGAAAATGTGTAGTCTGTGCAACTGTATGAAATGAAGTATTATACCAATATTCTGACCAAGGAAGCCAACGACGCCAACGTTTAGGTTCAGTATGTACGAAACAGCGAAGATAAGTCTCTAAACATCGGTTGACAACTTCAATTTGCCCATCGGATTGAGGATGATAAGTTGTACTATGTTCCAAAGAAGTACCTTTGACTTTAAAGAGTTCTTTCCAAAAATGACTCATAAAAATCTTATCTCGATCTGAAACAATGGAAGAAGGAATACCATGGAGCCGGATAATTTCTGTAACAAATACATCAGCTACAGTTGTAGCTGTAAATGGATGGCGTAGAGGTAAAAAATGCGCGTACTTGCTGAGTCTATCTACCACCACAAATATAGTGTCATAGCCTTCAGAACGAGGTAATCCTTCACTAAAATTCATTGAAATGTTTTCCCACACTTGATTCGGTATTGGAAGAGGTTGCAAAAGACCTGCAGGAGACATTGCTAAATATTTTGTTTGCTGACAAGTTTGACAAGAGGATACAAAATCACAGACATCTTTATGCATATCCAACCAAAAAAATTCAGGGGATAAATGTTGAAAAGTTTTAGCTATTCCTGCATGTCCGCCTACTGAACCACCATGAAATTCTTGTAATAATAAAGGAATTAAAAGCGAACATTTAACAAGCACCACACGATTGTTATAAAACAAATGATTATCAATCAAATGATAACCCTAAGGATAATCCAACTTTTGGAGAATTTGCGCCTTAATAGCACCCATATGGAGACTTTTCGCAATTTCATTATCAATTTGTTCCTAAGGAAGAGAAACCATAGAAGTTGTAATTCCCATAGAAGTCACATCAAGACGGCGCGATAATGCATCAGCAACTTTATTTTCTAATCCTGGTCGATATTGAATTTCAAAATCATATCCAAGAAGTTTAATGATCCATCTTTGATGCTCTGGATTAATAACTCGTTGTTCTAACAAAAAATTAAAACTTCTTTGATCCGTACGAACTACAAATTGTTTCTCCAAAATATAAGGTTGTTATTTTTTTACCGCAAACACAATAGCTTAATTCTCGTTCATAAATAGATTTTTGTTGGAGTGAGAAGATAAAACATGGCTATAGAATGCAATGAGCCGATGTTCTTGCATTAATACTGCCCCCAATCCATGTCCTGACGCATCAGTTTCGATAATGAAAGGCTTTGTAAAATTCGGTAGTGCTAAGACAGGTACTGTGGTCATTGCTTGTTAAAGTTGTTGAAATGTAGTTTTAGCCAATAATGACTAGAGAAATTTATCTTTCTTTAATAAATCTGTTAAAGGCTTGGCAATCTGGCCATAATGCTCCACACATTTACAATAATAGCATGTCAGTCCTAAAAAACCTCAGATCTCTTTCACATTTCTCGGTACTGGCCAATTAAGCATAGCAACAATTTTGGTCTAATCAACAGAAACTCTTGCACTAGAAATCATATGACCTAAGTATTCGAGCTATTCCTGAACGAAGAAACATTTTAACTGATTGGCATATAATTGATGTTCTTTGAGTACCTCCAAAACTTGTTATAAATGAATCAAATGTTCTTCCATTGAACTACTATATATCAATATATCATCAAAGAAAACCAGCACAAATTTACGCAGAAATTTTCTGAATATATCGTTCATAAGACCTTAAAAAATAGACGGTGCATTGGTAAGACAAAATGGCATCAATAAAAATTCGTAATGTCCCTCATGAGTTCTAAACGCCGTTTTATGAACATCTTCTCGTCAGACTCTAATTTAATGATACCCAGATTTAAGATCTAGTTTAGAAAAAACCTGAGATCCATGTAACTCGTCAAGAAGTTCATCAATGATTGGAATCGGAAATTTATTAACAACTGTGACCTTATTTAAAGCTCGATAATCGACACAAAAACGCCAAGTACCATTTTTCTTCTTAACTAGTAATACTGGACTCGAAAAAAGACTATCACTGGGTTGGATAATTCCCGCTTGTAACATTTCGCCCACTAATTTTTCAATTTCATCTTTCTGAATTTGAGGATAATGGTATGGTCGAACATTGACTGGATTCGTCCCCTCTTGTAATACAATAGCATGATCTTTGATTCATTGTGGAGGTAAACCAATCGGTAAAGTGAAAACCATTGCAAACTGTTTGAGAATATTTTGAAGTTCCAAACTATCTGTCATATGAGAACCGATATGCGTTGCAATTGACCCTAATTCAATTAACAAACTCGTTCCATCATAGGTAAGTGCCTTAAGTAGTGCCTTGAAGGAAACTTGCGTTTTACTTAAAGTCGGATCACCAAGCAATGCCCTTTTTTGTGAGTCATATTCAAATTTCATGCTGAGCTGTTTCCAATTAGTTTGAATATCTCCAAAAGTTGTCAACCATCGCATGCCCAAAATTACATCGGAACTACCTAACTCCAATGGCAAGAAATCAGCAACTATTTGCATGCCCTGTACCGATGATAATAAGTCTCGACATACAGCATCACCTTTAATAGTAAATCTCGTACCCGTCATGACTCCGTATCTTTTAATTTTATCAGTGGCAATATCCAATTTGTAAACTAAATCGAAACTCACAAAATTATGTGTGGCTCCACTATCAATTAAAATAATTACTTCATGGCCACGTAAGTCACCTTTTATTTTCATAGTTCCTGGAGACATGAATCCCATGAATTGGCTGATAACTCCACGGCTGTCAGATCCTCTTCTTCATTATTTTGTTCCTCAACAAAATCAACAACTTCCTCATCATTTTGACAAATTAAAATCTGTAACTCTTTCGCTTTACATTAGTGCCCAATACTGAATTTTTCATCACAACGGAAACACAATCCTTTTGCCCTTCAATCTTGTAATTCAGCATCAGTGAGCCGTTTAAAAGGCTTGTCAAACTTAGGAAAAACCGATTTATTCGTCGAAAATTCAATCCGACCAATATTATTTATCACCCTCGTACCGCTGCTTGATGGGCTATAAGAAAATTGGGGTTTTGTTTGCGGACGTCTTAACGAATTTAACAAATTCATTTTATCTTCAATTCTCTGGGCTGTGAGCATGATTCGACCTAATCCAAATGGCTTGAGAACGTGAAGCTCGGCCCGAAATTCTTCACATAATCCATTGATGAGCTGTGCTTCCAATATGGCTTCTGGAATATCAGACAGAGACGAAGCTAGTTTCTCAAAATTCTTCCTGTACTCCCTCACCGAAGCATTTTGACACAAAGCCAAGAAGCGTTCCTCCAACGAGCCTTCCAGAGTCAAGCGAAATCACTCAAGCAACTGGAGTTTGAAATCCATCCACGAACGGAAAGGGCGTCGGCGGTCTTCCCACTGAAACCAGGAGAGTGCCTCGCCTTCCAAACAGACAGCCACGGATTCCAGCTTTTCTGCTTCAGACATGCGGTTCAAGGTGAATAAACGTTCCACGCAATAAACCCATTCATCGGGATCGCCTCTGTCAAATATCGGCATTTCTAATCTACGAGTATGTACCTCCATCCGGTTACTCTTTGTAGGCATGTTCCTCCATTCAGGTTCGTTGTTACCCAAAAACGCTACATTAGAACACTCGGCTTCCCAGGAATTATCCATCATACGACGTTCTGGAAGAGACCCAATTGAATTTTCATTATGGCGTACAAATAAATCCTCCAATCTGCCTAAAATGGCCACTATGCTCTTCTTCAAACTATCCAATTCTTAACAGACAGATTCCATTTCTTTGTCTCCCACTTGTTCGTTCACTGTCTACAAAGGACCTTCTCCCTTCCGACTAGGCATGGAAGGAATGCTTTGATACCACTTTGTTATGATTACTATTAAATTTCTCCTTATTTCTCACAATCACATAAAACCAACAACAATTGCACACTAAAATTAGAGAAAATCCACAAGTTGACACAACATTTGCAGAATAAAAGGGTCTGCAATCCCTTCCCAACATTCCCTTTTTCCCAATGAATTTTTCCGTAACCGTTTTTTCCCCAACTCCTCTTTCCTTTTATTTTTTTAAAACAACCCATACATATTACTAAAATACCCCTAAATAACTTCTAATAACTCCTACAATATTTCCCTCACTCAATTATTTTGTTTACGCTTGTTATACCAACAATGAATAGGAGGATTCTCCTTTCTAACAGTTTGCTGTTAAGAAATGGAGACCTTATATTTTGGGAAGACGGTTCATAGTTCATACGAATCAACAGAGTCTGAAATTTTTGTTGGAAGGTTATTAATTTGAAGCATCAAAAATGGGTTACTAAACTACTTGGGTATGATTTTGAAATCCAGTATTGTCCAAGATTGGAAAATAAAGCTATTGATGTACTTTCACGTCATCCTCAATTGTCCTTAATGAGTATTACGACATCTATGGTTTCTCTTCCGTGGGATCAGATTGATGCTGAAATTGAAAAAAATCTAAGCATAAGTGCCATTAAATCACAGCTCCTCCAAAGATTGAGTCTTTCCGATGGTTATCATGTAATTGCTAATCATTTATTTTACAACAACCGTGTGCTGCTTGTCAAAGGTTCGCTATTAATTCCTCTTTTATTACAAGAATTTCACGGTAGTTCAGTGGGAAGACATGCAGGACGAGCTAAAACTTTTCAACGTTTGTCAGCTGATCATCTTGCTCAATTTGTCAACAAACGAAATATTTAGCAATGTCTTCAGCAGGTCTTTTGCAACCTCTACCAATATCGAATCAAGTGTAGGAAGATACTTCAATGGACTTCATTGAAAGGTTACCACGTTCGGAGGGCTTTAATACCATTTTTGTGGTTGTAGACTAACTCAACAAATATGCTCATTTCTTAGTTCTTCGCCATCCATTTACAGCTCAAACGATAGCCACCTTACTTATTAAAGAAATTATCCATCTCCATGGGATTCCTTCTACAATTGTTTCTGCTCAGGATAAGATTTTTATGAGTCATTTTTGGCAAGAGCTATTTAAGGCCCAAGGAACATCTTTACGACACAGTATGGATTATCATCCTCAATCTAATGGGCAAACGGAAGTTGTCAATCGATGTTTTGAAACTTATCTTCGTTGTTTTGTGCATCATCAACCTAAACTTTGACATCATTGGCTCCATTGGTTGGAATACTAGTATAATACGTCATTCCATACGGCTGCCCATACACCTTTTCAAATTGTATATGGTCACTCACCTCCGTTAATTCGATATGGGTAGCGTTCTACACCTGGCTTCCATCGACCAGTTATTAACAGAGCATGATGGCATTCTTGATGAGTTAAAATTCTATTTGCATAAAGCACAGGTTATAATGAAGGCTTCTGCTGATTCTCATCGCCGCGATGTTCAGTTCGACATTGGTGATTTAGTGTACTTAAAGCTTCAACCTTATTGTCGTAAGTCTTTGGCTCGGCGGCGCAATGAAAAGTTACATCCTTATTCCTCGCTTCTATGGTCCCGAGCCTATCGAAGCCAAGATTGGTCAAGTAGCTTATCTACTCACTCTTCCTCCAACTGTAACCATTCATCTTGTCTTTCATATTTCACAGCTTAAAAAAGCTATTGGCGCTACTATCGCTTCTACTCATATTTCACCTCAATGATGATTTAGAGCTTTTAGTCGAACCACTTAATGTTCTTGATGTGCGTCAGACAACAATGGGTGGACAGGAGTTTTTAGAAATTTTAATTGAATGGCAAGACTTACCTCCAGAGGAGGCTACATGGGAATCTTTCATTACTATTCAACATCAATTCTCTACTTTCACCTTGAGGACAATGTGTTTGTTTGGGCGAGGGGTAATGTTAAGAGAGAAACACCTCCTATCAACTTCAAGTATAATAGGAAGACAAAATAAAATGGTGTTTTAATAGTTATCAATGGTGTTTTGTAGTAATTATTAAGGGTGTTTTAGTAATATGTAATTGTGGTTTAAAGAATGAAAGCAAAGGGGAAGTTGGGTGTGC
Source organism: Begonia loranthoides (assembly GCA_022433065.1). Classification (NCBI taxonomy): domain Eukaryota; kingdom Viridiplantae; phylum Streptophyta; class Magnoliopsida; order Cucurbitales; family Begoniaceae; genus Begonia; species Begonia loranthoides. The sequence goes on along the minus strand of CM039484.1, from coordinate 11,985,298 downwards.
GTTTACGGAAAAATATTGAAGAAAAATGGATTGCTGGGAAGGGATGGCAGACCCTTTTGTTCTGCTGTTGTAAAAAATACTTTGGGTGTGAATTGTGTGGAAATTGTGGTTTGTTGTGTGTAGAAACTGTGGATTGTGTTCTTTATTTTGTTAAATTATAGCAACATTACAGAGAACACATCAAATAGTTCATTTGAGATTTACTCAATTGCTTATATGACCCAATCTAGTATTTAACAGAGACATCTAATTATATAAGACAATCATATGGCAAATATCAGGTCGAAGTATCGTTTAATCTACATTGCATTTAATCAATTGAATCAAATTTAAGAGTATGACATAGACTGAACAGAAACTACAGATATAATGTAACAAAGCAAGTCTTTAGGTTCACCAAATATGCAAGTTATAATCTATAAACATCCAAAACATTAAAATATAAGTTTATAATACAAAACATATGATGATATAACCTATCCATGTTAATTACATATACCATTCATTAAATGTGAGATCGAAGTTGTGTAAGGTTTCTCCCTTAATCTACTAAGATCAATAACTCAGCAAAACTTACCCGGCATTGAATATAATAGGTGGAAGAAGATATATAAAGAAAAGATCTTCACTGAAGACTAATAAATGAGAACTTTTCCCCCCACTGAACAGCAAAATGACAACTCCAGTGCATAGACCCTGCCACCAACCAACGCAAAATAAATAGCACTTATCAATGACAAAAGCAAAATAAATAGCACTTATCAATGACAAAACAAGAACATTATAGCTCGACATATTACAAATTATACCTAGAGTAACTTCTAATATGTTCTGTTCCTTTAACTCTTTTACTAGGGAGATTCGTTGTTTTTGCACAATTCAAACTATAAAATACATATATTAACGAATTAACTTCCAAGGAAACCAGATTGATCAAAACCTTTTCCACAATTTTATCAACCAAAAGATTATGAAATGAAACTTACAATCACAAGGGCCGTAATTGATTCATTCATCCACCGATTCTCTTCAAGAAGATGACCAATCACAATACAACCACAAAGCAGCGCCACAAATAAGTTCATGGACACCACAGAGGAATGATCAGAAGTGTATAGTGTATGCACTCTTGATAGTGCATAGCTAAATATTGAAGTCATTTTAGGGCCCTCTAGCAGAAAGTCTGGTTACCGGGCAGAAATGCAGATGAACGCTTCAAAAGAAAAAAAAAAGAGAGAGAGAAAAAATTGAGTCAATATAATTGAAACAAACTACAGAATCTAACTCTCTGATCAGTCCATTGATTATTTTTGAGACCCATAAACAATAGAATACCTGATATAAACAGAATTAAATAAACGATCTCATTACAATTCAGAAAAATATTAAATTTCTGGTCATCCCGGAAAATTTCACTACTAAAGTCAAAACAGATCGGCAATGAACGCAAGGACACAAAGTTTGAGGTTGAAACATGTCCTTCCGTTTACATAAACAAAAAAAAGAAAAAAAGAAAGAAAGATATTGCAAAAGATTATTGACTTAAAAAACTAAGTTTCTTTAGAATAAGTCCATGAAAAAGTACATGAATCGAAAAATACGATAAAGAAAAGCTTCGACGATTCAGATTTTGAGACCGGATAGGGGAACGAACTAATTTGGCTTCATTTGGGTCAATACTTTTTTCTCTTCCTCTTCCTTAGCTTTCTAACCAAGCAAGCAGTGAATACAACACGAAATCGTTTGGCTAGTATAGCTGCGGAACATAATAGAAACACTCACCTGGCTTCCAAACGACTTGCACGGCAAAAGCATAAGCGGAAACTTTATACGTATTCGTCAATGGTGGAATAGTATAATCAAATGCGGAATCCAGTAAAAGAAATTCGAAGAGAGAAAGCTCAAAAACCAATCTTCGCTTCGAATTCCTCCAAAATTAAGTGCCAGGTAGCTAAGGAATTCGACTAAAATTCCACTTCTATATAAATCAGAAGCTCAAATAGAAGAAATCATCAAGAAAGACGAAATATACAGCGATACAGAAAGATAAATAAAAAAGAAACGGGTCGGGAAATCCACGGAAATCACAGAAATCGTGGGAATTTACGCAGATATTTGATTTAGAAAATACAAAAAGTTTAGCGAAAATGGAAGAAAATCATTTAGAGAGAGAGAGAGAAGAGAGAGAGGAGGAACAGTGTGTGGTACGGGGAAGAGAGAGAGAGAGTGAATTGGAACAAAGGAGGTTTTACAACTGGATTCAGTAAAACCACCAAAATACACTGGATCATGACCGTCGATCTACTCCTAATCTAACGATGATGCGGAATCCACGTTTTTCACTGGCGGAATACGATGGATGTGCATGTACAGTGTCTCAATCACGTGAGTAAATGTTTTTTCCTGCCCCACCGCCACCTTGACTCCTGTCCTTTCAACTCTGTTCTGAATATATAACTGTTGTTTGGTAGAACTGTAATTACAGTGCTTTTTTCTGTTTTATTAATTTATTATAATAAATTAATTTTATTTTTGCAACACAAACTAAGCCATGTGCGTTACATCCTTTGTCTTTTCTCAAAATTTGTCATGGCATTTGCTTTACTATAAAATGCGAAGGCAATGATATGGAGAGAGTGTTACTTTATGCAATAATTTAAAAAGTTTGGAGCAAATCACACAAAGCGAGAGGGGCCCATTCCTTTTGTGTTCTTAAATTTGTTTTCCTTAATCCTCCATCAATCCACATTAATGCATGGTTTATAAATGCATTATTCATCCATCCAATAACTATGGTTCATTTTTTTAATGTTACTAATGCTATGACAAATACCCTGTGAGAGCCAAAGACTCAATAACAGATAAAATTGTGCAATTTTACCTCCCTTCAAATCAAACAATAATATATGAGTAAGATTTAATCTTTTAATACTGTAAGACTTGGTAGGGTGAGGCCCAAAAGTAAAGTTGTGCAAGTCTATCTACCAAGTAAACAATAATATACTATTTGATGAAATTTTATAAGATATAATTATTTTGGGATTATTTATTAACTATGTTTGAGACACTTGATCTAATATTAAGTAAAAACATATATTGGTAAAGTATTGATAAAACTTTGGAAAAATGACAAATCAACTATCATACTTTATAAGCAATAATAAGTTAATCACTAAACTATTTTTATTAACAAATTAATCACTGAACAACGGAAAAAGGTTCTCACAAACATCGTTGTTACGTTTGCTGTTAAACTCATTAAGTTCGATCTGCAGTGGATCGTCTACTGTTCCATCGCGGATCGTTATTTTTAAAAATAATGTTATAATATTCATGGTCTGTGGCGGATCATCATAAGATCTGCCGCAGATTAAGTATGATCCGCAACAGATTATCCGTGCATGCGTCTGCCTTGTATAAATTCAAATTACTGTATTCGTGATTTTCTCAGTGATTTTGTCAGCGATTAGCGAATCCTAAAAATTTCTAAGAGCTGAATTGTACCGCATTTTAGCAAAGTTGAAACATTTTTTTAACACCAAATGGCGTCTTGGAGTGTCGAGGAATCTGTTATTAACCACCAAGTTGAAGTGGGGCCCACGTCGATAGTTTGGTAAATGAGGCACGTGCAATTGGAGACGAAGCTGCTATACTGTTGCATTCCGTCTCGGCTACTCTATACGAGAAGAAGCTCCGTTCATTATGCGAATCTAATAGTGACGAAGACATTGACATGACTGAGAGTATGCCTAAACGCCCATCACAATCAGAATGCACGTCTGCTGGTATGGTCTTGGCAAGAAGTATAGTTCACTGAATAAAATTATAGAAGAAATTGTCAATCATGGGCTGAAGAATGAGTACAAGATAAAATTCACTCACAATGACGTTCATCGGTTGAGGGATGTCTGTTATGAAGGATGCATGTGGTGGATGCACGCCTCAAAAATGCAAGGTGAAAATAAAGTGCTACATCGACGTTCACACTTGATCGAGAAAGATGGAAAGCCGTCATGCCTTTGCCAAATGGGTGGCAGCGCATTACTTTGACAGATTTAAAAGTCAGGTCGACTAGGACCTTTCTTCCATAATTGAGGCAATCAGAAAGGACTTTAACGTCAACATCACACCTAACCTTGCTAGAAGGGCAAGAAATGCGACAAAAAAAATTAACAAAGGGGATGACAATTAGCAATACAAGCTGATATGGTCCTATGCCGAGGAGATTCAGAGGTCTAATCCAGGAAGCTAGTTGCGTGTTCACCTAGAGATGAGTGCATCTAAAAGGATGTACATGTGTTTGGCTGCATGTAATATGGACATGTTGAACTGTGGTAGACCAATTATTTGTTTGGATGGTTGCCACTTAAAGGGAGCGACTCTGGGCCAACTGCTCACTACTGTCCACATTGACAGGAACAATGGAATCTATCTTATTGCTGTAGCAGTGGTAGAAACACAAAACACGAATTCTTGGAGCTAGTTTCTAGAATTGTTGCTCGATGATCTAAACATCTGTCCAGCAATGGGTGGACAATCATTTTTTACCGACAAAAGGTGCGGTTGATTGCTTTTGTCATCTATGTTTATGATACGCGTTATGTACCAATGTTTGACTTATACTGTTATTTTTGTAGGGGTTGGTGTCAGTTGTTAGAGAGATCGAATGGCAAGTGGATCATAGTTTTTGCATCCAACACTAGTATGCAAATTATCAAAAATGATTTAAAAGGAGGTTGTTCAAGGATTCAATGTGGGTCGTTTCTAGAGTCATAACATAGAGGCACTTTGAGATAGAGATGGCGAATCTATTTTTGCTTGATTTGGTAGCCCACAACTATCTACGAGGAATAGATGCAAGATGTTGGATCAAACATGCCTTCTGCTCCATCCTAAAGTGTGACATAAGCCTCAACAACCTAAACGAGTCCTTCAACGCCTTCATCCTACCAACTCGGGACAACTAGATTCTCAGTATGTTCAAGATCATAAGAAAGAGTATCATGGGAATGATCGTTAAAAAAATGAAAAGATGGAGCGCTCGACGGACCTTTTATGTCCGTAGCTCAAAAATCGGCTTGCCAAACTACATCTTGCAAGACGCAATTAGAGTCCCCAATTTTCAGGCACTGCCCAGTTTGAGGTCAGTAACAGTAACGAAAAGTTCAATGTCGATTTGGACAAACGTACGTGTAACTGTTACCGATGAGAGTTGACTGGAATCCCGTGTATCCATGCAGTCCCGTATATGCAATTCATGAGGACATCTTCCGAGGACTTTGTGCATAAGTGCTACCACCAAGAAACATACATCGCGATGTACTCCTACTTTGTCCTCCCTGTCAGCAGACAAATAATGTGGCCTCCAGTGACGCATCTTGTTCCAATTACGCCACCCCCATTTAAGAGACGTCTCGGAAGGCCGAGAAAACAAAGAATACGGGATGTGGACGAGGCCCCAAGCCGGACATTGTTGCCCAAGAGACATTTGAACATGACATGTGGCCGGTGTGGGGGTGTGGGGCACAATTCCTACACATGCAATGGTGGAGCCCAGAGTCTAGTGCATGTGTCGGCCACCGATCCAGAGGTAGAGACCGCAGAGGAAGCTCGGATGACACATTTATGGGTTTCATAGTCCCCAAGACAGCCACCGAGATAGTTCCTGACATAGTCTCTGAGACAATCCACAAGACTGTTCCCGACATAGTTCCCGAGAAGCAAGTGAGCACATTATTTCATTTACATTTTCATGTGTTACTGTAATACCCCAATACTGTTTTTCTTGTGTACGAAAATGTAATCAAATTTTGGAGATAAATACACATTACATGGCGTATTGATACGTGTTAAATTATGACATATATTTATGAGGAAAATATTTCAGGATAAATGTTTAGTCGGAAAATATGAAGGAAATGGAATTTTGGCATTTTTGGACGCCTGCGGACGAGACCTATCATCCGCAAATGCATTTCACGTCGCCCCTGAACTTTGGGACAACTCGGGATGCAATTTCGCGTCCTAACTTCGCCTGTGTCGTGGAGTTTCGGACAATGCCCGGACGATGCGGATGGGGATGACTACGTTCGGATTGAATCTGTCCAAGTTTAGAGACCTTCGGATGAGTGCGAAAGTGGTGGGGCCTCATCCGATTTGAATCTGTCCAAATTATGGACAGATTCGGACGATACATGTAGATGCCAAAACGCGTCCATATATCGTCTGCGAACGATACAGACAGAGTAAGAATGACATTTGGCATCAGTGTAATGCAAATTTGCCTGAGGAATTTACACATGCGGACAAATGCAAACAAGACCTGTGTGTCCGCACTCGTCTGAACTATGGCAGATCAGTGAAAAATTAGGGATTTAAAATTAGACAGCTGGTCGCGTAGTCCATAACTACGTGATCTCCAGGCACAAAATCTCCAGCTCTAGCTTGCGCATAGCACCACCACCCTCCTCCCCTTCTAGGGTATGATTGCCTCCAGGTGAGCTCTTTCTTTTTAACCTCCAGTCTACCTCTCCTTCATTCAGTCGATTTTTCTCCCGTGTTCTCTTCCCTTTTCTTCTGCCTTCTTCTCGTCTGGAGGGTGTGTGGTGTTGCTGGGAGTGGAATTCTATTGTCCATGCTAGTTTTCTTCAAAATAAAGATATGAATTTGTGTTAGTCTTGGCCTGTGGTGGCCCTACCCACAAGTAAAACGTGTGTGTGCGTATGTGATTGTTATTGTTTGTAGTTAAAAATTCTATAATTTCATTAGATGCCTTAACTCCTACATTTTCTTTCGTTAGGTGTTTTGTTCTGGTGTGATATCACTGTTTGTTTTGTTGTTACATTTCATTGCTTATTTATATTCTCTGGATGCTAAGTTTGGAAATATTAATCCCTATTTGACGTCAAGCTTAGTAGAGTCGAAAGATGAGCTAGTGAATTCATGTTGACTGTCAAGGGGAAATGAGATGAACTCTATGTTTATATTCTAAACTTGCTTACTTTCCATTCATTTTCTTTTACATACCCTCGTTGTGACTATTAAACCTGTAAATCGTAACACTTTCGTTGTGGTTTCGCTGTGAGTTTATCCTTTGTGTAAACATGTGATTTTAATTTCGTATCAACATGTAATATCTCCGTGAGCACCCTTCCTTGTTGTTACAAGCATGTTTTCGACTGAGTAGTTATGCTAATTAACTTATTTAATCTTAAAGCATGACAAGTAGCTATTAACTTGTTAAATCCTTAATCATGTTAACTCGCTATTAATCGTTAAATCTTTTAGCATGCTAATTATCCATTTCTTGTCAATCCTCCAGCATGTTAATTAGCTATTTCTCTTTTAGCTTCAAGCATGTTAATTGACCATTACTCTTTTAACCTCAAGCTTCGTAATTAATCATCACCCGTATGCTAATCAACTAACACTTGTATGTTAATTAGTCACTAAGTCTTCAAACTTGCCAACTGCTAGTTAAGCATGCTAATTACTCATTTACTTTTCAAGCATGTTCATAAGCATAATCCTTGACTCTTAGTTTACTATTATTTATCTAATCGTCAATCACATTAAAGTACATAGTAATCTCCATGTACGTTAATTTATGATTTCTTTGCATGTTAATTCACAATTAGTCTTCAAGCATGCCAATTCCTCGTTAATCTTCAAGCATGTCCATTAACTATTATTTATTTAAATCTACAAGTATTCGAATCGAGCATATCGTTGTTAAATCCTGCCTCATTTCCTATGGTCTATTAAGTACTATCATACGTAGCATGTAATAATTCTTCGGATAATTAGCTGAATTATAATCTCCATTGTTTACTCATTCGTGTATGCAATAATTATTCTAATTCTGTGATGCCTGCTTGAATTATTGTCTCTGTTTAATAGCATGATCTGTTCATCGTCTCTACATGTTTCTGTTATAGCTGCTCCATAATTATGCTTTCATTCTCTTCATGTATCTTTAAATTGCGCCAATTACTATTGAATTGTCATTCTTTTAAATTATTGTTATTTACTTTTCGTATATGCATTATTCAATTGTCGTCTGCATTATGCTAATAGAAACTAATAGAGAGTGCCACCTTAGGGTGGTACTCACACGTATTGAGAGAGGAAAAATGATAAGGAAAAGAAAAGAAAAGAAAAGAGAGTTAGGGGGCGGATGGGTAGCGGGTCTGGTCTGCGACTAGCCGAAGCTCCTCCCTTATCGGGTACGAGAGTTCTAGTTGCAAGTAAAAGGTTAGATCCAATCAACTATTCCATTGCAAGAGAAAATCCCCCAATCTCCAGCTCGAAGTACGACTAAAGAACAAACGAACGAATGTAAAGAAAAAATTGGTTTAGGTGGCCCCTATTCCATAAAGGACTAAAGAGAGGCATAGTATAAGCATAAACCCCATTTTCTTTACTGGGCCATTGACTCACGTCCTTACTTGTGGTGTAGGTAACAAAATGGTAGTGCCGGGAGCGGAAGAAGAGGCCTTCCCCGTGGAGCCTGCGGAGTATCCAAATGAAACGCGATCGGAGTAGATGGGTGGCTCAAGGAAAGAAGAAAACATATGTTTTGTAAGGGTTTAATGGTAAACACTTTTTTTTAAAACACTAACTATGGTCCTAACCCTTATTTAGAATATGTGACACTTTTAACCCTGAACTTTAACTTCAGTTTTAAATGAATGATTTTTTTTATTTCCGCTATATATATATATATATATATATATATATATTTTCTTGAAACCAGATTTAATGATTTTAGCCTCCCACGATTTACGTGAGTTTACGTGAAACGAAGTGACGACCAGGATTTTTGAAAAGCACTCTGATATTATTTTAAAAGGGGAGTTTCAATTGTTTTACAAAACTTTTAAATTTAATGCATTTTAAGAGAAAATAAAAGATAGAGAAAAATTCGGGTCGTTACAGTTACGTTTTAAACTATGCTAATTTAATTTGCAATGTATTATGCAGGAGTATGATGTCCAAGGTTCACAAAAACAAACAAACACAAATATGGACATCAACTACCTTGATTAGAGAAGACAACGCACAATTAAAGTGACTACTAACAATATGGCAAAACCAATATAATGATGAAATTTCAATAAGTAGATGAAATTTTAAATCTATACTGCATTTTGAATTGTAATTAATGATGAAATGTTGCATCTGTACTTCATTTTGAATCTGTAAATGAAATTTTGAATCTGTACTTCATTTTAAATCTGTACTTTTTGATCTACCACATTGTCTATCCGCCAAGGAAAATTGACTTTCCGTCGTGGTATATTGTCTATCCGCCTTAGACAGTCGTACATTCCACAATGGACCAACGTGTGTCCGTGGCGGACAGACAGATTTCCCCTGCCTTGTATATTTCGGTGTTATGCACATGTTGCCTAAATGGTTGCAATGAACATGTTAGTTGTTTGTTGTTGATGATGAATGAAATGGTTTAAGTCAATTTTGCAAGAATTTCCTTTGTTTTTAATCTATCCCCCCTGTGATATTAGCAAAAACCATATTATACAAGTAAGATATTTCCAAATAGATATTATCCAAGTAAATAAAACATAAACATCAACCTAATTTTTTACACAATTTATTAATTCAATTACAATCATATCGTGCATACGAGTATTATTGATGGAAACCAAATTATCAATTCCGTTACAAGTATATAATGTACATGTGTGCTAAGAATCAGTGTATTGTTCATCTAACCACATTAAGCATTTGTATTGTTTCCTAAGGAACATCCAATTGTCTGACTCGAATAAACTGTTATAGATGATATATATCTGGTTTCGACGCACAATACATCTATTGATCCTAGCACGTTTGCTCACTCAATCCAATTATCTGATGTTCCGTGCATATAGGTGTCAGAGTCAAAACCAAAGCTCTGCTTGCCACCCATTTTGTAGAGGCATGTCGTTATATGAATTTATTTGAAATGTTATTTCACCTTTCATTTTTTAGATCCGCCAAGTGTATCCTTTCTAGCAGGCAGCCCTTAACCGATGTATGCAAGCATTTTCCTGTGCTTGTGCCCTAGTATATAAGACTCGAAGATGCAATCCGGCGAGTTGACCGTAAACCACAATATCCTCAACGACTCTTGGTGCAAGGTTGGAGTATAGTTCAACGACGATGTTCTGAAGGATAAGTACTTTAGTTTTCCTGTCGAATAAGACGAAGTTTTCGATGTTTGAAAATTTGGGAGCTGGAAAGAGGTGAAAGAGTTGGAGGTTAGGTTTCGGCCATTGTCGATGTAACATCCCGTACTTTTTCTCATTTACTTATTTAATATATATATATATATATACATTTTAAAAACAATGTAGAGTAAAGCGAGCAACTTGTCATAAAACGATTTTCATAAAACTACTAGATAACCATAAAAGTTTCTAAAATAGTCCCTTTACATTTTCAAAAGTTTATCGCTAATCTACTAATATATTAGAAAAATACTCATTTTCAAAAGACCCGTTATATCACACGTCTCAAACCAAAATACCAAATTTCATCTGTGAAATTACTATCATATCAGACGTCCCAAAACACATTACCAAAATACATCTGTGATGAACTACAACCAACAGGTCAAAATGGCTAATAATCCAAAACATCGTCCTGTAATACCTCCTCCACAATGTGATTGTCATCCAACGCATCACCTACATCACGGGGGAAAACAATGAGCCTATCGCTCAGCAAGAATTAGAATGTAATGCGATGTAATGCAATGCATGAACATACAATGCAATTTAATCCAGGAGTGACATACACCATAGGGCCATGGGAAATAAGTTACTCCACAAAGGAGGCATAATCGTCAAGGTGTTCCTCATGCCAATATTCACTCTTTTGTTACGAGGACGTTGCGGATTTTAGAATAGGAGACAATGAACTCTAGTATCCCATGTAACTAACCTATCTCTTCTATCATGAACCTACGTACAATGGGACGTCATTGTTTTCCCGAACCTCCATACGCCTATTTAAATAGATTTAGTATATTATACAATATGGATACAATTTCATAAATCCTAAAATGATGCATGTATGTCAACAAATTTCATGAAAAAGAACACTACAATACACTACAATATCATACAATATTGAATACTAACTAATGTAACTGCACATGCTTTTAGATAAAGTACTCATAGCTAAAAGTAACATTAATTAAGAGTAGTCCATTGACTAGGCACTGAAGAACAAAAGATAACATCTAGTTCATCGTAACATAATTAATTCCACTGTTAAAACTTCCAAAGAAAATATGGCACATTGAAACTCATTCAATTTACTTCTAATCCAGTATACTTCCAACAAGAAATCTTCCAGGTATGAGTCTCAATATCCATTCTAAAATTACTAACATGAATCGAAGCTTGCCATAACCATGATATATTTTACTGACCTTATTATGTTCAAACAACAACTTTGTAAAACTCAACATTAGTACTCGACAGTTCATCAATTAAAACAAGTTCAATAACCATGACACAATAGGCAGAACCCCATGATCTAGGCCTCAACTGGCCATACATTATTCATAATCCTTACCTTTTTCTAGCTTCCAATATTCAGCTAATGCCCAAACCGTATCACTTCCTCCAATAGTACACTGTTCAATTTGCAGAAGAACAAATGAAACTCAACAACAAAAGAACACATCTAACACTCATATACACTTGAAGAAATTAACAACTTACCCTTTCAGTTGTTCTGCAGCTTTCCTTCCAATTGTTCTGCAGTTTTCACCCCTCGTTTCTCACTTTAATGGTAACAGTTCTCTCTCTTTTTCTCTCACTGAAACAACTTATATCGACCAAGCAGGAAGAGCTGAAGGGAGTCGATTCCCATTCCAAGGGGAAGGGGTCCTCCCTTCTTATGACAGGTAAGCATCCACCGTAGCCGCATGGACGTGGCTTTCGCAAATAAATGGGTAGAATATTGAAATTTAAAGAAAAGAAGCTTCAGATTTAAATGGGTTTTTCAGACAATTTTGACTTTTCAGACGCGGTGTTTCGTCCGCAGTATCATCTGCAGTCGTCTGAATTTGTCCAAAACTTGGACAGATTCAAATTGAAAACGTCCGCTTATCGTCCGCATAATCCGCGTGTCGTCTGAAATCTTTTTCGGACGAGAAAACACGTCGTCAACCTTCACCCATAGCGTTTGATAGGTATTTGCGATGCAAAATGTCGTCCCAAAACCCAAGGGTGAAGTTCAGCATGATTTCGGACGCCATTTCACGGCCGCATATCATCCAAAATCTCCTGGTATGCATTTTTCTTTAATATTTATACTTCATTTACACATATCCCTTTATAACATTACATATATATTACATCCATAAAACGGGAAATATATTTGGGGTATTACAATCTACCCACCTTACAAAAATTTTGGTCCCCAAAATTTAGTTACGAAATAATTCTAGATATCGAGCTTCTATGTCATCTTGTCTCTCCCATGTGGCTTCTTCTTCATCAACTTGATTTTGCCATAGAACCTTAACGAGAAGAACTTCTTTGTTTCGCAGCTTCTTTATACTGTAATCCAAAATTCGGAGCGGCTTTTCTTCGTAACTCAAGTTAGTATGCACTCTAATTTGCTTCTGGGGTTTTATGGAGCGATACGACCAAGTCACTTTCGCAACATAGAAACATGGAATACATCATGCACGCTAGACATAATTGCAGATAGACATAACCGATAGGCCACGTTGCCAATTCGTTCCGTAATTTCAAAAGGTCCAATATAACATAGATTTAACTTGCCCTTACGCCCAAATCGCGTAACACCTTTAAATGGCGATAGCTTCAAATAAACATAACACCAACATTAAATTTCAAGTCTCATCGACGATTATCAGCATAACTTTTCTAACGATCCTGAGCAGCTTGCATGCGTTGGTGAATAAGAGCCACAGTATCAGTAGCCTGTTGAACCATATCAGGCCCAAAATATTTATCTTCACCCACCTCACTCCACGCGAGAGGGGTTCGGCATTTTCTTTCGTATAACGCTTCATATGGAGCCATGCCAATGGTCGTTTGATAGCTATTATTATAAGCGAACTCAGCTAAAGGTTAGATCTTTTCCCATCCTCCATGATATTCCAGAATATAAGCACGCAAAATATCTTCTAATATCTGGATCATCCGCTCACTTTGACTATCTGTCTGTGGGTGGAAGGCCGTACTCATTGTCAAATCAGTACCCATAGCCTTATTTATACTTTTTCAAAACATCGATGTAAATCGCAGATCACGATCAAACACAATAGATACAGAACACCATGAAGTCGTATAATCTCTTTAATATACAGGTCTGCAAATTACGTCATTGTAAAAGTCATACGTATAGGTAAGAAATGAGCAACTTTTGTTAACCTGTCAACAATAACCCATATTGCTTTATGTCAACATACTGACCTTGGCAATCCAGTAACAAAATCCATAGCAACACATCCCACTTCCATTGTGGTATAGGCAGTGGCTGAAGCACTCCACCGAGTCGTTGATGCTTAGCTTTTACTTGTTGACAAATTTCATAATGGATCACATAAAAAGTGATAGTGACCTTCATCCTTGGCCAATAATAATGATTCCAAAGATCTTTATACGTCTTATTACATCCAAGATGAATAGAATAACTTGATGAATGTGCTTCTTTCATAATAGCTATCTGCAACAGTATTTCTGGAACATACCACCTATCTTTATACTTCACAATGCCCTCAGAAGATAAGGAATAATGGCGAAACTCAGGTAGAGTTAGATTTAGTTTGAAAGCTTCACAATGAGCATCTTTCAATTGAACTTCTTTTATCCTCTCCAAAATTATGGGTTGAAGAGTTAAGGTAGACAAAACATCTGTTAGATATTCTGGAATTAACTGTACATCCAATTCTTGCATATCCTTCAATAATCCAATCGGCATCTCCTGACATGTTATGCTCATCACAACAAATTTATGACTTAAAGCATCTACTACCATATTTGCTTTGCCAGGGTGATATTTAATCTCGCAGTCGTAATCTTTCACAAATTCAAGCCAGCGTCGATGCCTCTTAACTACTTCTGTATAAAGATATATTTCAAACTCTTGTGATCTGTAAATATTTCACAGTGCTGCCCGTAAAGATAATGTCTCCAAAGTTTTAAAGTAAAGACTACAGCAGCGAGCTCAAGATCATGTGCAGGATAATTAAGCGATTGTGGTTTGAGTTGCCTGGAAGCATAAGCAATTACTTTTCCTTGTTGTATCAATACTCCACCCAGTCCTCATCTGGATGCATCACAAAAGATACAGAACTTTTCATTCTCATCAGGCAGGGTTAAGACAGGTCCCGTAGTTAACCGATATTTGAGTTCTTGGAAACTTGTTTCACATTCATCGGACCACCAGAATCGAACATTTGTTTTGGTTAAACTGGAAAGAGGTACAATGATTTTCGAAAATCCCTCAATAAATCTTCAGTAATAACCGGCAAAACCAAGAAAACTGCCAACATCTCTTATACTTTTTTGTTGTTCCCACTCAACAATCGCTTGAATCTTCGCAGGATCTACAACAATACCTTCTTTTGATATCACGTGGCCGAGGAAACGTACTTTCTTTAACTAGAAATCACATTTTGAAAATTTCGCATACAACTGGTGTTGCTTGAGAATATTCAAAGTGGTTCGTAAATGTTCAACATGCTCGTCTTCAGATCGAGAATAAATAAGGATGTCATCGATAAAAACGACGATGAACTTGTCTAAATAATTCTTGAATATCCGATGCATCAAATCCATAAAAGCCGTAAGAGCATTTGTTAAACCAAACGACATCACCATAAATTCGTAATGCCCATATCTCGTGCGGAAAGCCATTTTCAATATATCCTCTTGTTTTACTTGTAATTGATAATATCCTGATCGTAGATCAATCTTAGAGAAGACAGAGGCTCCATTGAGTTGATCGAATAAATCATCAATACGCGGCAAAGGGTATTTATTCTTGATCGTCACTTGATTTAATTCTCGATAATCAACGCACATGCGTAATGATCTGTCTTTCTTTTTCACAAATAACACCAGAGCTTCCCAACGTGAGAAACTCGGACGAATAAACCCTTTTTGTACCAACTCTTCGAGTTGAGTTTTTTAGTTCATGTAATTCTGCTGGCGCCATACGATATGGATTTTTCACAATTGGTTCCGCACGAGGTTGTAAATCTATCATAAAATCAATTTCTCTGTCAAGAGGCAATCCTGGAAGATCATCCAAAAAGACATCAGAAAAATCACGAACAACGTTTATATCTTCAACTTTTGTATCCACTTTTATTGTTGTATTCAGTATATGTACAAGAAAACCTTCGCATCCGTGTCTCAATAGTTGATCCGCTTTGAGAGTAGAGATAATTGGTAACTTGCCCTTTTCTTTTATTCCTTGAAACACGTATGGATCTCCATTAGAAGGATAGAAATGAACTTCTCACCGTGCACACAATTATAATTGCATGTTACTATTTAATCAATCCATCCCTAATATAAGATCATATCCCTTTATATCGTTCACAATTAGGGTAGCTAGAAACACACGGTTAATTATTTGAACTGCATAATTTTCAAGAATACCATTTGCAATCAAATGGCCACCCGAAGGGATAAGGACTCGATAACCTTTCTTTAGAATCTTAGAGGAACATTTTGCCTTTATGCAAAATTGGGTTGATATAAACGAATGAGTAGCTCCAGTATCAAATAACGTATAAGTAGCTACATGATTAATATATGTTGTACCTATTTACTTAAATCATTACTATGTGCAACAACATATCATGCTCGGAAGAATATAAAGGCAGGTGCATAATAAATTTATATACCTGATATCACTGCTGGCAAGTCTTCTTCCTTTTTATCTTCTTATTGCAATGCAAAGACTTGTGGAGCCACATCACCAGTTGGACAATGCCTTGCAATGTGTCCAGGTTGTCCACATTTAAAGCACACATTCATTCCCATTTTACATGGTCCAGCATGACCCTTCATTCCCATTTTACATGGTCCAGCATGACCCTTTTTACACTTCGGACATATGACTGGTGCAGCAACAGGTACAGTAGTAATCACTTCATTGGCAGGATGTTTCTCTTGCCCTTGTTGTATATTCTACCCAGGTGGTCATTCAACTCCACGGTTGTTCATTGATTGTCCTCGTTGTTGAAAAGGCTGAGTATTCTTCCCAATTCGTTGAGTAAACTTTCGTTGCCTAACGGCAATATTTTCCACATCCTCAGCATCCAATGCTCTTGCTACTATCTGTGCATAAGGAACATCTCGGATGCCTGTCATTCTAACTCCACGAAGAATCTCTATCTTCAGTCCTTGTACGAACTGTTGCACCTTCAATCCATTATTATTTGCTATATGTGGAGCGAATCTCGATAACACCTCGAATCGACGAATGTACTTAGATACTGTTCCAGTTTGATGAACCCTCACGAACTCCATCATCTTCTGGTTTTGGACAGTGAAACTGAAATACTTCTCATTGAATAATTCTTTAAAATTCTCCCAAGTGAACGTCACTAAATTTAACGTCGTCTTGACTGAATCCCACCAGAACTGAGCATCATGTGTTAGAAGATACATCGCACACTTCACTTTTTCCGTCTCTCGTATCTCTACATATTCAAACATCTTTTCAATGGAACGTATCCAAGCTTCAGCTCCAGTAATATCAGTGATATTCCCATCAAAGTTAGGGGGCCTGAGTCGTTGAAACTTTTCCCAGCCAGCTTCAGTAGGCAGGGGTACCACAATAGCACGATTATTTCCATTCCCGTTCTGACCACCATTTCCGCCATTATCACGTTCTATAAGCCTTTCAATTAATTTAGATTTTTGATCGATCACATCGGCAATACAACTAAAAGCTTCATCTTGTTCATTAGGAACTGGAGTGTTATGTCGTGTTGTTCGTGCCATTATAAAATATTATTGTCTCTACAAGTAAGCTAGAAATAATAAATTACTGTGCAAAATAAGAAAATTACTTAAAACTTACGTAAGGAGGAGTGTATTCCATAACAAGCTTTGCATTATCAATAGTCTTCAGAACCGATTTTGACTTGGTTGGACTCTGATACCAACTGTAACATCCCGTACTTTTTCTCATTTACTTATTATATATATATATATATATATATTATAAAAAAAACAAAGTACTCTATCAGAGTAAAGTGAGCGACTTGTCATAAAACGATTTCCATAAAACTACTAGATAACCATAAAAGTTTCTAAAATAGTCCCTTTACATTTTCAAAAGTTTATAGCTAAGCTACTAATATATTAGCAAAATACCCATTTTCAAAAGACCCGTTATATCACACGTCCCAAACCAAAATACCAAATTCCATCAGTGAAATTACTATCATATCAGACGTCCCAAAACACATTACCAAAATACATCTGTGATGAACCACAACCAACAGGTCAAAATGGCTGATAATCCAAAATATCATCCTAGAATACCTCCTCCACAATGTGATTGTCATCCAACGCATCACCTACATCACGGGGGAAAACAATGAGCCTATCGCTCAGCAAGAATTAGAATGTAATGCGATGTAATGCAATGCATGACCATACAATGCAATTTAATCCAGGAGTAACATACACCATAGGGCCATGGGAAATAAGTTACTCCACAAAGGAGGCATAATCGTCAAGGTGTTACTCATGCCGGTATTCACTCTTTTGTTACGAGGACGTTGGGAATTTCAAAACAGGAGACAATGAACCCTAGTATCCCATGTAACTAACCTATCTCTTCTATCATGAACCTACATACAATGGGATGTCGTTGTTTTCCCCCGTGACGTAGGTGATGCGTTGGATGACAATCACATCGTGGAGAAGGTATTCAAGGACGATGTTTTGGATTATCAGCCATTTTGACCTGTTGGTTGTGGTTCATCGCAGATGTATTTTGGTAATGTGTTTTGGGACGTCTGATATGATAGTAATTTCACAGATGGAATTTGGTATTTTGGTTTGGGACGTGTGATATAACGAATCTTTTGAAAATGGGTATTTTACTAATATTAGTAGCTTAGCTATAAACTTTTGAAAATGTAAAGGAAGTGGTTTAGAAACTTTTATGGTTATCTAGTAGTTTTATGGAAATCGTTTTATGACAAGTCACTCGCTTTACTCTGATAGTGTACATTGTATTTTTAAATATATATATATATATATATATATATATATATATATTAAATAAGTAAATGAGAAAAAGTACGAGATGTTACAATCGATACAGTTATAGGAGCGCCTCAGAGCACTAAGAGTCTTGTAACTGTACCAATAATAACTGAAACCTAGCCTCCAACTCTTTCACCTCTTTCCAGCTCCAAAATTTACGAATATCGAAAACTTCGTCATGCTCGACAGGAAAACCATAGTACTTAACCCTCAAAACATCGTCATTGAGCTATACTCCAACCTTGGACCAAGCATCGCCGAGTATTTCGTGGATTGCGATGAACTCGTCAAAGCGCACAATTGAGTTTTATATAATAGAGCACAAAACGATCCGTCGCGGATCGTTATTAACTCGCCGTGAATCATAGTCAATCTGCAACGGATTAATAACAATCAGCCACGGACCATCAATATTTATTTTTTAAAATAACGATTAGCGTCGGGTCGTGTACAATTCCACCGCAGATCGACTACAATCCGCCACATATTTACTACAATCTGACCCGGCTTGACTGCGATCTACCGCGGCTTGATAATGATCCACCGTGGATCATCATGCATCGTGGACTTGTATAAATCATACTACACTCCTCGCGATTTTCTCAGTGATTTTGTCAACGATTAGCTAACCCTAGAGATGAATTGTATCGCATTTTGGCAAAGTTAAAGCATTTGCTGATGAAAAATGAAATAGTTTGAGTCAATTTCTCTTTTAAAAAATTGAAAATTTTGTAAAAGTTTCCCTTGTTTTTAGTATATCCCCCCTGTGTCATTATCAAAATCTATATATTATACGAGCTAGATATTTTCCAAACAGATATTAACAAAGTAAACAAACCAAAACAAAAATATCAAAATAATTTTTTTATTATATACAACAAAATGTGTATCTCTGTTTGTTTCCCTACACATCCCAGCTACCCTAAGTCGCCTTCTTGCCATGTTTCTTCTGCAAATCTGTGATCTCAAAATACAACTACGGGTCTACGATTACGTGGGATGCTTTAGCTAACAACGGACCCTTAGTGGGTACATCATCGTGATGGTGGAAGTTGTCATTCTTCTTGCAATGTTGGATCACCTCCAACCCCTCACTCGTACACCGAAAGATATCATGTGGGCTGAAATACAAATGAAAAAATGAGCACATAAGCATAAAGTAATATGAATCTACCCAAAGGAAAAGATATACTACTCTTTATCCGTTGGCTCTACGACGATCGTAATTGCTTTAGGCAGCAACGCCTAGTGAGGGAAGTGAGTGTGTAGGTCTATGGACGACAAAAAATACTGTTGCTTTGGGTGTGACTAAAATGCAAAGGAAGCACGCTTTAGAACTGTTGAAACATGAACGACAAACCATAAAAGTAAGAAGTTTACTAACATGAATCCACCCTAGTGTAAGGAGCGATTTTTCATTTGAACTTGGAAGCATTCTTCTTCGTTCTCTGCATAGCACTGTATACAAAGAACGCAATGCACATATGAGTACTAATATAACACCTTCTGAACTACTTAATGTAACAGAACATAATTCTCACTATGTTTGTTGTCCATTTTTGCTCTGGGAAGATTATCTCAGTGAGGGTGTACTCATCCTGTACTAGTTTTCCTGAAAGAATTGCTCACGTTTACAGGTTCTTCCGAGTATTTCAAAGACACACCTCTTGAAAATATTCATAAGCTCACCTGGTTGCAAAAACATTGACTAGAGATCGTCAAACAAATAAGTCATGAAGAAGTGCAGACACACGTAGATAACCAAATCGAAGACATACCAAGCATGCACTTTTCAGTGGCGGAGTCTGTGATCCACTTGACGCATCTATCTCCTGCACCTTGGCAAGCACGGCAGGAGGAGCAGGCTTGCCACTGAGGGCAATGGTGCTGCAAATTTCATACATGTTATTACGTTGCATACAAAGAAAGTAAATAATGGACTTCGCCTAAAAAGTAAATGACTTACAAGCAGTCTGTGACTTCCGTTGCTAAAGAGGACAATGGAGAGACTATGAGAGGGGCTGCTCGCTGCTCCATTATCTACAAGGCTGCCAACATCTTATGATGCCGCTTTTCTGCTCACTCATCCATTTTTTGCATTTGGAGCAGCCCCATTTGACGTTACTCCATTTTTTTAATTTGGAGCAGCCCCATTTGTAGATGTTCCTCCATCATTTGTATTTATATTTTGTTCAGCGTCATTTTTTGGAGCTCCTCCATCCTCGCATCCACTCAAAAATCTCATCAGGCATCGAAGTAAAATGAGATTACTGAGGAGGGGGCAGAGTTATCAGCTGCAGAGCATCATCCTCCATGTACTGCAGAGATGATGCTAGAGGCTATTCCTCTGAGGGGGTTGGAGGCTGAGCCACTAAGAGAGGTGGACGTTGAGCCATTGAGGGGGGTGCAGGCCATACAATTGAGGGGGGGGGGGGGGGACTAGCGGTTGGGACACTGTAGCTCACTTCTTCAAGGCGGGCTTGGATGGAGTCTTGCATATGTATACCCCTTCAACTTTGTTGAGCCTCATTCGATCCACCTTCAATTTGTTGTGGATGTTTGTGGTCTTCTCTTCGATTCTCTACTCCTCCAAGACCAGTAGCTCGTAATGCTAAAAAATTCTCTAAATGAGCCAATTAAAAGACGAACTCTTCACCGGGTTGTTGAGCATCTCGTAAATGTGACTTAAAATGACAAAGTTAAGGTCCACATTTTTCATGTTGAACACCTTCTCAAGCAGACAAAGATCCATGCAGCTAACATGGTCTCGATGTCATCTCGAGGCAAAATAGTGTATCATGATGATATGACATTCAAGTCATTGGACTTTGGCTTCTTGTACGCTACGATCTCGGGATCACGGTGCAACAATCTAAGCACAGCCAACCCTTCTCCTCTTCTGATGAAAGGTTGCTCCCGAGACACGTGGTAATAGCGATCGCTTGGTCCCTCCATTGCACATCCAAGCAACATGTTAATATCGTTGGGAGTCAGCCTCAACTACAGTCCAAACATGTAAGTTTGGACCTCTAGTGGTTGGGTGGAATGTTCCAAATTTGCATTAAAGAGTTAACAATCCGCTCACAATAATTTCCACCCAATCGGCACAAACCGGTTAAGTCCACCTCCTCAAACAATTCTTCAATTTCATATTCATCCAATGACTCAAAGTCCACTCTTCTAGAAATAATAATTGAACGGTATTTAACATCAGCTTCATACTGTTCCTTCGCATCAATTATCCTGAAGAGTAGGCAGTGGAACCACGCTATAACGGGTTGGAAATGGATCAATGCACATGTTGTTGGTCGTTGTTGAGGCTAAGGTTGAGATTGAGGTTGTGCTTCAACCTCGGCTTCTGTAACAAGGGCAATCGCGGGTTCTCCAACGTCAACTATGGCTGCTCCAACCTGAACCGCGGGTGCTCCACCTTGCACCGCAGTGGGTACATTGTCGTGTAACAGACCAACAAGCTCGGTTGCAATCCGACTTCATTCATGACCCGAGTTCATCATTTATGGTCGTTGCCGAGCCTCGGCCTTAGACGATCCACCCTTTTGCTTGAGCGACATTTTCTTTGCTATGCGAGAATCCATTGGTATCCATTAAATAGTGTGGAACAATGGTCTGAGAGTACGAATGTTTGTAGAGGATATTGTGGTTTGCGGTAAACTCGCCGCTGCGGGCAATCGAATTTTATATAGTAAGGTATAGGAATGCAGAACGACGCACGATGATCCATGACGGATTATCATCAACTCTCCGTGGATCATACTTAATTCGCGACAAATCTTATGATGATCGGTCGTGGACCATGAACATTATAACGTTAACAATCTGCGGTGGAACAGTAGACGATCTGCTGGATCGAACTCAATGCGTTTAACGACAAACGTGACAGCATGTTTGTGGGGACCTTTTTCCATAGTTCAATAGTTAATTTGTTAGCAAAAATAGTTTAGTGGTTAGTTTGTCATTTTTCGTAAAAAAATTTTTTTAATTTGAATTTTGTCAAAAAGGCAAATGGAAAAAAGTTGTTGGGAATCTCAACTTATTTTGTAAACTTGTCTTTCCTTTTCACCTTTCTACTTAATTAACTTTTAAATAAATTTCAAACATTAATAATTTAGCTCATAAATTAGCATATATAAAAAAATGTAAATACCAAAAAACTCCTTAAATTATGGGCTTAGTGAGCTAACCCTTAAATTATTTTTTTAACAAATAACCCCTTAAACTATGGATAATTAATAAATTAGCTCTTCAAGTCACTTTTTTCTTTAAAAAATATGTTCTAGTCTCCTGCGTTAGTAGCACGGAGGCCACTGCGGGTACCCTCTGTAACCACCCAGTTTTTATTTACTTGAAATCGCGTGAAATTTAAAATTTTTCTTTACAAAATCAGAGTAAGACTTTTCTTTATAAAACCCGAGCGTTAAAACTCTTTACTTAAAACATTTTTGCAAAAGAAGTAATAAAATCCTTTTATAACATGCAGCGGAATTAAAACAAAACATTAAAAAATATCAAATAATTAACTACCCATTTTACAAACTGTTTCTTTTTAAAACTCTTTAGCCCAACCAGCCACAAGATCCACCCGTGCAAATCTTTCATCAACTGTCTTTAACATATTCTTCTGCTTCTCGTACGTACCTACATCACAGGACCTAAACTAATGAGCCTATTGCTCAGTAAGTGATAGACTAAGTGTAATGCATATGATGCATGATCACACGATGCATTACAGATGAGATCCGTATCTCATATGTTAGTCGGGGCGATGGATAAGTCTAGGTCTCGTGGCTTAACCGTATTTCTGACTGAGAAACACACCAATCGGGGTGTCACCACGAGTCATACCCATACACTTTTGTTGAAGACATTGGGAATTTCAGAACATAAGAATTGAAAATCTTACGATTCCCGTAGCTTAACCGTACCTCACCGTTCCCTAAGTGGGAGTAGGCACTCCAATAGGGGTGTCACCACAACAACCATTCTCAATCCTCCCGAACCCCCACATGCCTATTTACATATATTTTAGGATGACACACAATATGTTCGTGCTTAAAAATAGTCCTACATGATAATTAAACACATCATTAAAAGAATCTAAATCTAGTAAACACACAGCATGCAATCCTAATTCTTGCGATGTAGGGTCCGAAGACCAAAACTCAGTAAGTATCAACTTACCTGGCGTCCTTAGCGCGGTTCAGAAATTAATGTTGTCTTTCTTCTCTTTTATACCTTCAAAATAATTACCATTGATTTATTAATATTTTTATCAATCATAAACTCTAAACTTTGATATCGTTATCCCTTGTTTATTAATTAATCATAATTATCGCTTAACAAATTTTCATTAATTTATCTTCATTAATTTATAGTCACTAAACGAATAACCTTAATTCATACTTTTTCCCTATAACACTTAACAAGTTCTATTAATCAACTTAATTACTTAGCAATCTCACAATAACAAGCCAACAATGTTGCTCATTCCATCAGTGTGCCCTGATGATAAAAGAACTACTTTATAAAACTGAATATTAGCAATTGTTTAACGATGATAATTACGAGTCCTATATATCATCCAGACAAACAACCAGAAGCTAATTTGAAATCAATCATCTTCAACAATTTGATAACATTAATTCTCATTCATTAAGTGATAGAAATTGTTTAATCCAGATTAATACGAAATCCAAATGACGTGTCAGATGCGATCACGATATTATTCCCAATTAATGTTATACTAAAATGTTGTACTCCAATTACACCAAACAACAATTTCCATCACTTATAACTTCATGGCCAACAATGGAGCATTAATCCAATAACAAAGCACATGACTGACATGCAACACTTTACCAAAACTAGAGTCAATAATATGCAAGGAGCATACCAAACCATACTAAACAGAGGGCATTTCCATACATTCTGACATTCAATAATTTGATCCAACATGTTTCTAAGTCCACCGAACAATGACAAACTACATATCATAGCAAACAATCCATATCATTTATGGGATCTATAAATTATTGCTTCCAACAATTCAGAACAACTCTTCATAGTGCATAACTCCAACTTATAGATCAAAGTGCAAGAGATAATATTCACATTCTTCTTCTACCAAATTCCAACCCATCAACAGAGAGTATTTTTAACACATCAAATATTACATAACTATTTCAGAACTACAAACCAAGCATTGGCCAGCACCATCCAAACAAAATCCAAGCAGTAAACAACAACCAATTTCAACAGAATGTTTCTCTAACTATGAACAGAACATCACCCAGATTTCATCAAATTGAACTGTCAACATATTACTAAATCCAAACAAAACAGATAGCAAAGAATACCCATTACCTGCAGCTTCACCCCCCACAGCTTCGGCCAATCACCTTCAAAGCATCACCATTTCTCTAGAGAACCACTCGGCCACTTCATCTCCAACTTCTCCTCTGTCCATTTTCCTTCTCCTTCTCCCAGACACTCGGCCATTTCCTCCTCACGGCCCTCAACTCTAGAGCCCTCAACTACAGAATATCACCCTCCCCGACATCCAAAGCACTGCCGAAACTATATAGGCAGAGAGGGCTGGATAATTTCTCAATTCAAGGAGGGAGGTCCCAGAGAAGAAATAACCCGTTCAATTATGGGCCAGCAGACCTGGACCCGATGCCCTGATCCAGCCCTTCGTCGTTCAAGTCCCATCGCCGATTCGAACCTGTCGATCAATAAATCCCATGAAGAGAAGGGAAATCACCCAAACTTACCTAGTTCCGACGCCGGAAGCCACAACCAGCGGAGACACGCACCACTTCGACCCGCGGATATCCCAATCCCAGGCTGTGCCCTAGCCCCTCGATCGTCGCACCACTGCACTTCGGACAGAACCCAGTCGTCACGACGAAGCCCGGCCGAACACGAGCCTTCCCGCGCCCAGAGCCGTCACCGTCGCCCATCGTCTCGCGCTCTCGATCGCTCACTCCTCTCTCGGCCTTCCCTCTTGTTTCCTCTCCCCCTTCTCCTCTTTTCTCTTTTTCTTCTTCT
This sequence comes from Begonia loranthoides, assembly GCA_022433065.1. Classification (NCBI taxonomy): domain Eukaryota; kingdom Viridiplantae; phylum Streptophyta; class Magnoliopsida; order Cucurbitales; family Begoniaceae; genus Begonia; species Begonia loranthoides. The sequence continues at coordinate 11,959,940 of CM039484.1, read as the reverse complement.
TTTTATTTATTTATTTCTTCAATTAACTTAAATCCTTCGATTAACTTAACTTAATTCCCAATATAATAATAATTCTCAATTTAATAATTAATCTCCATTTAATAATAAACTCAATCTTCCATATATATTAATCCCACTTTATTATTCCAATAATTTAATTACGTTCTTAACAACGTCATAAATAATATCCCGATAATTTATTTGACTAATTCAAATATTTCCAATTATTTTTCAATTTAAAAATATTAATTTCTGATATAAAAATCGGGATATTACACTCTCACTTAAGTAGCGAGCACCCACGTATGTCACTTATAACATAAGTTGAATCTCAACTTTTCAAATGCCCATAGTTCATACCAAGGTGTTCGCTGCGAATGCCCTTAGTTATCCACTAGGCGCCCGCGGAGTCACCTATACATACAGACGGACGACCATACTTAAACAACAGATAACCACAACAATACATACATAACATCGCAAACTCCCTCCACACGAATTTGTGCTATCCCTAGGCAATTTTCGACAAAACTCGAGTGAACTCTGTGCAATTTTCGTCATTTTCGACTTCCTCACAGCGTAAATCTTCAAGTTTTGAGTTCATAAATCAAATCTCTCATCAATTTCATTCTCCTACTTTCATAAATTTCTAAAAAATCGGACCACTCCTCAAATCTGCTGTACAGTGGCAATAAGGGCTTCAAACTTGTCTGGAAGCATAAAGTCTCCCTCTCAATCTCAAGGTGAATCGTCTCATGCTCGTCAACCTCCAAACGAATTCTTCTCACCCAAATTCAGGACATTGTCATTGAAAAGGTGGTAAGATAACGATATTAAATGTCAATCGATTATTTTCTCTAGAAGAATAGAATTTCATAAGTTCGAGGAGTTAGAAATCGAACCCATGTTTGAAAAAATTGGAATTATTAGGTTGTGCAAAATCAGCGATCATTAGCGTGAGCGTGTGTTGTCAAGCTATTCTATGTGAATTTGATCATGCGCACTCAACCCATAGTAGTTAAAAGTTATATGTTTTGATGAGATATAAGATTAATTTTCAACGAAATAAACGAGTTGGTTGGATGTTCCACGAAAGAACCAAGCAAGGAGTATTTTCATTTATCTTGGGAGCTAGATTTCATTGAACACAGAGAAGAGCTAACATTGCTTTGACAATTACATCACAATCCAAACATTGGAGCATTTAATAAGCCAAAATCCAAGAACGTAAATGCCAAAGCTAGAGTCATCCATCGCCTGATATCGCACATGATTCTACCTCGCAATGGATATGGAGACTATGTTAGTCTCATAGATCTCAAACTAATGGAAAATATCAAAAAAGAAAGAGATTCAACCTTGGATATGTGATTTTGAGTCACATGTTTGATATCCTCAACAATTACATGAAGAACGTGTCGTATAATTGACTTATTCAAAAGATTGTTGAGCGTAACGGGATAACGATACATGTGGATGAGCTGATGTAAAAAGAAAAGGTAGTGGATGTGTGTAATCATTTGACCTTGGCTTAGATGGGAATCTGCAAAGTTGAAAGTGAATGAGTATTTAAGACCGCACAGTAGGCATCCACGTTGGCAACCCCTCCTCCAATGTAGTACCCCGAATTCTTGTTTTATGAGCTGAGGATGATATGGCTATGTTTGAGGATAATTAGAGTATATTATATGATAATGGTATTGGTTTAGTGATTGGTGATTTATAGTTTTAAGAGTAGGTGGATTTTATATGTTTTTAGTGAATTTAGAAAGGGAGTGGTCGATCAATAGGTGAAATGATCGACCAAAGATTATGCAAAACAAGGAAATGGAGCCCTATGTTAATATGGTGGTCAATCAAGGGGATATGTGGTTGTTCAACTTCATTACATAGTCGATTTGATGATGTTTTTGCGGTTGTTTGGTGAACGATTGGCTTTTGTGAAGATTGAGTTTTAAAGTCGATCTTAAGGGATTTATAGTTGAACATGGTTATTATAGAGTGTAAAGTTGTGTTTTTGCGGTTAATTGGCTAAGTGTTGGTGATCGACCCATTTTTTTGAAAAGTATACAGACTCAAATTTTAGGTTGTTTTGAGGTCGATCATCTGAAGGGAGTGATCAACCAAAATGTCAAGGGTTTCTGACTTTAGCTAATGTGTCATGATTTTATTGGAGGATAATGGTGATGACTCACCATTTCTTTGCTTAGGAGACGCCACTTCATGCTTGAGTGGCTGATAAAGTAGAATTAAGTTTATTAAAGGGAAGAGAAGCTGTGAAGAAGAACTGTGAAGAAGAAATTGAGAGCGAAAAGAGAGAGAGAGAGAGAGAGAGAGAGAGAGAGAGAGAGAGAGAGAGGAGGGGAGTTCCATGAGAAAGAGTGAGAACTTCTAAAGAAGGAGAAGGGAGCTTTAGAAGGAGAGGGAACCAGGGGAGAGACTTAGGAATAGAAGAGAAGAAAGCTTGAGAGAAAGGGTAGAAACCGTGAGGAGGAAGAGAAAGAGGAAGCTGTGAGGGAGAATAAGAAGAGAAAGGTTTGAAGAAGAGACAAGTTGGTGAAGAGGAAATCCTAAGGGAGTTGTATCTCCTAGCTTCTCCAAGGAAAATAGGTAAGAAATAGATGCTTGTGTTTTCCCTTTATGGGCTACATTACATGAAGTAGATTGTTGTTTATTCATTTAAGGATGTATTTGTTGGCCTTTTTGTTAGGCTTAGTTTTATTTTAATGATGACTAAATGGTTTAATGTAATGAAAATAATAAGTTGGTTAATTGTGTTTTTATTAATAATTTATTCAATGTTTTATTCATTATATTTATACTCAAATTTATCAAAAATACCCATATTGACGGCATTAAAGTGTGCTAACATGTCTATCTAATTCCATGTAGTGAATGCATATCGTTTTGAGACTTAGGAAAATCAAGAAGGGGAAGAAAGAGCAAAAGGTCGACCTCATTTTGCATCCATGAAGGAAAGAGGTCGACCTAACTGTTAAGCAGAAAAAAATAGCTTGCCTAAAATTTATGCAATGAAGAAAACGGTCGACCGCTTTGACAAAAAGGTCGATCGCATCATTTGAAAACTCCTCTTTCTCACTCGTCTTCAAAATTCTACTCGAGGTCTATCAACGAAGGAACGGTCGACCGGAAAATGGACAGATTGCTCCAGAGTTTCTGCACAAAGGAAAGGGTCGACCGCACAGTGGAAGATTGCCACAACGGTCAAATCTCAATGGGCAAAACTCCAACGGCTAGTAAAAGGGTCGACCGTTTTGGGCAGAAGGTCGACCGCTTGAGCAGTGTTTATAAATATGAGATCACTCCAAGCTCAACGCAACAAACGAAGAATCGAGGCGAAGCCCTGCCAAATTCAAGACTCGATTCCTACACACTGTGAGCATTGTAAATCCAACTCTCCCCACCCATAAACTTGCGAGCTATTATTGGGAGAGTTCGGATTAGTTTTTAGAGCTTTAATTTCCGTATTCTATACTTGTGCTAAATTGTAAAGGGTGATTCCCTAAGAATTCATCAAACGAGGGTGACAACCCGAAACACTCATATAATCGATTGAACGCCCGTAAGTTCAATCATTAGGTGACGCCCCGCAATAGTCAATTTTAGGGTGACGCCTCCATAAGAGTCAAAGGTTGACGACCTTAGCATTAGTCAAGGGTGACGCCCCGATTAACAGTCAATTTGTAAACGGTTTTATTGGAACCTGTAAGCCAATTGCTTAGTGTATCTCCAAGTGCAACTTGGAGCGCGGACGTAGGCGAGTTTTCCGAACCGCATAAATAAATATTGTGTGCACTTATCTAACCCTTACTCTTTAATTTACGCATTTATTGTGATTGGTTATTTAATCGTATTTGATAAATCACTTAGGGATTTAAAGAAATTAAATATCGTACGAAAATAGTAAAACGCTATATTCACCCCCTCTATAGGCATATATCAATCCTTCAATTGGTATCAGAGCGGGTATTTAAATTTTGTGTGATATTTTGTTGATTGTGCACATTGCTATAAATTTTTGAATTTCATTGTTGAAATTTACTTGAATATCATTGATTTGTAGGCATATATATATGCACATTATGGATTCCAACATGTATAAATTAGGTCAATGCACATCTACACCTCCACACTTTGATGATTATAATTATTTGATTTGGAAGTGTAGAATGAAAATATTTATACAATCTATTGATTACTTTTTATGGAAAATCATTGAAAAAGCAATAACTCTTCCTAGACCAACTTGTGAATTCAATGATTTAGATAAATGGAATTGGAACTTAAATGCTAAAGCAATGAATATTTTGTATAGTGCCTTGAGTAAAAATGAATTTGATAGAGTTCAATCATGTGTTAGTGCATTTGATATTTGAAAATCTCTTGAGCTAACACATGTAGGCACAAATCAAAAGATTGAAAGTGGAAAAAGCTCATCCTCCTAAAAAGAGGAGGAAGAGGTCAACGTATGCTTCATAGCCAACGGTATTGAGGTAAACGACTATGATAGCAATTCGGATTCTAATGATGATGATGATGGTAATTTATTTAATGAATTGCTAGATAGTTTTAATGTGCTCAAAGATAAATATAAATTGTTGAAAAATGAGAAAAACAATTTGATCAAAAAATATACTATTTTGAATAAATCTCTTGATGATCAAATTGTAGAATTAAAAAGCATGATAGATATTTCTAATGCCTCTTTTAAATCTCTTGAGCATGATAGTAGTAATTTGAATTTGTTGAACGATGGATTGAAATCCACTATCAAATCACATGAAAATGAAATTGACTCATTGAAGGTTAAGAATTGTGATTTGATTACTACTATTGAATGTCATGAACATGAGATTTGTGATTTGAGAATTTTGAATGAAAAATTGAATGGTTGTATCAAATCACGTGAAAATAAAATTAACCTTTTGAATGTTAAATCTAAATCTATTTTTGATGCAAAGGCTAAAATTGAATCTCTTGAGATTAATATTTGTGAATTGAAAGCAAAGAATAATGATTTGAACTCTATTGTGCTTAAATTCACAAATGGAAACAAAAATTTAAATATGCTCTTAAATTCACAAAGGGTCACTTTTGATAAAGCCAGTATTGGATATGAACCCTTTGCAAAGAAAAAGAATTACACTAATTTATTTGTTAAGTCATCTATATGTAATTCTTGTAATTGTGTGGGACATAAATCATTTTGTTGTCCTTTAAAATTGAATACTAATGTAAAATCAAATTTTAATTCTAAAGTTGTTTATTCTTTGAATATGAATTTTAAATCTAAGTCTAATTTAAATTCTAAATTCAATTTAAACTCAAATTTATGTGGGTTCCTAAAGGAACCAAACCTATAACAAATGGACCAAAAATGGTTTGGGTACCAAAATTGGCAAAATGATCGCATTGTAGGTTGGAGGTTCTCCCAATGAGCTTAAAAAGGAGAATGGATACTTGAATATCCAACACAAGGGAGAAGCTTCAAAGATTGCCTCCAATACATAAAATGGAAATAAATTCTCTTGGAGGTACACATTTTTCTTTGTTAATTACATTGGCGAATTGTTTGATTGAATATTGGGTTGAAAAGTAATTGTGTATCTTGGATTGAATTGAACGGATTATATTATAGATTGCTTCAATCTTATTGGTCTATTCTTGATTTAGGAATTGAATTGAGCTAATTCACCTTTGATTCTTGATTTGATTTAACTATGATTAGTAGAATATTTTTTTTCTTCGATTCATTGTTAGCGTTGATCTTTTTGTATACATAGGTTGAAATTTACCTTATTCCTTTCACTTGTATTTTGATGATTTAGTTCCAACAATTGGATTTCTAGATAACATAAAATTGTTGAATTGTTGGATATAGAATTTTTTTTTATATGTGATTGTATCTCTACTTTGGGTTGAATTGATAGGCATCATAGGTTGGAAAGTTAATTATTTTTTCATTTGATAACTAGGAATTGATATGTCTTTATTCCTTCAATCTATATTTTGATGGTTTGTATTCCAACAACTTAGTCTCTAAATTGAACATGTTAATGCAAATATTGGACTGTTGGATGCTAAGTTGGATGATTGTTTGGAATAAATTGCTTTGTCTTTTTGAGAATGTACTTCTCCCATGAATTAAAATTAGCTTGAGATAAGGGGAGAAGGGTAGAAAAATTGTTAATTATGATACTTTGTTGATTTCTCCCTTGAATTGAATTTGGATAACGAAATAGGAGGAGAAAATAGAATTGTATTGAGATCATTGACTTGCTTTGAAATGTTTTTTTTTAATTATGGTCTTTGATAGATTTTGATTCCGCTAAGCTACACTTTGATAATTCTTCCTTGCTTTTAAATTGATTAATACTAAGGGGAGAAAAGTAATTTTGTATAGAAATTATTAATTTGTTTTCCAATGTTGATTTTATTTTGATAACCTTGCTTCTGCTAATCGCTATTGATTTAAACTTTGATAATCCCCATATATTTTATTTTAATCATTTCGGGGGTGCAATTCAATTTGTTTGTGTTTATTTGAATTAAAGTGAATAGATTAGATATGGCAATTGACTTAATTTGTCTTTCTATTTTTGATTAAATTGAATTAACTAAAATTCTTCAATACATAGTTTTGAACTTATTTTTGATATTTTTGAGTTTGAAATGGAAGATATTGAATTTGCATATTGGTTGAATATATTCTTTGTGAAACCTTTGATAGATTCTCTTTTATCCTAGGTTGAAATTTGTATCAACTCTTGCAATTGGTATTTCTAAGTTAAATTTTACATAATTCTTGACTTTGATTATTTTTGTTGCTTGAGATTTGGATATCAATTTTGATTTGTTGGTTTTCCCCTTTGGATTGATTTTCCTATAGATAAAAAGGGGGAGACATAAATTGTTTACACAAATGTTCTATTCTTGAAAATTTAGAACACTCCCTTTATTTGATTTTTTTTATGATAAAGGGAGAGATTATTGCTTTCGACTAAATTATTTTGCCTTTTCGAAAATTTGTTGTAGACTTCCCCTTTGGATCGAATTTGCCTATTCATAATGATAAATGGGAGAAAATAAAATTGTTAAGAATTGTTTTTAAACTATTGACTTGTTGTAAAATAGGTTAAGTTTTTTTTTTTTTTTTGCTTTTGATAAATATGTTTCCACTTGTAGGCTAGACTTTGATAATTTTATTCCCCAAATGTTTTTGATTTCTTGATTTAAAAAGGGGAAATAACTTTTGTAGTTGATTTTCACTTGATATCAATAATGACAATTGGTTTCAACTGTCTAAAGTGGTATCAATAATTGTCTTGTTTTAAACTTCTACAATGGATATCTATCTTGAATTTCCATCTCCAATGTTTTGATTGTATGCAACGATTTAGAGGGAGATGAATGTTTCTAAACTTGAATATCTTTGAAAGATAGAGTATATCAATTAGTATCTTTAAAATTAGATTTCATTTCTTCAAATGATATCATCAATTTCTCTATACTTTAAAATTTTTAAATTGGGATCAATCTTTGTTATTAGGATTGAATTTCAACAATTGATATTATTGGACATATTTTTTCAATTGTTATCATTTATAGAACTATTTTGTATTTGGACTTATTGAGATCAATTTTCTTCAAATTAATTTATTCTCTAAATTTGAATTCATCCATAGATTGTCTTTCCATTGGTATACATTGTGTTTCAAATTGGATGGTTCTCTTAAGTTTTGTATTCTCTCTTATTTGCTTGGTGATAACTATATAGGGGGAGAGAAATATATTAAACTGATTTATTATTGCTCTAAGGGGGAGAGCAAAAAGATTTTCAAATTTGAATATATCCCCAATTAAATTTTTTTTGTGAATAACATAGAGGGAGAGATAATTGAATTGATTTTGATTTTACATATTGGCATCTCTCCAAGAAATCTCTTTTGAATTTACAATTGGTATCAATACTTTGCAAAAATGATTTAATTTTAACTTTGGATCTACAATTGGTATAAATCTATGAAAAACTTGTTTTGTATCTAATTGTGAATCATCAATTGATATCCTTAGTTAATTTTTTAACTCTTAAATTGGTATCACTTGTGATAAATTGAAAATTTGTCTGCAAGTCTTGAATTTAAGTAGATTCTAGTTCCTACTTTTGGTATCTATCTCTTGAATCTCATATTTTTTTTTGGTATCTATTGTTTAGCTTCTAATGCTTAGAGTTTCCCTCAAATATATTTAGGCTTTATGACGAAACGGGGGAGACTATTTTTGATTGAATATTTCTTTGTGGTTGTTTTCAAATTAGTATCATATTTTAGACCACAAATTGAATTTGAATGCTTAATCTCTCCAATGAATTTTGTATGCTTAATTGAAAAAGGAGGAGAAGACTTTTTGTTAGAAATCTTTATAATGTGGTTATTCGCAATTGGCATCTTATTTTTAATCACATAAAATTTATATTGAATTTTTCTATTGTGGTTTCTTCATTTGATATCTTATCTTTGACCACATGAAATTTGTATTGAATGTGTAGACAATTCCTTCTATGGTTTGCTTCTTGGATAGATTCCTTAATTAAAGGGGAGGTTTTGTCTTGAAGAATATTTTTGAATGTTTTGTTAGAAATCTTTGTGATTGTGGTTCTTTACAAATTGGTATCTTATTTTTAACCACATGCAATGTTTTATTGAATTCTTCTTAATTGTAGTTGCTTCATTTGGTATCTCTTTTTAACCACAACTTAAAATTGAATGTTAATGCTTGATTCCCACCCTTGTTTGATATGTGGATAGATTCTTTGATTAAGGGGGAGAAATTTGTTTTTGGTAAAATTAATTGTTAAAACTATTATTGAGATTGTCTTTGGATTCTAATATATATTCCCTAAATTTATTCATGTTGTTAATGTTCAAGGGGAAGAATTTCTTAGATGGATCTTTTGATAATCTTATTTTGATAACATTTCTTGATTGTGTTTGCACTCCTCTCCCCTAGAATTGCTTTTTGATTATGACAAAAAAGGGGAGAATGGTGTATAAGTTGTGATATATTTTAGGGGGAGTTTTGTAACATGTTGCATTGATTAATTGGTTGATAAATTGTATAACTTAATTGGATGAATCTAATATGCAATATTTGAAATCACATGTTTAGGTTTTAGTATAACCAAGTTATAGGATTTTGTCATCATCAAAAAGGGGGAGATTGTTAGTTTTTTTGTTAGGCTTAGTTTTATTTTGATGATAACCAAATGGTTTAATGTAATAAAAATAATAAGTTGGTTAATTGTGTTTTTATTGATAATGTATTCAATATTTTATTCATTATATTTATACTCAAATTTATCAAAAATACCCATATTGAGGGTATTAAAGTGTGCTAACATGTCTATCTAAGTCCATGTAGTGAATGCATATCATTTTGGCACTTAGGAAAATCAAGAAGGGGAAGAAGGAGCAAAAGGTCGACGAAACAACACAAAAGGTCGACCTTATTGTGCATCTATGAAGGAAAGGGTCGACCTTACGGTCGACCTAATTGTGAAGCAGAAAAAAAAAGCTTGCCGAAAATTTCTACAATGAAGGACATGGTCGACCGCTTTGACGAAAAGGTCGACCACATCATTTGAAAACTCCTATTTCTCACCTGTCTTCAAAATTCTACTCAAGGTCCATCAAAGAAGGAAAGGGTCGACCGCACAGTGGAAGATTGCCACAACGGTCAAATCTCAACTGGCAGAACTCCAACGGCTAGTAAAAGAGTCGACCATTTAGGGCATAAGGTCGACCACTTGAGCAATGTTTATAAATATGAGATCACTCCAAGCTCAACGCAACGAACAGAGAATCGAGGCGAAGCCCTACCAAATTCAAGACTCGATTCCTACACACTGTGAGCATTGTAAATCCAATTCTCCCCACTCATAAACTTGCGAGTTATTATTGGGAGAGTTCAGATTAGTTTTTAGAGCTTTAATTTCCGTATTCTATACTTGTGCTAAATTGTAAATGGTGATTCCCTAAGAATTCATCAAACGAGGGTGACAACCCGAAACATTCATAGGCTCGATTGAACGCCCGTAAGTTCAATCATTGGGTGACACCCCATAATAGTCAATTTTAGGGTGACACCCCCATAAGAGTCAAAGGTTGACAACCTTGGGTGACGCCCCGATTAAGAGTCAATTTGTAAATGGTTTTATTGACACCCGTAAGCCAATTGCTTAGTGTATCTCCAAGTGCAACTTGGAGCACGGACGTAGGCGAGTTTGACGAACCGCGCAAACAAATATTGTGTGAACTTATCTAACCCTTACTCTTTAATTTACGCATTTATTGTGATTAGTTACTTAATCGTATTCTATAAATCACTTAGGGATTTAGAGAAATTAAATATCGTATGAAAATAGTAAAACGCTATATTCACCCCCCCTCTATAGGCGTATATCGATCCTTTAGTATTGTTTAATGCTTGATGGTTGTGTTGATAGATGTTAGGTTCTTGATCACATTGTTGCTCGAGAATGTATTTTTCTTGATGTATTGTTTGATGTTTTGTTTAATAGATTTTAAGTTAAATGATTATATTAATATTTGAGGATGTATTGATGATATGTTAGATGTTATTACGTTATGTGTGATCATGCTCATGCATCATGGTTTCTACAAAAATGTTTATGCATATGTTTTGAAAATTAAATTGACACATATGGAAATAAACATAAATAGACGCCAAAAGATATGGGTTCTTAAGTTGGCTACCTGTATGAGTCAAGAGGTGTCACTCTACCTTATACGGTGATACCTCTAGCGCATAGATGGGTAACTAGAACTAAATAAAAACAAAAATGAATGGAAATAAACGTAAATAAATGTTGTGAGATGTGGGTTCTTGAGTTGGCTGCCCCGTGTTGGTCAAGAGGTGCCACTCTATCTTGTACGGTGACATCTCCAATGCCTGGATGGTTAAGTGAAAGTAAAGTTAAAGTTAAAAATAAAGAAAAAAATGAAAACAAAAACTGCATACGTTTTATAAAGTTGCATAGCATGTGCATTGCATATTTTCTATCTCTTACTGAGCTTTAGGCTCATAGTTTAAGTCTTATGATGCATGTATGTATGGTAACAAGGATAGGAGCAGTCAATGGAGGATTTGCGCGTTGCGGACCTTGTAGCTGGCTAGGCTAAAGGATGATCGTAAATGCTTTTCTATTTGTAAAATGTTTTGTCAAATGTTCATTGTATTTAATTTGTAAAGATTTAGATAAAAAAAATTTATGTATGACATTTTGTGCAACTATTTCCAAAAGTATTTTTATTAAAAAAAGTCTTCCGCTACGTAATGTTTTAAATGTACAATAACTGAATCATTACATCCAGCACCCTCAGATTCTAGGGAGATTGAACATGATGTTAGCATGCTTAACGATTCTAACTTCCACATTTGAAGGAATGACTAGGAGAATGGAAGATCTCAGTGCCACTTAACATGCAATTATGAATTATCTTAGAAGAGTCAAGAAAATCTTAGAAGATGACGAAGATGACATATTCATTTACGAACTAAGGCATGTGGATGATCCTGCAGGTCCTTCATCTTCCATTGTGGACCATCAACATGCATTTAGGTTTTTTGGTTAGTTTTTCATTGTTGTACTCTCTAGTCTTATAATCTGATTAAATGTAGCGACTTGTTTTTTATTTTCCTTTACAAACAATTAAAACCAAAACATACAACAGAAGACCTTCCTTTTTAAAACCAATTAAAACAAAAGGAAAAGTGCTATAATAGAATTATTTCTTTCATCATTAAAAGTATACATTTTGTACATATAAAACAAAACATTTTCCTTAATCTGTTCCTGTTTAGTTTATCCAGCACAATCTCTCGCCATGAAAACCATCCATCGATTCCTCCTCATCACCATCCATTAGTGTCGTTACTTAGATCACAAGTCATGAACTATAAGCCTAATGCTCAGTAAGAGATAAGATGAAATGATCGAGATATGCTTATGCTGACTTTATGCACATGCTGTCTGTTTTAGAAAAGAATCTATCTTTTCTATCATTTAGTTTACATTTTACTTGTCAGTCAAAACGTTGGAGATTATTTGACTAGGAGAAAAGATACATCCTATGGTCCATGTTGGGTTGAACCAACACTCAATCTGATAAGAGATGAGGTACATCCATTAGGGGTGTCCCCAAATAGGACCATTGCTGATCTCCCTTACTCCCAACTCCTATTTACATTTATTCAATTCATTATGTTTATAATGCAATGCATATGCATGCCCACATTATCATAGCATACCTAACTCATGATGCATGTCATGTATGCACTTCAATCAGCATTTAAGCCAAAATGCATCGGTTTAATATCACATTAAGATCATTAGCATTATCAAAGGAACACATTAACAACATTATCGTCACAAAAACTATCAATACCTTTAGAATCAATAATCATTCATAAAAATCCAAGATATGATCAACATTTTTTAAACATGCATTCTAAGGTTTTGATTAAATTTCATTCAACTTTACCCTCCCATAACTCCCTCAATGTTTAACCAAATTCTATAATTCTAGAACCTATATTTTCCTTAGGACGTCCTTAATGACATGTCTAAATGGCTTGACTTAAAAATTTTGAGAAGGTATTCAATAATTATCAAACATTTAACCTACTCAATTTATCCTTTGTTGCCCATTTTTCCTTCATCTTTCTGTCATACCTCCATAATTTCATAAAATCCTTAACAAAATCCTAGTAAAATTTTGAATTACCTTGATCAATTGTAGCAGAGAAGAAGGAGAAGGCTAGAGAGAAAACTTGAGAGGATTTCTTTCTATTTTAATGCAATTGCCTACACTCTCAAGTTTTTAACCTATCATCCTTCCCTTCTCCTCCAGCCAGCAAGCGGTGTTGCTATGTGAATCAGGGTTGAAGTCTCCACCCCACAATACCTCCAATTGGAACGTGAAATCCTTTACAATTTCTAAGTGACCTTTGACATTCCAGTCAATCACCTCCCTTTGGTTGATCGACCACAAAACAACCCTGTATCTTGACTCTGTGCTTTCTTCGATAAGTCGGTTGATCACCTTCTTTCTTATGCTCGATAGCTAATCTTAATTTTACAATCTGTAAAGAAGCAGACCGACTACCCCTTCACCCGTTGATCGATCGCAATTTGTCCACTTCACAAAATTGCATAGATGCTGGTCGTTCATCGATCAACTGCTCAAAATCCAAATTTTGAATCTGTATTGACCACGATTGATCGCCCCTCCATTCGAGCAGCCGCTTGTCCTTATTTTTACAATCTGTTTAAAATCTTCTCCAAAATCGGTCTATCACCTCCTTTAGCTGATCGACCGCTCTCTATAATATTTACAATCTATTTTTAAGTTGAACAACCACAATGCATCCTGATCAACCTGTACCACTCTTAAAAGTCATTCATTGCTGACATTGATCGTTCATTGATCAACTACTGATCAACCACAGCTTTCAAGGTTTCCTCTCTGTATAGAAAATTGATCGACCACTCTAAATTTGGTCGTCCTAAACTCCACCCAATATTTCCTTCTCCAAAATTTTGGTCGATTATTATACTTTGATTGACCACTTCTATTCTAAATCTTGTAATTCTACTTAATACTCTTTAATTTCTTAATATACTCTTATTTCTTACTCTTTTATTCCCAAATCAATTCATACTCTAATAACATTTTGTATGATAATTTTCAAGATACTACATTAAATCTAATGAATGTACTTTTAATTACATGTGACATTATGGTATGAGATTCTAATTTGAGTTTGGTTTGATATTATTGACCTTGAAATTCTAGTTTGAGATTGAAATTCTATTGTATGTTGGTGTTGTGTATGACTAAAGGAATAGAGAAAACACAGTGGTCACTCTATCCAATTTTTTTTATAATGACAGAGAGAGAAAATTATTGAAGAAAATGCAAAGTTGGGTCTAGGATAGCAACTACAGATGCCTGCTCTCGAGGGAAGTTTTTTACTGTAGGAATCCAAGGTGGACACCTGTAACCAGGTGCAGTGAATTTTGAAGATTTTGTAGACACCCAATCTCGAGGCTTTTTTTTTTTACGGACTTCTGGGGGTGGGCGGCGAACACCCGAAGGGTGGGTGGTGGATGCCTGTAATATCCTGAGTTTTTGTCATATTAAGCCTAGGATAATAATAGTATTGAGGGTGATGTTTGAGGATAATTAGAGTTATATTAGATGATAATGGTATTGGTTTAGTTATTGGCAATTTATGAATTTAAGAGAATGTGGATTCTTAGTGTTTTTGTTAAATTTGAAGAGAGTGGTCAATCAATGGAGAAAATGACCGACCGAGGATAGGCAGAATGAGGAACAAGGGGATTCTATGTTAAATTAGTGGTTGATCAAAGTCGGCTGCGGTCGTTCACCTTCTTTACAGTTTTGCGGATGATCAGTGAATGACCGGATTTTGAAGTAGATTTGTGAAGATTGAGTTTAGCAGTTGATCATAAGAGTTTAGTTGTCTATCATGGACATTACATATTATAAAATGTTGGATTTGTGGTCGATCAAGTGTAGCAGGTGATCGACCGGTCTTTCCGAAGAATATACAGAGTTGATTTTTAGGTTGTTTTGCGGTCGATCATATGAAGGGAGTGATTGACCGGAATGTCAAAGGTTGCCAACTTTAGCTAATGTGTCATGATTTTTATTGGAGGATAATGGTGATGACTCACTATTTCTTTGCTTAGAAGACGTCATCTCCTACTTGAGGTTGGCTGATGAGGGATTCAACTATATTTAAAGGGGGAGTTTGCGTGAAAGGAGAAGAAAAAAAGCTGAAGAAGAAAAAGAAAGAAAGAACCGTGAAGTGGAAAAAGAAAGCTTTGAGAGAGAGTGTGAGGCTTGAGAGGAGGAGAAGGGTAACTGTGAGAAAGAGTGAGAACACTTCAAAAGAAAAAGAGAGGGAATCAGGGGAAGAACAAGAAGAAAAGGAAAGGAAGAAGAGAAAGAGAAAGGATGAGGCTTCAACTTAAAGGAAGTGGTATCTTTCATTTTCTTCAAGAAATAGAAGTAAGAAATAGATGCTTGTTTTTTTCCCTTTATGGGCTACATCACAAGAGGTAGATTGTTGTTTATTCATTTGAGGATATATTGGTTGATAGCTATTAAGATGAATTTCTCATGTTATTCTTCATATTGTTTGATGCTTGGGTTTGTTAGATGCAAGCATTTGATCACATTTGTTGCTTGAGGATGTATTGTTTAATGATTGTATGATGCTTTGATGTTCATGCTGAATAGATTTTAAGTTCAAGGATTATGTTCATACTTTGAGGATGCATTGATGATATGTTAGATTTTATTAAGTTGAGTGTAATTATGTTCATGCATTATAGTTTCAAGAAATGTTAAGAAATGGATTTCTCATGCACGTGTTTTGAAAATTACATTGACTTATTACAAAAAATAAACGTAAATAGATGCGATGGGTATGAGTTCTTGAGATGGCCGCCTTGTGCAAGTGCCACGTGATGGCAGTATTGTGTGAGTGCCACGTGATGGCGGCCTTGTGTGTGTGTCACTCTACCTTGTAAAGTGATACTTCTAGCGCCTGTATGAGTAAATGGAAAGATAAAAATGTGATTAAAATGTACGTAAATTGTATGAAGGATAGGATTGTAATACCCCCGATTTTCGTAAACATAATTAATTAAGGATAATTAGAGGTTTATTTGATAAGAAAATTGATTAGGGTATAATTGGATTATTCGGTGAAATTTTATTATGGAATATATTATCATGAAAATAAGTTTAGAAAAATAATTGTTGGGAGATAATTATATCAATTATTGGATAATCATTTTGGAAACATTTTGGAAGCCGAATTGAAGAATTTTAATTGGACCGATAATTATCATCATGAAATATTCAGAGAAAAGAAAATTAGAATTGGGATGAATATAATTAAATGAAGAATTTAATTATTTAAAAGGAAGAGAAATTGAGAAATTATTTAAAAGATGAAATGAGGAAAAATTAATTATGGATAAAAGAGACCGGTTTGGTTTTGTTTTGAGAATAGAAAGTGGAGATTAATTATTAAATTAAGTTTTTATTTTAATTTAATTGAAGAAATTAGAGAAGAGAAGAGAAGAGAAGAGAAGGGGAGAAGGCGAGGGAGAGAGCCCGAGAGAAAACGAGAGGGAGAGCGTGAGCGATCGGGAAGACGACTGCGAGCGGATGAGATGACGGCGATGGCCTGTGCTGGTTCGGCTGGCGAACTTCGGGCGTGTGCGGGTTGCAGCTGACGGCGCGGGGACGACGAACCATGGGAAGGCTAGGGCACGAATTGGAGCGTGCTTCCCCGGGCTATGGATTTCGGCGTCGGGACTAGGTATGTTGGCCGATTTCCTCCTCTCCTTGGCATTTTGCTGCTCGGCATTTTTGGTTGGCAGGGACGAATAGGCGGAGAATGCCTGGAGCAGGGCATCGGTCAGGACCGGTTCTGTTAACCGCTGTTGAACCGGTTCGTTTTCTTCTGGCTGACCCGGCTTCTCCTTCTCCCGAAAAGATTGCAGCTTTCCATGTGGTGTGATCTGGTTGGACCTCCCTCCTTGAAGTGTACAATTTTCCTCCAGCTTTGTATTTGTGCATCTCCTCGGCTATAAATGGATGGCAACAGTGGGCGGATACAGAAGGATTCTGTTCTTTGTGTGTATTACTCTGTGTGGGCTGTGTGAGGTAGTGATGGACAGTGAAACGGTCGTGAGTCAGGGAGGAAGAAGAAGAAGTTCTCCTGTCTTCTGGTATGGGAGATGACATTTTGGGTTGAATTTTGTGTTATTAGTTGTTAGTGCACAAAAGAAATTTGTCTGTTAAAATGGAATTTGTTGGTTCTGTTGTCTTTGTTTAAGGATGATATGTTCTATGTGGAACAAGGGGGCTGAGTTAAGTTTTATGTAAAGAAATCTGCTCTGTTGCTGGGATTCGATTATGAACTGTTGTTGACTATTAGCTTTGTTGTTTGGTTAATACACATTCTGTTTCTTAGTTGGTGTTGGTTAGGAGATGAGTTAAGTTTTATGTAAAGAAATCTGTCGATTGTGAACTGTTGTTTGACTGTCATCTTGGTTGGTTGGATAATACACTACTGTTAGTGTTGATTTTGTGTCTCTAGTTAATGTTGGTTAATTCCAAGGGCATGAATATGTTGTGATTGGTTTTGCTGGACATATGGCCCCTACATCACATGATTGTAAGATTTTGGTTAGACATGTGTTGATTGTTATTTTCTTGCTGTGATGTCTGAAAATACAATGGAATAAATTGAATGACCTCTGCCTTTGGTGATAGGAATATAGTGTTGGTGGTAATTAGTTGAGATTATTTATTGGTTCTTTGTTGGTTGTTGAGAATGTAAAGATTTAACGATTGGTGTGTGGAATACTCTTCGTTGGTTATTACCGGAAGCAAGAATATGTTGGGATTGGTTTTGGTTGCTTGAGGTACTATGCATGTATGTCGGATTAAATTCATGTACTGTGAGAATTAAGTTAAGTATTCTGTACGTTAATACATGCTCTATACATTTGGATGATTTATCTACAGCCTTTTTAATTAGATAAAAAGAATTAAATGGTTATTTACTCTACTGATTCAGTTTTGTAAAGTGAAGTAATTATCTCTATTATCCGGTCACATTAATAGAATGAGCAACTATTGTTGGCTATCGTTATCTCTTTGCACACGTTAAGATATTAGAATTGTTATTGCATGATTGCTAAGTAATTAAGTTGACTAATGAGATTTGTTAAGCGTTAAGGCTTATGAAAATTCAGTGATTGTTATTAATGAATAAATATCGGTTAAATTGGATAAATGTGATTTAAGGGGAAAAGGTTTAAATTAAAGTTATTCGTTTATTGACCATGAAATTAATGAAGATAAATTAATAGAAATTTGTTAAGCGATAATTAAATTATTAAATAATAAATGAGGAATAACGATATCAAAAGTTTAGGGTTTATGATTGATAAAAATATTAATAAATAAATTATAATTACTTTGAATGTATAAAAGGAAAGAAGGACAACGTTAATTTCTGAACCACGCTAAGGACGCCAGGTAAGTGATACGCATGTGCTTTGGTCCTTAGGGCCCTACATCGCAAGAATAAGAAATGCATGTTTCGGTGTTTACAGTTTTAAATAGCATGTTTCGGTGTTTACAGTTTTATAAGCATGTTCTGTGAATTGTATGTTGGTTGTTTTATTAAATTCCTCTAGTAGAGAATGTATGCATCTACGAACATCATGCATCATAGTTTTCAAAAGACATGAAAATGGTTTCCATACATACTTTTGAAAAGGAAACAAAAAAGAAACAAAACAATTACAAAATGATAAGAAGGAAACAAAAAAGAAACAAAACAATTACAAAATGACAAGAACGAAACAAAGAAGAAACAAGACGGTTGTGAAACATAAAGAAATGAACGTAAATGGGTGTAACGAGATGTGAGGTTGGGTTAGCCTCCCCTCCTTGTCAAGTTTAGACATCTCTAACACTTTCAAGATATAGATAAACATAAACGGGGTTGTCTAGGGATGTGAGGTTGAGTTAGTCGCTCCTCCTCGTCAAGTTTAGACATCTCCAACACCTTTCAAGATTAAGACAACAACAAACATACAACGGGGTCGTTTGGAAATGTGAAGTTGAGTTGGCTGCTCCTCCTCGTCAAGTTTAGACATTTCCAATGCCTTTCAAGATAAAGTAAAGATAAAGATAAAGATAAATTGGATCGTCTGGGGATGTGAGGTTCTCCTCGTCAAGTTTAGACATCTCCAACGCCTTTCACGATAAAGTAAAGATAAAGATAAACAGGGTCGTTTAGGGATGTGAGGTTCTCCTCGTCAAGTTTAGACATCTCCAACGCCTTTCAAGATAAAGTAAAGTAACAATCAAGTAAAGAAAGGAACGGTAAAGTAAAGTCAAGATAAAGCAAAGTTAAGATCAAGAAAACGGTAAAAGAAAAGAAAAGAAAGAAAGAAGAGAAACAAAAACAGAAAACGAAAAGAGATTTAAAAGTTGCATAACATGTGCATCATACCTTTTATTTTATATCACTTATTGAGCATTAGGCTCATTAGTTAAGTCTTGCGATGTAGGTACACGCATAGGTGAACAGACTAAGAGGCAGTCGATGAAGGATTTGCACGAGTGGATCTTGTGGCTGGCTGGGCTCAAGAGTTAAATGAAAATTATTTGTAAAAGGGTTTGTAAATTATTTAATATTCTTTAATGCTTGTTTTAATTCCGCTGCGTTTCAGAAAATGATTTTATTATTTTTGCTGCAATTGATAAATGTTTTAAGTAAATGATTTTAATGACTGGGTTTTAAATAAGATAAATACTCTGATGTTTTTATAAGAAGAAAAGTTTTAAATTTACACGATTTTTAAAGTAAATAAAAATTGGGTCATTACAAGGATGTCTCGAATGCGTGGACCGGCGGGGGCATTAGCCCATTAGCTTACTATGATGAGGTTAAAGTTGGCTGGTACAAAAGGGTACTAGGTTGTCATACCTTAAATGGCACAACAGCTAATAGAGAACTCCCAAAAAAAAGGTGGAGTCTGTCTACCAAAAAGGTGGAGACCTCCTAAGAGGGTGGAGGAAAGTGATGAATGCCTCCACTGTCGAGCCTACTCATACCGAAAAGAGAAAGATAAGAAAAGTTAAAGGTAGATGTAAAGGAAAATGAAAACGAAAATTGCACATGTTTTCATAAGTTGCATAGCACGAGCATTGCATATTTTCTATCTCTTACTGAGCCTTAGGCTCATAGTTTATGTCTTGTGATGTAGGTATGCATGGTAAAGAAAGTCTGGGGCAATTGATGAAAGATTTGCGCGTTGCGAATCTTGTGGCTAGCTAGGCTAAAGGATAAATGTAAATGATTTTCTATTTGTAAAATGTTTATTGTTTTCAATTCCTAACTTGAATTGTATAATGAGAAGAATTTAAAGAAGAAAATTTTATGAATGGTATTCTATTTGAAAATGTGTTTGATTTCAACGTTTAAAGTGCATGAAAATCAGGTCCTTACAATGCTCGCAGGCAGTGCCAATAAACTTTGAAGATATCGCTAATGCCCAGTCTTGAGACATGTTTTTGTCCATAAACGTTTGGGGGTCGCGACGGACACTCAAGGGCAAAGGCAATGAATTTTGAAGATTTTGCAAACACCCAGTCTCGAGGCGTGTTTTATTTGTAGGCTCCTAGAGCTTGGTGGCTAATGCCCATGACCAGAGGTAATAAAATTTGAAGATTTCATGGACACTCAATCTTGATGCATGTTTTTGCTTTGGATGTCCAAAGTGAATGCCTAGTCTTGTGCCGCGGAAGCCCGCGACTAGAAGCAATTGTGTTCTCAATTTTTTCACAAATGATGTTGTACCTACCAATCGCACACGACTAAAATGATTGTGAACTTCTCAACATTGTTATCAAGATATTGTTATTAATGTGCAATGATTTATAAAACAAGTTACTTAAAATCATATCAAATTATAGCTCAAATGGTCATAATAACAATAAAAACATAATTATCAAATTACATTTCAGAAGCTCAAATTACAAGTGCAAAAAAAAAATCAGCAAGGTCTACATGATCACCAACGATGTGGACCAAGCAAGCGTAAATAGTTAAAATCATTTATCAAATCATAAACATAGTATTGTTCTTAATTACATCCTAACAGCAGATATAAAGCTCATAAATGTCCTAAGAGCTTCCTCTTTTGCCTCTTCCCCTGGCACTGACACTTCTGCTTCTTCCCTTGACATTGCCACTGCTAGTGGCAATGTGTGAGCTTACACCTTAACAAGTGCGAGTATTGTGGCTCACACAGCAACACCTTCTACATGTCATGTTGATATTTTTCTGGCTCATAATTGTCCAATTTTGAAACTCATCAATATCTCTACCGCTTTATTGTTAGTGCAAGAATTGGATCCTGATTTATTTCGAGTCACGTGTATTGTTATGATCTGGATTAAGGATTAATCATAATAATCATATTTTGTATAATTAAACGTGATTAAATAATAAATAAATCTGGAGATGACTTTGAATAAGAAATTGACCAATCAATTAAGGGTATTTTTCCAAACCAAAAATAAGAATAATAGTAGATACCTTAACTTATGAAATGGTGATGAGATTGAATTAATTGAATGTATGCTCATTAATATATGAATTTTTGCAAAAAAGTTGATAAATATGTTATAAATGAGCATAGTCACTGCTTGTGGCTAATTGAAAAAGTTATTTTGATTATAAATTCAAACCATTTTGTTAATTAGACACATAAATGAAGTGTATTGCTTTAGATTGAAAGGATTTGAATGTATACAATAAAAGTTATGCATGTTTGAAGTTGGATAAGTCCAAAACTGTATTGTTATGGAAAATATCTTTAATTGGACTTTAGAGTGGAAATGTTTTAGTTGTGTATGAAAGAATAAATGTTCCTAACACTTTAAAGTATGTGGCCATATAATAAAATTAAACCACCAATGGGGTATTAACACGTGTCACTTGAGATTAGAGACTAAGTGTGCGATTAAGGTATAATTAGTGAATTATTAAGGTTAATTAATCATGATTAATTATGTTAATTATGGAGATTGGCTTAGAACTAAGCTGAATTGATTAGTTTAAGTTAAGAATGGTTAAGGATAATTAATCATAGTATTTTGGTGAATTTCCATAGATGGAAGGATCAAATGGTACTTTTTGAAGAACAAATTAGACAAAATGGTAATTTCACCCTATGAGTTCTCTAGAGAGTGGATGAAAGCTGAGAATTCAGCTTCATTTCATGCTAAACCAAGAGAGAAAAGAGAAGAAAAAGAGAGAGAGGAGAAAAGGGATAAAGAAGAAGAAGAAAGGGAATGAGGAAGATTTGACCCTCGATCCTTCAAGGAAAAGTGTTTCTCTCTCCAAGAGGATCCTTTTAAGCCTAAAATCAAGCAAAAAAAAGTTAAAATTAAGTGATATTCAATAGATAAGAACCCTAACCTATGTGGTTTTTATAAACTATGTTATGTTACAAAGTTTTTGGTGAAGAAAGTTGCATTATTGGAATTAAAAATAAAATTTCATGGGTGGTATGTTATCAATCATTACTGATATTAGTTTAATTTGGTGTTAAATAATGAATTGTTGAGGTTAGAGGAGTAAATATTATAACCTAAAGATTTAGTGAAGAAAATTGGTTGTTTTAAGAATTAGGGTTAAAACCAATAGAGATTTATATATGAAGTTAAAATGTGTTGGTTATGGAGTTATATGATTATGTTAATGCTATCATTGGTTATTTATGTAATGTATTAAAAATATGATTGAAGATAAATTGTGTATTATATCACATATTGTTAGAAGGGAAAAACATTATTGAAATATAATGTTGAATTGATTTAAATGGATTTAAATATCTATTTAGAATATTATATAATATGATTATAATCTTAGAAAGATTTGATATTGGTTTAGAATGGAATTAAAAACTACAAACTGTGAGGAATTGGGGATTAGAATTGAAAGCGGACAACCGATCTTTGGAGGGGCGAATGACCGTAAGTGAAATATGTCGTAAGGACAAGTATTCGAGGAAGGGTGCAGACATCCGCAAAAGTTAGGTGTGGATGACCGCAAGTATAAAGTTGAATCTGTATAAATTGTGGTTGACCGGTATTAGGGAGTAGTCGACTAGAACATAGTAATGTACCGCAGAAATGGGCATCTGCATATGGAAATGGGTATCCGTAGATGTGGGTATTCGCGAATGGATTATGATTCTTATTAAGCTCATAAAGCTTATTTTTTTTATTTACCATGTTTTTCAAGAATATGTGGTAGCAGCTCAATGACAAAAATGTAAAAAACTATTGGATATTAGAGTTTGCACAACACAGATCCAAAGTGTGAGTTCAGATTTTTATGTTGATGTATTTAGTTTTGATTTGGCCCATTTTTATAAAATCAATTTATATACAATTTTGTAAATAAATAAAAGTATCTACTTTCCTATTTGGGTTGGATTTTATATGCATGTGGCCCAATTGCATGAGTGTATGTGTGTTATGGTAAGCTTCCGCTGCAAGTTGTGAGTTTTGATCATTCTCCGAGTGGAGAATCTAGTTCGTGACACGGTTCCCAAAGGGATCAAGGGACGGGTCATGACATGTGTTGGCCACTAACAAGATAAAAAAAGTGAGAGTACATCCTCATATATTTTTCTCAGGGATAGCATCCATGAACATAATTCTCAACTGATCTCATAAAATGCAAACACGGGATTTCATGCACGCACGAGATTCCAGTTAGCTCTCACTTGTAACAATTACACATATGTCTATCCAAATCAATGACATACTATTTGTTACCATCATTGACCTCAAACTGACCAGCTCTTGCAAATGTTAGACTCCAATTTCAAGCTACAAGTTGTAGTTTCTCTAGCTTTTTCTTAATCTGATGACACAATAGGTATGTAGATTCAACCATCTTTTGGTGTTTCTTTAAGATCCAGGACATGATATTCTTTCTTATAATCTCTAACATACGCAAAAACCAGTTGGTCATTGGTTGGTAGGATGAATGCATTGAAAGCATGTTTAGTCAAAAATCTCATACAAATACTTCATAGATATGTGTGTCCTACTTCGTCGACTAAAAACAATTTCTTTGATTCTCTCTCAAAGTATGTTGATGTGGTAGCCCTAGACGCATTCTACATTGCGGCTTTGTACAACTTACCACAAAACTATTTTTTGAAATTGGCATACAAATGTCTAAAGGAAAAACAATGTTTAGTTGATGGTAAAAACTCCTTCATAGCATGCATCAAACCCTACAAATAAAAATATTAAACACATAATAAAACAAAATTTTCACATAATATAATATACAGTACAAAGATAATGCACCATACTTTTTGTTAGTCTTAAACAAATGTTTGTCACCTGTCAAAGGAACTATTTATATCCAGCAACAACAATTGCAAAAACCACGTCCAAGAGTTTCTTCATTCTGATTCAACCACTGCTACAACAACTGAATAAGTTCTATCATTGTCGTCAATGCTGATAGTTGTGAATAACTGTTTTGGACACAAGCCCTTCAAATGATAGTCATCCAGACAAATGATAGGTCTACCACATTCAAGCAGACATCTCTTACATGCAGCTAGACACATGTACATCCTTTTAAATATTGAATAAGACATAAGATCATTCCTATCTATGCTAACAACCAATGTGCTACCATTACTGGATCTCCAAATCTCTTCTTTGTATGACCATAGTTGTTTATATTGTTCGTCATCATTCCCTTCATTCAATTTTTGGATTTCATTTTTTGCCCTTCTGGCAAGACATGTTTAATGTTGACATTAAAAATTTCATGATTATCTCAATAATGGAAGAAACATCATAGTTAGCCTGATTTTTGAACCTATTCAAGTATTGGTTTATCACCCATTTAGCAAAGGCAAGTCGATTTTCCATCTTTCGCGAACAGTTGTGAACATTGTTATAACTCTTTATTTGAAACATAATTTCACCTTGCATTTTAAAAGCACAGATCTGCTAATTGCATCCTTCCAAACACACAACCGTCAACCGATGAGTGTCACTTTTGGCGAATTTTATCACACACTCTTTTTTCAATTCATAATCCAATATTTATTCTCTAATTGATTTTAATGAACTATACTTCTCTTACAAACATAGATTTAGGGGACAATATTCTCATTGAGGCATACTCTCCCCATCATCATCTTCAGAGTCGCATAATGAACGAAGCTTCTAGTCTAGAGTTGTTGAGAACAAATGCACCTCTATTTCAATGGTAACAGCTTCATGATCCAATGCACAAAGCTCATCGTTTAGAAATATCGAGATCAGCTCTACCTCCATTTCACACTTTACAAATTGTTGATCATTGGTTTCTTCTATGTGTGAAACAACAAAGCATTCACAAACCAATTACATTACCGAATCAGTAGTTACAAACAATTTCTAACAGAAATTACAAAATTATCTCTCCATGATGCTATTCAGTGTGCAAAAATCAAATACTTTGATTTCTCTTACTTTTTATCTTCGCTTGAATGCCAATAAACTTCAATCATATGAAAAAAGCCCAAAAATTGTATAAAACTAAATTTTAATGACAACATATAAATTCCCACAAATATCAAACCTATTTTATTCAGAAAAAAAGTGTGATTATTATACCTGAAATTTGTGAAGGCATAAAATGGATTGACTTAGGAAAAATTATTCTGAGATCGAAAAACTAAGAGACACTTGAATGGGATCGATCTTGTCACCATGATAGAGAAATGTTTGTTGTTAGACGATTAAGGGTCCGTGCCCTGCTCTGTTAAATACGGAATACCGCAATCGTTCAGTACTTAAGTGCGGGTGTTCGTTGGGGACGTCCAGTAATAAACTGTTGATGCCCACAAATTTAAGTATTAAGTTAGGTCTCGGAAGTTGACTTTTGATTGAACACACAAGTGTCCAGTGTCTAAAAGACTTGCGTGGGCGCCCGTTGAGTATGTGAGGGCACTTGCTTGCAACGGGCTTTCGCGCTATTGACACAAGGGACCATAATATGTTTTTTAATGGAAAAAGTTGCTGAAATGACTACTTTGTCAATTATTCATAGTTTAATAATCGATTTATTAAGAAAAATAATTTAAAATTCAGATTTTCAAATACCACATAATTGAAAGATTTTTTTAAGAGTCACCATATAAAAAATAATTTATATTTTAAATTTTTTGGGCCAGATCTAAGACGACAAGCGTGAATAATTGAGGAGGCCATCTATTCTACCATGTCTCGTCTTTCTTTTTATGTCTTTTTTCTAAATTAATCATTTCTACTTCTTTGGGCTGACTTTCTAAATTATGCCGAATAGCTCGGAGCCCAAACGAGGATAAGTGTGGTTTTATTGAATTCTCATTGTTAATCAATTTAACACTGAGACCTACACTATAGAACCAACTCCAAGTTTTGATATACACGCACAGAAAGTAAGGCATCGTGTCTATTATTTTTTATAAATACAACGACAAGTACTGGCGGCAGGTGATTGATGGTGGAAGCAACCAATCAAAAGCGAGGGGGTCCACCTGGGCCTCCGAAGGGTCCACCTGGGCCTCCCTGGGGTCCACCTGGGCCTCCTGGTGGCCCACCAAACAATGGTCCACAACATCTCTCAAACACGCAGCAGCAGCATAGCACATAAAAACTGTCATACGAAAAAACAAAATAACACAGCTTAGAATGATCTACAAAAAAGAAGAATCTGTTATCCAGAGAGAGAGAGAGAGAGAGAGAGAGAGAGACCAAGAGGAAACCATCCCGCAGATGCCATTGCAGAGGAAAGCGAAGCAGCCACATGGGCCCCCTCCCCCCGGCGGACCCCCTCCCCCCGGTGGACCCCATCCCGGCGGCATCTTTCTCAATCACTCCGTCACTGTGGGGTGAGAACGAAGGTGTGTGATGTGCGTTGGCAGAATGAAGAGTGAGATGTGAACTTCTTCAGCCTATCTCTCTCTCTCTATTTATAAACATGGGAGAGAGGGAGAGGGAGAGAGAGAGCCTTAATGGGTAAGGCATTTTTTATCAACCAGATTGTAAACAAAAATGAACTAAGTAGTCGTGGACGTGATGAGGTGTGTAGTAATAAATATAATATTTCAACTACTTCTCATTCGTTTGAACCTAATCTTCCAATAACACCTACTACTTTGAGGCGTGTTCAAGACTAGTAAGTATTGCACGTGCGTCTTGTTTTAATGCCGCCCACTTACCTTTGTGAACCTTTTTTGTGGGCCTAAGGCCCAGCCTACTTGCATTTTCTCTGCCATTTCAACTGAGCCATGATTGGGAGAAATACAAGTACCGAAGATGAGATGTTTTTGTCACACACAACATGCACTTTCCCTTTTGAGCGCCCATCACCACTTTTCCATGTATCCAATCAAAGATTTACACCAATCAACATCATGTAAAACTTAATTACAATTTTTTATTTTTAGTTATTCTTCATTTAAAAAAAAAAAAAAATTATTTCTCGTTTAATTACAAGTATTTAAGAATATTTTCAAAAGCTTCAAATAATTTTTTAAGAGGTAAAATGCAATTTAAATCCAATATCAACATTATGGGTCATTAATAGATTAGACTCTAAATTTTCAGCTATTAGTAATTTAGATCATGTTCTCCATTAATCTAGTATGTGTATACACGTTTTCCATATACTAAATTTTTTTTACTTAGATTTCTAATCTCTTAGGCTATTTTTAACTTAATTTTAAACTTATGGTAATTTTGAATTTTGTCAATCACGGTGGAGGGGTTGAAACAATTTAGCATGTGCAAACCATTGTTCCATTTAATAAATTGTTTTAACCCCTCCACAATTTTTAATTTAATTTCAAATTATCGTGTAATTGACATAATTTAAAATTATCATAAGTTTAAAATCAAGTTAGAAATAGCCTAAGGGATTAGAAATCCAAGTAAAAAAAATTTAGTATATAAAAGACGTGTATACACATACTAGATTAATGGATAAAAGGAGAACATGATCTAAATTACTAATAGCTGAAAATTGGAGAATTGGTTTGTTAAAAAAAAAAAAAAAAAAAATTTGAGGTTAAATGAGTAAATGAATTTAAATGTTAGGGTTTTGTGTTTCATTTTATTTTTTTTAAGATTTATGTTTTCCCAAAATTAGATACCAATTTCAATATTTATATTTATATTATTTGTGTAGTAATATTATGAATGCATTTTATTTTGCTGATGTGGCAGAGTAATTAATATGCTCTTTCATCCATGTTGAAGTTGAACCAAGATCTTTATTCTTTTAATCAAAGCCAACCACATTACATATTGACCGTCTGATTCACCACATCAGATGGCTAGATTTACAGCATACAATCCCCCAGAGGTTGACACTAAGACACCTGACCTAATTGCTCAACGGAATACAAAATGAACGGCTGAGATGCATTCGTACAGAGGAGCTTCAACCCTATGATTACTGTAACAGAAAACGCAAAAGTGCTTGTAAAAGGCGAGGAATAAGATCATGGGCCTCCTGGGCCACCACCAGGCCCACCTGGCCCACCTGGCCCACCAGGCCCTCCTGGCCCACCTCCGAAACAGTCTTGTAGCAACCAGCAACAGCACAAAAATCGAAAGCTGCAAAAATACCCAACCAGCCAATCAAGCAAAAGTAAAAAGATAAAAATTATTTAGTTTTGTAATTTGCTTAGAAATAAAAAAGAGAAGCTAACCAAGAAGCTATAACTTCACAAATGCCGCCGACAGGCCCTCCAGGTCCGCCGGGTCCTCCTCCGCCAGGCCCCATAGCAGCACCTCAAATCACAGAAGGTTGTAAACGCAGTTTTGATTTCTGCAAAATGAAGCAATGGGAAGCTGGGGATTTATATAGAGAGAGATTAGTAAATAAAAAAGATAGAAAAAAAATAAAAATTCAATTATTATAATGTGTGTCATGTGATTGTGTGTGCTTTTTCAACGACCCCTGTTTGAGCTACTCTTCCGCAAAACTACCATTCCATTCCAAGTGGTCATTTCTTCAAACACTGTCCTTGGTGTGTCCTCTTCCAATCAAAATGCACCGCCTGTCCATTTTTTATTTTAAAACTACACATTATTAAATGATAAGGTTAACATGGATGGAGATTAGGAATTTGGAGAATATGATGACGAGTGAATAGGTGTGGTAGGGGTCGGAGAGGTGGATGAATGGTAGGAATTCAAAGGGAAGTGTAGATTTGGAAATCTAGACCTTTCTCTTTTGCTCTTAATTTTTAATGGGATAATTAATTCTTGCCTCTCACCACCGATGCTTTTTCTTTAATTATTGTATTACCTTTCTATTTATTTTCTACAAGTTTTTTCAATTTCATCATCTACACCTTAATAGAAAAATATACTTAACTCATTTTTTAAAATATGGGAAATTAAAAAATCAATCACTCTACTTTGTGATCAATGACAAGTTAACCACTAAAGTATTTTCGCTAACAACTTAAATACTTAACTATGAAAAATAGAGTTGCAAACATCATTGTCACGTTTGTCGTTAGACATTTCAATTTCGTTACGCAACAAAACCATATACGTTCTTTCGCAGAACGTCAATACTAAATAGAAAACTTCTAGTTTGTTGTTCGTCTGCCAAATGTTATACTTTTCTCTGCAGAAAGCATGATGTTTAGTCGAGGAACTTCAACTTTCCTCCACGCAATGTCATTACTAACAAACATTTTTCCGTGTATGTCGTTCTACAACGGAAAGTCAAACATTCTGTCTTCCGTTGCCCTAGTATGTATATAAATTGGCATTCCATGCTCCAGAGTGATCAATGATTTCCTCAACGGACCCAAAGCCTACTCAGCGAACCCTAAACCCTATTCAGCAAACCTCAAACCCTTAGTACTCTCATAGCGAGCTCTTCACTGTTTCATCCATTCCAATGGACTCTAGGATGAGCAAATTGACTCTCAAGCGTAAAGGTGCTTCGTTGCAGTCTCAGCCTCAACCTCATCCAGAAACAGACTTGGCCCGTGATCGTAGACAAAGCGCAACTAAGTTCATTTGTGCTCAATTTCACCGTAATGCACAAGCCACAGTTGAAACACAATATGAGGTTGAAGCACAAGCACAAGTCGAGATTGAAGCACAACCCCAACCCCAATCTCAACCTCAATGACGACTAAGAGCTCAGTTGGTTTGTTTTGAACCTATTATAGATAGTTTTCACTCCTCGCTCTTCAGGATTGCAACAACGAATGATAGGTATGAAGCCAATATTAAACATCGTTCTATTATTTTTTCTTGAAGAGTAGACTTTGATGCTTTGGCTAATTTAGGAATTGAATAATTGGTTGAGGGCTAACTTAGCCGACTTATGCAGATTGGGTGGAAGTTTCTATGAACGGATTGTGAAACTATTTTATGCCAATTTGAAATTGTCCACCCAACCATTAGAGGTTCAGACTTACATGTTTGGAAGAGAGTTTAGGCTAACTCCCAACGATATTAATGTGTTTCTTGGATGTTTCATGGAGGAAACAAGGGAGGAATATTACCACGTGTCTCGGGAGCCAAATTTCATCAGACGATGAGAAGGTCTAATAGTGCTTAAACAGTTGCACTGTGATCCTGAGATTGCAGCGTTCAAGAAGCCAAAGTCTAATGACTTGAACACCAAAGCCTGAGTGATCCACACCATCATGACGCACACTATTCTACCTCAGGATGAACATCAAGACCATGTTAGCTGCATGGATCTCTATATGATAGAGAACGTGTTCAACGAAAGAAAGTGAACATTGGCTATGTGATTTTGAGTCGCATGTACGAAGTCCTCAACAACTCAGCTAAGTGTTCGTCATTTAATTAGCTCATTCGGAAGATTGTTGAGCATAACTGGGTACCAATCTCGGATAGGGTGCCGAGAATCCTAGAGAAGGCTAGCGACGTCTACAATAAATTGAAAGTGGATAGCAGGAGGATCACCAAAGTTAGAGAGGAGTGGGTATGTATGACTCCATCCAAGCTCGCCTCGAAGGCTCGAGCAAAGGTTTCCTAGCCTCTAGCTCCCTCAGTCGTCTGGCTTCCAGCCTCCTCAGTTGTACACCCTCTATCCACCTTGGAGGAATAACCTTCATCATCGCCTCTGCAGCACATGGAGGATGATACCCCGTAGCTGATGTGGCAGCCCACCCTGTGAAGGTCAGAAAAGGCCCAGGTGTAGGTCTAACTCATATCAATGGGGGTGCACAACCCCACATTGCTTGAGAGAGTAGAAAATGCATGGTTTATAAATAGAGTTCTCCTCCCTATCTAGTACAACGCGTTTTGGGCTAATCTCAAAAACAAAACCGTGCGATCTTTGGCCCAAAGGAACAATATTGTACTAGGAACACCGTGGGATGTTACAGTCAATGTCTCCGCCCCCTACTCAGTCATCTCACTTTACGTCAATGTCTGAGTAGATTGTCGGCTGGATGCAAAAAATAGACGAGCAAGCGGTGGAACAACATCAAATGGTGTTGGGCCGAGTTTAAAGGATATAGAACTGAGTTCAAAGAATAGAGGAGCACCATCAAATGGTGTTGCACCAAATGCAAAGAAATGAGAACCGAGCGAAGGAGTGCCATCATAAGTTGCTGGCCTAATTGCAAAGAATGGGAGCACGAGCAGTCCCTCCAACATCCACTCTAGCAGCCTCTCGAGCAGCCCCTCCAACATTCTCTCTAGCATCCTTTCCAGAAGCATCTCCAGCAACCTCTTCATCAACCTCTTTAGAAACCAAACAGACAGAATACCTGTAAGTTTTTTAGTTTATACGTTAAGTTTTTTAGTTTATACGTAAAATCCATTATTTAGTTTATTTGTATGCGATGTAATAACGTGTCTCAAATTTGCAGCACTCTTGCCTGAACACACCAACCTTCTCCTCCTATAGTGCTTGCCAAGGTGCAACAT
Source organism: Begonia loranthoides (assembly GCA_022433065.1). Taxonomy (NCBI): domain Eukaryota; kingdom Viridiplantae; phylum Streptophyta; class Magnoliopsida; order Cucurbitales; family Begoniaceae; genus Begonia; species Begonia loranthoides. The sequence goes on along the minus strand of CM039484.1, from coordinate 11,928,255 downwards.
ATAGTGACTTTCATTCCTCCATCGACAAACGCGTCAAGTGGAATACAAGCGTCTCCACTTAAAACTTTGCATGTGGTACGTTTTTGATTTTGTTATTTACGTGTCTGCACTTATTCATGCCTAATTAGTCTGACGGTCTGAAAATGTTCATTGCAGTCAGGCGAGCTGATGGATATTTTCACGAGATTGGTTCATGCAAATACCAAGAAAAACTTGGAGACCTGTGCATTTCTTGTAGGGGTTATGATAAGCTATCTCATTTTCTGGCATTTAATGTTTTGGACTAGATGCTTAGGATATTTCACTTATTATTTTCATTTTTAGTTAGATGATGAGTACCACATCCCTAATCTCATCCTCCTTAAGCAAGAAGCGACATCAGACACAGTGAGAACTACATTTTATTGAATTAAGTAGTTCATAAGATTTTATTTTGGTACTCATCTTTGCGTTGCGTTCTTTGCATGCCGTGTAGTGTGGTGAATGAAGAAGATATTTCAACGTTCTAATGGAAAGATCGTTTATTACATTAGGGTGAATTCACGTAAGTAAGCTTCTCACTTTTACTTGTTGTATTTCATGTGTGAACAGTTCTAATGTGTGGTTTTCTTTTCAGACACATCCATCACAATCGTGTTTTTTGTCGTCCATTGACCTGTACACTCATTACCCTTACCAGACGTTACTGCCAGAAGCAATTGCAATTATCGTAGCGCCAATAGACAAAGCGAGGAATATCTTTTCACTTGTGTAAATTCATATTAGTTTCTACTTATGTGCTAATTTTTTCCTTTCCATTTCAGCCCGCACGACATATTTTGATATACCAGTGGGGGTTTAGAGCTACTCCAAAATTGTAAGAAGAGAGATTTCCACCCTCACGAAGAGCTACTGGACAAGGCTCTCTTGTACGCCCAAGGTTTCAACGTATATGTGGACCCAAATTTGTCATTTCATTGATTTACGAAGGAAATCTCGCAAGAAGGTTGTGCTGATGTAGTTTATTTAAAGTGTAATGATACTGATTTGGATAGTTTATTTGATGTGTAGGCATAGTTAATTGTTTGATTTGACAAATGTGTTTGGAAAATATATGTTTGGATAATATCTATCTGTTTGAATACCTGTTGAGAACTTGTTTGGATAATATCTATATGTTTTGATAATATCTGTTTGACTTAAAGTATGTGCTTGATTTCTTTTTTATAATGCCATAGGGAGAGAGAGTAAAATAGGGGAAACTCTAAAAAAAATTTCATTTTTTTAAAAGAGAAAGAAAGAAACTTTGACGTAAACCAAATTATCCATGTCATTTATCATCAACAAACAATTAATATGTTCATTACAATAATTTAAGCAATATGTCCATTATTACCATTTAATCTACATGTGCATTTCAACGACATCGTTCTGGTCGTTTGCGGAGAAAAGTTGAGGTTTACACTAGTTTTGGTCGTCCGCAAATCAACTTCCGGGAGACTACAAATCTATCTGAGGCTACCAAAATCTAATCTGTCTCCATTTTGGTCGTCTAGTCCAGAACGTTTTCACATGTGGACGTCCACACTTTGTCCAAAATTATATTTTCATACTAAACACTCTTTATCTTATAATCCATCTATATTTTCCTCAATTCATACTTAATATCTAATAATCCATGTCCTTAATATACATGACACCACTTCATACGAGGAAATTTAGGGTATTACATATGCAAACCAAATCATCCATTTAATTCATCATCAACAAACAAGTAACATGTTCATTACAATAATTTAAGCAACATGTCCATTACAACCATTTAATTTATATGTGCATTACAATGATTTAATCAATGTAAAAGTCCAAATTTGTGTTTTTTTTGTAAGGGTTTGCAGCGACTTCTCATATTTGTGGTCCTTGTGCAGCAGACTTCTGCATAATACATTGCAAATAAAATTAGCATAGTTAAAATAATACATGAAAACGTAAATGTAATAATGTGCTCACCTGTGTCTCAAGAACTGTGAAAGCCATAAATAGGTCATGTGAGTTTCCTCTACCGCCTTTGCCTCTTGATCTGCAGCTGCCACTTGCACTTGACTTGACGGTGTTTGGGCCTCCACCTAGACACATGCGGGAATTGTGCCCCATACCCCCACATCGGCCATATGTCATGTTGAGATGTCTCCTAGGTAGGACTGTACAGCTTTGCAGCATCCCTTATTCTTTGTTTTCGCGGCATTCTGGGTCATCTCTTAAATGGCTGTAGCATAATTGGATCAAGGTCTGTCACATGCCACATGATTTGTCCATTGACTGGGTGGACAAAGTCGGAGTACATCCTCATGTATGTTTCTCGGTAGTAGCATTCATGCACAAATTTCTCCAGAGATCTCCTCATAAAATGCATACACAGGATTGCATGCACATACGGGATGTCAGTCAACTCCCACCAGTAACAGTTATAAGTATGTCTGTCCAAATCGACATAGTATTATTTGTTACTGTTGCTCTCCTCAAACTGGCAAGTGCCTACAAAAACAAGACTCCAATTTCGACTTGCAAGTTGTAGTCTGACAATTTGATTCTTGATCTGCAGACACAAAAGGTCCATCGACTCAACCATCTTTTTGTATTTTTTAACGATTCTACACATGATGTCATTTCTTATAATCTCAAACATACTAAGAATCAGTTTGTCCTGGGCTGGTAGGATGAAGGCATTGAAGAACTCACTCAAATTGTTCAGGCTTATGTCACACTTTTGGGATGGAGCTGAAGACTTGTTTCGACCAAAATCTCGTATCTATTTCTTGTAGATATATGTGTTCTGACTAGTCAATCAAAAATGGCTTTCTCATCTCTCTCTCAAAGTATGGTGATGTTGTGACCCACATTGCACCTTTGACCAACTTGCCTCTAAATTTTTTTGGAAGTTTGCAGACAAGCGTCAACTACAAAAATGATGTTCCACTGACCCTGTAAACTCTCTGACTACTGGCATCAACCTCTACAAAAATTAACAGACTTAGTCAAATATTCGTATAGAACGTATAACATAAACATACATTGCAAAAGGAATCAATTGTACCTTTGTCAGTTGAAAATGATTGTCCACCCATTGACGAATGAGGTGTTTAAATCTACAAGCAACAATTCTAAAAACCACCTCCAAGAATCCCTACATTTTACTTCAACCACTGCTATAACAATCGGACAATTCCATCATTCCCATCAATGCTGACAGCAGTGAGCAGCTGACCTAGGCACAATCCCTTTATATGGCAACCATTTAAGCAAATTACAGGTCTACATAATTCAACAGCCTCATCTTACATACGACCACCACATATGTACATCCTTTTGAATATTGGATTGTATGAAAAATGAATAAACTCTAGCTGAACACGCACCAAGCTTCTAGAATTAGACCTCCAAATCTCCTCGCTATACAACTATATGAGCTTGTATTGCTCATTGTCATTCCCTTTATTCAGTTTTTGGGCTGCATTTCTTACCCTTCTGGCAAGGCTAGGTGTAATGTTCACATTAAAATCCTAGGAATGTCTCAGTCAGCCTGATTTTTGAATCTTTCCAAGTAATACGTTGTCACTCATATGGCAGAGGCATGATAGCTTTCCATCTTTCTTGAGTAAGTGTGAATGTCGTTATAGCTCTTTATTTGAAACATAAGTTCACCTTGCATTTTTTAGGCGTGCATTCGTCAAATGCATCCTTCCTAGAAGGCGGCCCTCAACCGATGAGAGTTACTATGCTTGAATTTTACCCCACACCCATTGTTCAACATATGATCCATTATTTCTCCTCTAATTTGGTTCAAATATCTATACTTCTTGCCCAAACATATACCAACGAAAGAACATTCTGCTTGTGATGGTTGTTGGGACCTATTATCCCTCATGTCTTCGTCACTGGATTCACATAATGAATAGAGCGCTTCCTCATTTAGAATTGGCGAGACGGAATGCAACACTATAGTAGCTTCACCTCTGAATGTACAAACATCATGTGTCATGACTGTTGACATCGGCTCTATAACGCCCCGTTCATTTAAAACCGTTTTTCTTTATTTTAAAATTTGTGATAAGAAAAATTTTGTTTAATTTATTCAAACCCATGCGTCGAAACAATTAAATTTAGTTGAAATCATATCAGAGATTAATTAAGTGAAATTAGGAACTGAAACTAAACATAGTTTAGGGTTTCCAACGAAAGCTCGAGATTACAAAACGTGTTCCATGTTCAAAATAAGATAATTAATTAAAACACCCAGTACTACTTTTGTGAGCCACCACCATCAGGTCAATTCAGCTGATAACCCAAGGGATCGTCCTGAAATATCTCCTCCTTGACCCGTACATCACAATCATCATTACCTATATCACGGGAAAAACAATGAGCCTAACGTTTAGCAAGAATCAAAATGAATGCAATGCTCATGATATGCATGTCTTATGCTAATGTAATTCGGAAAATAACTTATCCTTTCCATTATCCCGAGAGAATTGATACATTCTATGGTCATGGAGCTATCCGTCACCCCTACACGGGGATACATCCTATGGTATCACCACTCTCTTTTGTTTGAGACGTTGGGGATTTCTAGAACAAGAGAAATGATGAACCTTAGAGTCCACGTGGTTAACCGTCACTCCGATAGGAAGATACATCCTATGGTGTCCCCACTGATAGACAGTCATCAAATCTCCCAAACCCTTACACTCTTATTTATGTTTATTCGCTATGTTATTATTTAATTTCATTTTCTAGAAGGGAACCTATCTATTCCTTGTACCGAGAGAATGGATACATCCTGTGGTCATGTGGCTATCCGTCACTTCGGCAAGGAGATACATCCTATGGCCGCACCACCGATGACCATCACCATTCTCTTTTTGTTGAAGACGTTGGGGATTTCCGTACAAGAGAAATGATGAACCCTAGAGTCCACATGGTTAACAATCACTCCGATAGGGAGATACATCCTATGGTGTCCCCACCGATGGACAGTCATCAATTCTCCTCAACCCCCACACGCCTATTTACGTTTATTATGCATGCCATGTCAACAAGTTTATAAATCCTAGTTATGATGCATAAGTATACAACATGCAACAATACTCAACATAGAGAATAAAGTATCTACAACAGTGTTAACAATTCATGTTAGCAGGGGAGTAATTGACAAGAGACATGCACCGTAATAGTCAACGTAGAAAATAAGGTATTTACAATAATGGTAACAATTCATGTCTAAGTTCATGTAATTTCTTTTCATCCGTTGGGCAACATTTACAAGTTAGTTCACCTCAAACATTTAATAAAATTTTCCTTTCCTTTTAGTCAAGATACCAATCTTAAAGTTGACTAGTTATCATCTTCATCAAACTAGTCTCTTATTTCTCACCATGTTTCACACCAGGACTTCTAAGAAATTAGGAGAGAGAAGCAGACTCAATTTCTCACGTTAAAGTAAACAAAGGTGAAATCAGAGAATATTAGCTGGAGGATTCACAAAAGGGAAAATAAACAATATAGCTCAAAATCCTAGTTTCTATATTTGAGATTCCCAGAAAAATACAGGCATGGTACCGACCTGGGAGCTAAACCTGATGAACAGGGACTAAAACATACCTCCAATCAAGACCATTAAATTGCAGAAAATGATATACATGAGAGCCCAAACCAAACGATGAACAAAATTAGAGAGACCCAGACCCACAATCCTCACCAGCATAAAGAAGACGAAACCCACAACACAACGAAATACAGAAATTAGAAGGTTAATGCAAGTATTACGAAGAAAGAAAATAAAAGAAAAGGCCATTGGCGGGCGACTTCAGAGCTAAAGTTAACAACCTCGACCCTCACTGTTAATAGCAATCCCAAGGCACAACCCAATATCTTCATCGTCTAGCATTGACAGTATTTTATTCACAGCAGATTAACAGTTTTTACAGCGATTAATTCAGGCATAAATCAACTTCACAGTGACTCTCCAAAACAAAAAATCAAACCCCAACAAGGTAGAAATCGACAGTCATTAGCAAATACTCGTTCATCCGTAGAATAACTACTCATGCTAAATCCAACAGTCCATAATATCAGATCTGAAGAGAAAAACCCGTTTTTTCTAATAGCCAAAAAATTAACTCCTCTTCTATAAAGAGTTCTTTTAAGAAAATATAAAAAAATGAAAGATAACTCCTCATTTAATACATGTCAGTCCTTCATTTATTGAACCTCACCAACTATGCTGACTCAACTTTCCCTTGTACTTGTAATAGCCCCCCTCAAGATGGACAATGTAAATTAATCATGTCCATCTTGCAAAGAAGATCATGAAACAGACCAGGTTGAATTGGTTTAGTAAGAATGTCAGCTAATTGATGTCAAGAAGAAACATGAAGTGTCTTGATCAGCTTTTGTTGAACTTGTTGACGAACAATGTGACAATCAATCTCGATGTGCTTGGTGCGTTCATGAAAAACAGGGTTAGCTGCAATACGTAAGGCGTATTGGCTATCACAAAATAGAAGAGTTGGTTGTGAGGAAACAATCCGAAAATCTGTAAGTAAAGCTTTCAACCAAATAATCTCACAAGTAACATTAGCCATGGCTCTATATTCAGCTTCAGCAGATGACTTGGATACAGTATGTTGTTTCTTTGACTTCCAAGAAATCAATGAATTGCCAAGAAACACACAAAAATCGGTAATAGAACGTCTAGAATCAGAACAAGTGCCCCAATCAGAATCGCAAAAAGCTTTCAATTGTAAAGAGGAAGAGGCAGGATAAAACAAACCAAGACCTGGAGAATGCTTTATATATCTCAAAATACGATATGCAGCTTGTAGATGTGAAGAACGAGGATAGGCCAAAAACTGACTCAACTTGTTGACAACAAAACATATATCAGGTCGAGTAATGGTCAAGTACAGAAGTTTACCAATGAGACGCCGAAATACGGAAGGATCTTCCAAAATAGAACCAGTATCCATAGAGAGCTTGCAATTCGGTTCTATTGGTGTAGAAATAGGCTTAGAGGCTAGATAACCATAATCTTCTAGTAGCTGTAATGCATAATGACGTTGAGAGATTGAAATACCTGTAGAGTTTCTAGCAACTTCAAGACCCAAAAAATAATGCAAATTGCCTAAATCTTTGAGTTTAAACCTGTTGTTCAGTGTTTCTTTAAACAAAGTCATCTCATCAATAGAAGAACTTGTCACCACAATATCATCAACATAAACTAAAATTGCAATGAAGGAGTCTGGTTTGAAACGAAGAAACAGCGAGGAATCAGAAGCAGATTGCTGAAAACCATGAAGTAGAAGTTCAGAGGAAAATTTGTAGAACCACTGACGCGAAGCCTGTTTAAGACCATATAATGATTTGTGCAATTTACACACTAATGGCGATGCAGCATTAGAATGACAGAAGGATGGTGGTAATGTGTAACCAAGAGGTAGAGCCATAAAGACTTCTTCATGTAGATCACCATGGAGGAACGCATTATTAACATCTAGTTGAAATAAGGGCTAGCCATGAACAGAAGCCAATGCAAGTAATAATTTGACTGTAACAAGTTTAGCAACAGGTGAGAATGTATCAAAAAAATCAACTCCTTCAGTTTGTGTAAAGCCCTTGGCTACTAGACGAGCTTTATAACGCTCAATGGAGCCGTCAGCCTTGTATTTAATCTTGTAAATCCACTTGCAGCCAATGACAGGTTTGTTAGGTGGAAGGGAGACAACCGACCAAGTAGAAGTCTGCTCAAGAACTTGCAACTCAGCTTGCATTGCATCACGCCTTTCAGCAACTTTCTCAGCTTGTTTGAAAGTTTTTGGTTCAGTATGAGAAGAAACGGCAAGACTAAAGGCTTTAAAAGAAGGAGAAAGGCGATGATATGACAAGTAATGGGAAAGAGGATATTGGACAGAAGAATTCAAAAAGGTAGAAGAGGTATCAGCAACAGACAAAGAACAGTGATAATCTTTTAAGTAAGAAGGAGGTTTAACAACTCTAGCATGTGGACGAGAAAGTTTTGGAGATAGAGAAGAAGAAGATTTAGTAGAATCAGAGTCTGGAAGAGAATAAGATGTATGAGAATCAGATTCTGGAAGAGAAGAAGATTGTTTCAAAAAATCTGTAGATACAGGAAAAAGAGATGAAATAGAATCTGAAGAAGAATTATTGGCAAAGGGAAATATGTTCTCATGAAAGACAACATTTCGAGAAACAGAAATGTTGTTTGTTTCAATATCAAGTAACTTATAACCTTTATATCCAATAGGATAACCAAGAAAAACAGAAGCACGAGCCCTAGGCATGAATTTATCTCTACCATTTGTTAGAGTGGAGACAAAACATAAACAACCAAAAGAGCGAAGATGATGATAAGATGGAGACTTGTTATACAGCTTTTCAAAAGGTGATTTGTTTGAAAGGATATGAGATAGAAGTCAATTGATTAAGTAGACCGCGGTAAGAATACAATCACCCCAATATTGAAGCGGAAGATTGGACTGAAAAAAAAGAGCCCGAGCAACATTCAAAATATGTTGATGTTTCCTCTCAACAACAGAGTTTTGTTGAGGGGTTTCAAAACACATGATTTGAGATGAATAATACCATGTTGACTATAAAAATCTGTAAGAGCAAATTCAGAAGCATTATCAGAGTGAACATGTTTGATAGAAACATGAAATTGTGTTTGAATCATCTGACAAAATTGAGGAATAAGAAAACGAACTTCAGATTTTGTTTTCATGAGATAAACCCATGTTGCTCTTGAATGATCATCGACAATGGTTAAGAAATACTTAAAATCGTCATATGTAGGAGTAGCAAATGGACCCCAAACATCACAATGAATTAAAGAAAATATTGAATCTGAAAAATGATTATGAGATATGTAGGATAATTTGCGTTGTTTGGCCATTGGACAAATAACACAAGGGGTAATAGAAGAGTTAGCAGACACAGATTTTGGCAAAAAAGTCTTAATAGCATGTTGAGTAACAATGGCAGATGGATGGCCTAATCTGGAATGCCACAAAAAATAATCTGAATTACAAGAAGTGGTATTACAATGAATCAACTCTTCTTTAGTTGAAGGAGTATGATTTGGAGCAGTGAAACTGGGTTGTAAATCTGAAAGAGCTTGATGAAGGATGTAAATCTTGCCATGCCTTTCACCCGTCCCAATCATGTGGCCCGAGATAAGGTCCTGAATAGAAGAAGATGATGATTGAAATAAGATGGAACAAGACATAGAAGAAGTCAGAGAATTGACTGACAACAAATTGAATCGAAAATCTGGAACAAAAAGAACATTGGAAAGACAAATGGTGGAATTCAAGTTTACAGTGCCAATGCGTTTTATTGGAATCATAGAGCGATTGGGAAGAGTGACAAATTGATTTGTAACAGCATAAGACTGAGAAAACAAATCAAAATTGGTACACACATGATGAGTAGCACCAGTGTCGACAATCCAAACAATAGAAGACAGTGGGGAAGAAGATGCAAAATTAGAATTAGAACAGAAAGGAAAAAGGTTACCAGTAAAATTCGAAGCTGAAGGCAAGGAAGAAGTACAATTCGAGTTGCTGCTGAATGTGGATGAACTACGCTGAAGTTGAGAGCTTAATAAGTCAATCAGCTGTTGACATTGCTCAGCAGAAGGAGCGTCAGCAGAATTCAGAATGGCAAGTTGAGCAATAGGAGTTGGTAGAACGTCATTGCTAACTTGTTGAATAGAGACCTTACCCCCATTTTTAATCTTATAACCAGGAGGGTAGCCATGAAGCTTATAGCACTTCTCAATAGTATGACCTTGCAGCCTACAGTTGGTACAAAAAGGGTGTTCTTTCTTACCCTTATGTGAAAAAACAGACTGATTAGAATTAGCAACAGATTGAAAAATCATTGGAGATGACTTTTGTTGAATAACCCGACTGTCAACAACTGATCTTTGTCGTTCATCCTGAATTATCAGAGAAAAGACTTTCCCAATTGAGGGCAGTGGATCCATCATCAGTATTTGAGCACGAATATTAGAATATGAGTCATTTAATCCCATCAAAAACTGCATAACAAGCTCTTGTTGCTGATACAGAAGCAGGGACTTTAGACCTCCACAATTACAGGTTGAGATGGGACGAAATTCTTGTAGCTCATCCCAAAAAATTTTAATTTGAGTATAATAGGAAGTGACGTCCATGGATCCTTGGCAGAAAGAGGCTAAAATTTTGCGTAATTGATAAGCCCTAGGACCATTACTTTGTTTGAATCAATCAGCAATATCATTCCAGACAGCAGTAGCAGAATCAAAATAGAGAAGACTATCAACAATTTCCTTATTGACAGAATTTAATATCCAAGAAATTACCATGCTGTTACATTGTCTCCAGTTGTGAAACTTACCGTCGGAGGGCAAAGGCTGAGTAATGGAGCCATCAACAAATGCGAATTTATTTTTCACATTAAGAGCCATGGTCATAGTCCGTCGCCATGTATTGTAATTAGGTCCATGAAGTGGATGAGTAACCAAGATTAAACCTGGATGATCAGAAGTAGAAAGAAAATATGGATTTGCAGGGTCTTCCATTACTGACCTTGCAGAACTGGACGAGTTGTTGTTTGGTAGACTCGAAGAGGAAGGTTGAACTGCAACAGATGAATCAACCAGAGGAAGATAACTTGATGAAGCTCCTGCAGCTGCTGGCTGGGCAGTGTTCCGACTTCGAGTCATGGAAGAAATTTGCGGAAAGGAGAGCAAAAGGCTCTAATACCATATTAGATCTGAAGAGAAAAACCCGTTTTTTCTAATAGCCAAAAAATTAACTCCTCTTCTATAAAGAGTTCTTTTAAGAAAATATAAAAAAATGAAAGATAACTCCTCATTTAATACATGTCAGTCCTTCATTTATTGAACCTCACCAACTATGCTGACTCAGCTTTCCCTTGTACTTGTAATACATAACCAAAAACTGAAACTTAATACACAAAACCCGTGATGTAGGGCCTCCACTGACCGTAAGCATCCTGATCTTTACCTCTAGCAGAACATCTCGCCGTTGCAGTTTGTCCAATGCGGTAGCACCCCGGAGATCTCCCACCTGAAACGCTCTGCCTCTTTCGTTAAATCGTCGCTCAACTACCGAGATGCAGGTAGGGGACCATCCTCAGCTCCAAGGGAGGGGACCCAATGGGTCATTTTTGCCTGCAATGTTCACTGGCGACAGGGGAGGGGAGCAGCCTTGGTTGGGAGAGAAAATGGAGATGGAGAGTGAAGTTTTGTCTGGAGTTCCGCCTGAAAGCAACAAACCAAATTTCTCCCCTTTCTTATTTTGTTTTCTGAACTGAACCAGAGCAACTAGCAAACACAACATGAACCGGTTCACCTTCAACCCTACTCCTATTTTCCTTCAACCGATCACTTCTCTTCTTTCTCTCTATGTTTTTATTTTAATTTCTTTTTATCCCTCAATTCCATTTAACTAAATTTTAATTTGTTTAATTCGTATTTATGTTAATTCTTTTAATTTAATTCCTTAGATTAAATTCTTCATTCTTTATTTAATTAAATTATTCACGACCCAATTTGAATTCTTGATTTATTGCGAATATTCCCCAATTAAATTTTTCATCAAATAAATCCCTTAATTACCCCAAATTAATTCTGTTACGAAAATCAGGACATTACAATCCTCGATAAAATATTCGTTCATTAATAAGATATTTTACAATGTATATGGAGAACTTATCCTGTCATTACAGGCTCCACTTCCAATGGGCAGTTAACAGATTCCTGATCACTCCTAGACGCCATTGGTGAGCTACAATTACTAACACTTGAATTTTGCCTAGATGCGGTACACTTCGGCTCTTGAAAAGCTCTAGGGTTCAATAATCTTTGAGAAAATTGCGAAGAAAATCATTTTGAGAGTAGTGTGAATTTATATAAGGCAAATGAACATTGATTTTCCACCCAGGAACGATGTATTTTCGGCCAGGAATGATGTCATTTTGGGAGAGAAAGTATGACATTCTACGGTTGAATGTATATTTTCCGCCGCGGAATGACATTGTTCCGGGTGGGAAAACGATAGACACATGAAAATGTTTATTAGTAATGATGTTCCGCAGATGAAAGTTGACAATCTACGACAGAACGTCATATTTTGCACGGATCAAAGTATAACATTCCGCAAAGGAACAATAAATTAGAACCTTTATATTTAGTACAGATGTTCCGCGCATGAACATATATGGTTCCACCACGGGACAAAATTGAAATGTTTAATGACAAACGTAATAGCGATGTTTACGGCGTCCATTTTTTATAGTTCAGTGTTTAAGTTGTTAGTGAAAATATTTTAGCGGTTGACTTATTATTAAGCACAAAGTAAATAGTTGATTTGCTAATTTTCCTTTAAAATAATTATGCATTCTAATTACCCAAATGACTTTTTCCAACATATGAGTTTCGATCTCAAAAAAAAAAAAAAATTAGACTATGATGTCCAAGTCACGTGATCAATTTAACAAATTTCCTATTAAGACATAGCTCAAAGTTCATTAAATTAACTTAAAAATAGTCACATTAGTTGTAATGCCCTTCTAGATTGAACTCTAAACCGTACTATACTTTTTGTTAATAGGAAAAATCACAAAACAACCATCGTCCTTTACTGTTGTTGACAAATCAATCATCATTCTTTTTTTGCTAACAAATTAACCACTGAACTATGGAAAAATGATGCTGCTAACATCGCTGTCATGTTTGCCGTTAAACGCTTTGACGATGAACCACAGCAGTTTGTCATGAAACCGTGACAGTTTGATGATTAATTGCAGCGATTTGTCATGAAACGCGGCGATTTGATGACGAACCGCAACAGTTTTTCATGAAACCGCAACGATTTTTCGTGAAACCGCAGCGGTTTGTCACTCGTGGTTTGTCTAAAATCTTTGATCGCAAATTTGAGGGCTTAAACGCGTGATTTTGGCCCCAAGAAAGGTGGGTCGCAAGTTTAACAGTGATGCGTCATAGATCTCTGAGAGAGTTTCGATTTGATATCTTATGGAGCCAATTCTGACACCCGTAGCCAAAGTTATGGTCCTTTGAAGTTGAAGAGGTCAAAGGACTCTACGAACCGCTGCAGTTTCACCAATTCTGACACCCGTAGCCACTGCGGCTTGACAACGAACCGCTGCAGCTTGACGACGAACCGGGCAGTTTCATGACAAACCACAGGGGCTTGATGACAAACCGCTGCGATTTGTCGTCAAACCGCCACGGTTCACTTGTAAATAAAAAAAAATCATTGTCTTCTTCATACAAAAACTCAGACAAACTGTGATTCTCCCATGGACTGTAAAACAATTGTAAATCATCTGCAAACTACAAACATTAACATTCTTTCACAAAATCTTCTAAATTATAAAACTCGAAATCTTCTAAATCCATTCTTTTACAAAAATCCAATCCAAAATCTTCTAAATTCATTCTCCATGGATATTAACTCTTTTCCATTGAAAATCTATTCTAAGATCACAAGTTCTTTCTGTTTTTTTTCCATGGGTATTTGTTCTTTTGCACTGCGACTTTCAGAAAGTTAACGGTGTTGTTTGTGACAACAATTTTTTATAGTACAGTGGTTAATTTATTAGCAAAAAAAGGATGATAGTTGGTTTGTCAAAAATAGTAAAGGATGATGGTTGTTTTGTTATTTTCCCTTTTTAATATCCAAATGATGTCAAGAGTGGACTAAAACATCCTACCATAGTTTTTCATTTCAAAAATTACTTTTTATGCTGTATCTATCGATGATAAATTATTTATTAATATAATATTTTTTCTATGAAAATTAATTGAAAAAATAAATAAAACAAATATTAATGGAAAAATGACAAAACAACCATCATCTTTTATTGTTTTTGACAAACCAACCATCATTCTTTTTATGCTAACAAATTAACCACTGAACTATGAAAAAATGACGCCACCAATATCCCTGTTACGTTTGCCGTTAAAAATGTCAGGCGGCGGCGGTTCGCATACAAACTGCCGCGGCTCCATAGTTTTAAAAAAACCACACGACAATTTGGATGGCTTGCTGCAGTGTCATATTAAACCGCCGCTGTGTGCCAATAAACAGCTGCAGTGTCATAGGACACTGCAGCGGGCCATCCAAAATGTCGTGTGGTTTTTTTAAAATTATGGAGCCACGGCAGTTCGTATACAAACCACCACAGCTCCTTAGTTTTAAAAAAACCACACGACAATTTGGATGGCCCGCCGCAGTGTTTTAACACCGCCACAATTTTTCCTCACACCATAGCGGTTTCTTATGAAGCGCTGCGGTTTAGCGTGCCTCGTTCATTGATGCTCTATTGAAGTACATAAGACTTGATCGTGGGCTCTGGGCGTCTTCACCGTGAACAACCTTAGGCGAACCATCGAACTCTCAAACTCTCAGACCTTCGTTGCACTGTAAGCAAGACCAATGGAATCCGGTGCAAAGAAAATGCTGACCAAGCGAAAGGGTGGTCCGTCGCAAACTCACTAGCAACCAGGGGCAGAAAAGACGGACTTTCCCCATCAATGCTGTCAGCTTGCAACTGACATCATCGGTGAAGTTCACCGAGCTCAACTAGCCACGGTGCAAGAAGGAGCACCTGTGATGCAAGGAAAAACCGCCGCGGTGCAAGTTAGAGAAACCACCGCGTGGCACGATGGAGAAACCCCCGTAGTGCAATCTGGAGACACCGCGGCGGTGCAATGTGGAGAAACCACGGCGGTGCAATATGGCGGAATTGTGCCACCATCTGAACAACGACCGACTGGAGGTGCACTGGTCTGTTTCCAACCTGTTGCAGCGGGTTCCCCCTCCCCACTCTTTAGGACAGCTTATGTAGAGGAACGATATGAAGCTGATTTTAAACACCGTTAAATTATTATGTCTAAAAGAGTAGAATTGGAGTCATTAGCAGAGTTGGGAATTCAACAATTGTTGGAGGAGGCTGGCTTAGCCGGGTTGTGCCGAATGGGGGGTAGTTATTGTGAGCGGATTGTGAGGCTCGTTTTATGTGAATTTGGAAGTGTCCACGCAACCATTAAAGGTCCACAATTATATGTTTAGATGGGAGTTGAGGCTGACTCCCAACGATCTGAACATGATGTTTGGATGTGTGATGGAGGGGCCAAGCGATCACTATTACAATGTGTCTCGGGAACCACCTTTCGTCAAGCAAGGAGATGGGTTGCCAGGGCTTAAATTGTTGCACCGGGATCTCGTTTGGTGCGTACAAGAAGCCAAAGGGTAGAGAGCTGAATGCCATAGCCTGAGTCATCCACCTCATCACGACGTACACCATTTTGCCTCGGGTTGGACATCGATACCATGTTAGCTGCATGGATCTTTATTTGCTCGAGAAGGTGTTCACTAGGAAAATGGTGGACATCAGATATATCATTATGAGGCACATGCACGAGGTGCTCAACAACCTGACAAAGAGTTTGCCATTCAAATGGTTCATCCAGAGGATTGCTAAGCAGTTTGGGGTACCCATCTTAGAGAATGAGCTGAGAATAGAAGAGACGTCTACAACAAAGTGAATGTGGACAAAATGGGCCTCAACAATTTTGGAGGGGAATGAGTACGCAAGACCCCAAAAAAGCGAGGTGCAGTGGCTCAGCCTTCAACTCCCCCATAGGAACAACCTCCAGTATCGCCCCCTCCTCAGATATCTAATTTTACTTCAATGCCTGAGGAGCTGTCTCGCTGGAAGTGCAAGATGGAGGAGCTCCATGGAAGGGTGTTGAACAGAATAGACATGATGGAGGAGCACCTTCAAATGGGAATGCTCAAAATGGAAAAAAATGGAAGAGCAAGTAGAGGAGTGCCATCATGAGATGTTGGCAGCATTTCAGCGAATGGAGCAGCGAGCAGCCCCTTAGCAGCTTCTCCATCATCCTCTGAAGCAACGGAAGGCACAGACCGCTTATAAGTTATTTACTTTGTATACAAAGTCCAGTCTTTACTTTATTTGTGTGCGATGTTATAACGTGTTTGAAATTTGCAGCTCCATTGCACCATCACCATGGCGTCGCAGCCTCCGGCACTGAAACTTGTGCGCGTGGTACGTATTTGATTACATGTGTCTGCACTTATTCATGTCCTATTAGTCTGACAGTTGGTCTCTTGTCAATGTTTTTTGCAGCCAGGTGATCTGATGAATATTTTGAAGACGTATGTTTATGCAAATACTCGGAACAAAGTGGAGATGTGCGCAATTCTCGCGGGAAAGATGGTCGATGATGAATACAGCATCACTGACATCATCTTCCCGCAGCAAAAAGGGACAACAAATATGGTGAGAATTATGTTATGTTACATTAAGTAGTTCAGAAGGTGTTATATTAGTACTCATCCATGCGTTGCGTTCTTTGTATGCAGTGTTATGCCTTGAACGAAGAAGAATATTGGAAAGTTCAAATGGACAAATCTCCCTTTACACTAGGGTGGATTCACATATGTAAACTTCTCGTGATTTCCGGTTGTCTTTCATGTTTCAACAATTTTAATGCGTGCTTCTTTTGCATTTCAGACACACCCAAGGCAAGGGTTCTATAGTCCCTAAACCTGCACACTTACTTCCCTCACCAGGCATTGCTGGTGGAAGCAATTGCGATCGTTGTATCACCAACAGACAAAAAGTGGTATATCTCTTCCTTTGTGTTCATTCATATTGCTTTATGCTTGTGTGCTGATTTATCCCTTTGTATTTCAGCGCGCATGCCATCTATTGGTGTACAGATCAAGGGTTGGATGTGATCTGGGCATGCAAGAACAACGTGGACTGCCACAAGCACGATGATCAACCCCCAAAGGATCTATTGTACGCCAAAGCATCCCACACACTATTGGACCCACATTTGTCTTTTTTGATTACGGATTTGTGGAAGAAATGAGACAAGTAGCCGTCTTAGGGTAGTTGGGATGTGTAGGGACTAAAGAATTCATAGACCCTGTCCATGTTTATGTTTTTTTTTTTTGTTGGATGATATCTGTTGGAACATATATTTTTTTGGAAAAATATATGTTTTGATAAAGTTGCAGGGGGGATAGACTAAAAAGAAGAGAAAATCTTGCAAAATTTTCTAATTTTGTCTTCAGGCAATTTGACATTTGCATACTAATCAATGTTCATTCATCATTAACAACCACATTTATTTTACCAATACATCAATTCAATTACAACACAACAATAATATGCATTACAACTACAAAACAAAGTGACTGTTAACTATGAATTGAAACTATACATACATCATGTACAATAGTTTAGCAGAGGTTCTATAATAGCTCTAATACATCGCGTTGTCTTCTGTACTCAAGGAAGGTTAAGGTCCACATTTATATATGTTTGTGTTTGTGGACCTTGCACATCATACTCTTGCAGAACACATTACAAATGAAAAACATAGTTCAAATAACAATTGAAAACATAAACGTGATAATGGGGGCACCTGTGTCTCAGGAACTATGTCGGAAACTATCTCAGCAACTCTCTCAGGGACTATCTGGGGGACTATGTCAGACACTGTCTCGAGGACTCTAAAACCCATAAATGTGCCATTCGACCTTCCTCTTCCTCTGGCTCTAGCTCTGCCTTTGTCGATGTTGCCGCCACATGCAATGGATTCGCCTCCACCTTCACACGTGGGGAAATTGTGCCCCACACCCCCACACCGGCACAGGTCATATTCATATGTCTTCTGGGTAGCACTCTCTAGCTTGGGGCCTCGTCCACATCCTATATTCTACGTTTTTTCGGCCTACCTAGAAGCCTTTTAAATGGTGGTGGGATAATTGGATCAAGATGCGTCACAGGAGGCTACATGATTTATCCATTGACGGGCGGACAAAATGGGAGTACGTCGCCATGTATGTTTCCCGATGATAGCACGCATGCACAAATTCCTCAAGAGATCTCCTCATGAAGTGAATGCACGGGACTACATGGACACACGGGATGCCGGTCAACTCCCATCGATAAAAGGTACAAGTACGCCTGTCCAAATCGACAGAGTACTGTTCGTTACCGTTGCTGACCTCAAAGTGGGCAGCTCCTGAACACTGGAGGCTCCAATTTTGACCAAAAAGTTGTAGTTTGGCGAGCCGATTACTGATCTGTGGATACAAAAGGTCCGTCGACCGAGTCATCTTTTCATTTTTTTTCATGATCCTACCTATGATGCCATTTCGTATAATCTCGAACATACTTAGAATCAGTTTGTCCCAGGCTGGTAGGATGCAGGCGTTGAATGACTCGCTAAGGTTGTTAAGGCTTAGGTCGCATTTGGGGATGGAGCAGAAGACATATTTGGCCCAGTATCTCGCATCTATTCCTTGTAGATAGTTGTGGGCCGCCGATCAAGCAAAAATAACTTCGTCATCTCTCTCTCAAAGTGCCTCTCTGTTGTCGCTTTATATGCGGCCCACATTGCATATTTGAACAACCTGCCTTTAAATTGTTTTTGAAAATTGTCATACAGGTGTCGGATGCAAAACCAATGGGTCGCTTGCTCTGCCACCTCTATGATAGCTAGCACTAGCCCCTACAAAGATTCATAGTATGAGTCAAACATTGGTACACAACGCATAACATAAACATAGAAGGCAAAATCAATCAACCACACCTTTTGTCGGTCAGAAATAATTGTCCAGCCATTGCCGCTCGGGGTGTTTAGATCGTCGAGCAACAATTCCAGAAACCAGCTCTAAGAAGCCCTATTTTCTGCTTCAACCACTGCTACAGCAATCAGATACATTCCATCATTCCTGTCGATGGTGATAGTAGTGAGCAGCTGTCCCAGAGTTGCTCCTTTCAAGTGGCAACCATCCAAACAAATAACCGGTCTACCACAGTTCTGCAAGGCCATCTTGTATGCATCCAAACACATATACATCCTTTTCAATACACTCATCTCTAGGTCAACACACACCGAGCTTCCAGGATTAGACCTCCGAATATCCTCTGCATAGGGCCATATGAGCTTGTATTGCTCATTGTCATCCCTTTCGTTAATTTTTTTGGCCGCATTTCTTGCCCTTCCAATACGGCTAGGGTGTGATGTTGACATTGAAGTCCTTCTTGACTGTCTCAATTATGGAAGAAATGTCTCAGTCGGCCTGACTTTTAAATTTGTTCAAGTAATGCACTGCCACCCATTTAGCAGAGGCATGACAACTTTCCATCTTTCTTGAGAAAGTGTGAATGTCGTTGTAGTATTTTATTTGAAACGTCATTTCACCTTGCATTTTTTAGGCATGTAGCCACCATGTGTATCTTTCTTGGCAGGCAGCCCTCAACACCATGTGGGTCACTGTGGGTGAATTTTATCCCATACCCACTCTTCAACGCATGATCAACAATTTCTTCTTTAATTTTATTCAGTGAACTATACTTCTTGCCAAGGCTCATACCAGCGAAGGTGCACTGTGCTTGTGATGGGCGTCTAGGCATACTCTCGGCCATGTCCTCGTCACTATTGGATTCACATAATGAACAGAGCTCCTCCTCGTCCTCCTTGTGTAGTGTTGCTGAGACGGAATGCAACACTATTGTAACTTTGTCTCCAATTCAACGTACCTCATTCTCATTGGCAAAAAATTTGGCTATGGGCCCTACTTCAACTTGACGGTTAATAACATATTCCTCAACACTCCAAGACGCTATTTGCTTTTCAACAAACTCTTCAACTTTGCCAAAATGCGGTTCACTTCAGCTCTCAGAATTCTCTAGGGTTCGTTACTCCCTGACATAATGTCTGAGAAAATGGCTAGGAGTTTACCGTGTATTTGTACAAGGCGAAGGAGGCACCTTGAACAGTGGCGGCTTCATAAGAACCTGCTGCGGTGTAAGGATAAACCGCAGCGGTTTGGTAAGACACCGCGGTGGTTTAGTATGACACCACGGCGGGCCATCCAAATTGTTGTGTGGTTTTTTTAAAACTATGGAGCGGCGGCAGTTTGTATGCGAACCGCCACGAGCCGACATTTTTAACGGCAAATATAACAGCGATGTTGGCAGCGTCATTTTTTTTATAGTTCAGTAGTTAATTTGTCAAAAAAAAAAAGATAATGGTAAATTTGTCAAAAATAATAGAAGATGATAGTTGTTTTGTCATTTGCCCAATATTAATCAATTGATTGCCGTGCCATCACAGGATATTTCAAGAGATTTTCTTTATTTGGTATTTAACGATAATAAAGGCGAAAATTTATATTTAAGTGAATGACATGTAAATATTATATAAATATATAAAATTATGGTATTTATGAACAAACATGAAAATTAAATAAAAAGTTATCACATCTTTTTATTTTAGCCTTTTCAAATAGTTTTATTACGTTTCCTTCGTTCATTTATATTAAAGATTCTCTACATCAATAATGAACGAAATATAGAAGCATAACATTAGGAAACTCATATAAAAAAGGTAGCATAGATACTGCAAATGCAAAATTGCCTCCTTATGCACAATTAAAATTATAGTCTACTTTAGAAGCAAGGATTTCTCTACATCACTCGCCCTCACATTGTTGTTGTTTTCTCACTGCAGGAGTAGGGGGGATGTCTTACTTGAAGATATGCCCCATGGATTACCCCTGATTCAAGGGATTGAACATCAAATTAATTTTGTACCTAAAGCAGCAATTTCAAAACGACCAGTCCGTCAAAATAATCCAGAGAAAACTAAAGAACTTTGAAGAAAAATCAAAGAGTTGATGGACAAAGTGTACGCAAAAGAAAATATGAGTCCATGCACAGCAATGGTGCATTAGGTGATGCTCCAAATACTTTTATGGAATCATGTTTTGTGTGCATTTTTTGACAGATTTGTTGTAATTTGGAGGATCATAAATTTCATTCATATTCAATTTTTATATGTAAAATTTCCAAGTCTAGTCATTATGTTTTTGAAATAATGCCTTCTCCGGCTCTTCTCCCTATGACCTCGTCAAGAGGAGCATCAATTATAGTGTAGTCTTCGGCCAACTTTTGATAATTTACCCTACAACTGGTGGGTCTTAATTTGTCATTGCACAGGCAACAAATCTTATTTTATTAGCAAACAATTAATAAAACAAGTATCAGGAAGTTTAGTTAATAAGATTTGATTAAGAAGGGCTAATGATAACCACAATCACATACCCACTCTCACTCGCGAAAATATTCACTGAACTGGTAGGATTCTCGCAGCAAATGAGCAAGCCTCTAAACACATTTATTTCTCTCCAACAGTCGTAGATATAATATTTCAACAACGAGCTAATGGAAAAAATCAATATATTTATACGTATAAATATCATGGAAGTAAAACTTTTCCCACCATCCAAACAAATTGGTCAATTTTTTCTTTTTTGCTCTTCATTTTCCATTGGAAATCAAATGAGTAGAGGAGGTGTAAAGTTACCTTTAAATGCAGATCTATCCCACATTTCTAAACCAAACTCTTTCCTTTAGAGTGTTCCCAAGCATTGCCGCCGCCATGCTTATTTGGTCTAGAAGTGTTAACCAATGGACCTGACCAAGCATGATCGGAGTTTTTTGAATTGCCAAATGAGGTTGTGCTAATAGGGTTGCCTTTCGTAGCATTGGCAGGACAGTTGTGCTGCGAATATCCAAATGGAAAGCCAATTTCTCCATCTTGATGTGGAGGAGGAAATTTCTCACTCTTGCTCTTGGCGTTTGCCCGTGTTAATAGACGCCTTCTCTGTTTTATGATAGACAATTGGAGTCAATAAATGGTCAGAAACACGAGAAAGCAAGAAATAAATGTAGATCCTCTAACTATTGCAAAGGTAAGAATTGGATAGAATAGCCCAGTTTGGAAATCAATGCTTCTTTTTCTTTATGAATATTATATTTCAGACAAATCTAAACCACTCATGACCAATTGATAATCACAATCTATAAGAATACATACATCTATATTTGGTTGTAATTCGGCATTAGCTTCAGGAGCCGGCACAGCCCTTGGAGCACGGCCACGAGTTCGTTTTTGCTTCACGCCATCACCCTGAGCCTTGATGGCTGCTCTTAATCTACATGACCAAAAATATGGATTCTCATAAAGACTTGAAAGTCAATCATTGCCTATAAGCATGCTCATGGGGTTCATTTACTATCATAATTGTTGAAATGTGGATTGGAAAAGGGAGAGAGAGATAAAGGTGGGCAATAGAACCCAATCGAATTGTAAAGTTCAGTTTGGTTTTTGTACCCGTTTAAACTGACATAGTGAAGGAAAACCGTCATTCACAATTTGATTCTTGGTTTTGTATGCATAGTACTGTTAGAACCAAACGAACAGTGAACTCAATAAATCCACCCAAACCCAGCAAAAACTCCGCTCAAACCCGAATTTAACCCATAATCCAACCAAAATCTGATAGAACTTGGTTCAAACTAGACCGTACACTTATATATTTTATCTATACTTCTTAACTGAATCGGATCTCACAATTCTGTATGTTTTGGTTCCACCTATCACCCGGTTTTGATCCAGTTTTCATTTTTCCAAAACTGTGGATGACTGGTTCAAGACCAAAACTAGACCAAATTGAACTGTGTCCATCCATAAGGAGGGAGTACAATTTCTCATATATTTAACTCAATAATGTTTTGTCACACAAGGCATAAAAAATTATGACCAACGTATTTTTATGTAGACAAAAAAACAAAGTTAAATTAATATGTTACAAACATATGAGAGTAAAGGTTAAAGCAATCTGACCTCCGAGCTTCATCATCCCGTCGTTTTGCATCAATCTCCTTACTAGGAGGGAATTTTGGTAAACTAGAAGGCTCACAACCATAGGGTTTGGTCATAAAGAACTGCATTAGAATGGGAAGCAAAGCTGATAAAGACAAAAAGTTTATGGCTTAAAATTTCAACAACCATAAAATTTGAGTAGCACATAAAAACAAGATCAATTATTGAACAATGAGATAAAAATCAGGATCAAAATACAAATTCCTTGAGTTCAATGTCGTTTACATAGCAAAATATTACTTCTTGTTTATATAAATACCTCACCATTTGAAAGGGCTAGTCCATTTTCATTTGAAATCGAAAGAAAAAGCAAAACAAAGCTATGTCAAGTCATCTTGAACGTAGATGACGGGCCAAAAGGCAATTACCAAAAAGACCATTCTTACAAATGGTCAACTTGCTCAGAAATAAGCTTTAGTGCACATGATTATCAAAATCTTTAGAATAACATGCCAAATTTATTAACATGCTTACCCATGGTGATTGTTTGGAACTCTCTGTTATGTAAATTATTGACTGTAACCTACATATAAGTAACTCTAGAATCACTTAACTACTCAAATGATCATCACATCAACTAATACTGTTTGCCTGTGAGTTTTTACCTTTTCTCTCTTGGTTCTATTAACTTATTTCTTTCTGAAGTTTTATTCTTCTGTCCGAAAAAGAAAATGGAGGGAAGCAAGATTATTTTATTTGTTGGAATACACCACAGATGATATCAATATTCAAATGTTCAAATATTTTCCCACTGTTTCTGAATGAAATATATTTTAGCTGTAATAGAGAAGATTAATTCATGCGACACACCGTATCTATGCACAAATAGGCACATCCAATGATATTACAAAAAAAAAAGATTTTGAAAGATTTACCAGCCGAATATAATATCTAAACCCACCTCACTATTTAATGCAATTGTTGCTGTTTTTCTTTCTGCTGGATCAATTGCGAGAAGAGCCTCTATTAGAGGGAAAGATGAGGCCGGAAAATCTTTAAATGTCTCTCTTATACATCTTTTATAAGGTTGTGGGGGCTTAAATAAGGCTGCATTTGGAAATTTTGCTCTTTTCCAGTAATCATTAGAAGGGGAGCCACAAAGCTTGTATATCTTATGTAGTTGCTCTACCTATACGAACAATAAAAAAAATATTAAGCGAGCTCAACAGGAAGTAGCTGCATAATAATTTCCATTCCTAGTAAAGCTCAAAAAAAGAAGAGACTAGGAGGAAAATTTCAATTTATTTGACATTGAAATTTACAACAGTTACAGCATCAGGATGCATGAGAAAGTTCAAGAAAATTGTAATTTGACTTCAAGAGTATTTTGTAATAGATTTCCAACTATTTAATTTGTATTCGTACATAAGAATGCTAAGAATGGAAGGTGCAAGAAATACAATCAGTGACCGCATATGACAGTCATTCCATTAATACATGGATAGGGAGGACCCATGTAATAAAACATCAACATAAAATTAAACGAGAAAGCACTGATATGACAATTAAGACTCATATATATTTTTTATTATCTTTTGTTTAGTACTAATATATTATTTCTAACAGTGCACACAACAATTTTTATCAGTTCTTGGAAAAGTGTTCATTCGCATCCTACAAATGTGATGGTATCTCCCAGATATGTTGGGCAGTAAATAAAATCAAAATACAAAGAATGCAGACGCATTTTGGCATTTCAAACGTTTGTCTGACAAATTTCCATGCTTCCTAGATAGTAATGACACTCTCCGATCTTCATGAGGCCTAACAAGTTCAGAATGCGTTGGATGGCTATGACACCCAAGCATAAGAAAAAAGATAAGAACAAGCTCGATAAAGCAATTAAATTAAAAAATTACAAAAAAGACTACTTAAGAAGATCATTCAATTTTGCGTGTTATTTACTATATAAGCAAAGGATTCACACAATTACATCATCCAAAAACCATCAAAGAATTCTAAATATCTGAACAGCAAAAAGAGACCTCAATATTTTCCCCCTAATGGTTGAGAGTTGGAGAATGCAAGCATTTGTGGTAATAAACATAACTAAAGTATATTAAATGATGAAAAAATCAGTGCTCTGTTAGGAATTACCACAGCCTGTTGACAATCTCACAAAAACAGAGTAAAATACATGCACATTCAACACACTTTTCATTCATAAAACAAAAATTATACAAACAATCAGAAATTCAAGGATTTGCTCTCCCTCCCCATTCCAAACTGGAAATTCTTAGATAATAATCGTAAGAATTCCTTTCTACCATCCACCATTTAATCATTGATTCAAACTAAAAACTAATACTAACAAATTATCGAGATCACCCTTACAATATATTATTTCCCTCCCTTACATCTCTCATAGAAGGAAGAAACTGGAGGTCTTCCCTTCATAACATGCTCTGAACAGAAGAAGATTAGATGCTTTATTTATGATAAAACAGCAAAACCCATTCAATTCAAATTCCCATCCTTTCCCAAATAAATCACTTAAAAAACCATAACATAGATTAGCTGCGATATTACGCAAGTTGCATGCAGAAAAAAAGACAATAAATTATATAGTTGACTTCAGAAATCATAAAAAATTACCTCATTACGGCCAGGCAGAATGGGCCTCCTGGCTAATAACTCAGCTACAATACAACCAGCACTCCAGAGGTCAATTCCCACACCATAATCAGTAGCCCCAAGTAGAAGCTCAGGTGGTCGGTACCATAATGTAACAACACGACTAGTCATGGGATGTTTGTGGTTAGGATCAAAGAAAGAAGCCAAGCCAAAATCAGCAATCTTTAGTACTCCTCCACTATCAATAAGAAGATTAGACCCTTTGATGTCACGATGAAGCACACCATGATTGTGACAATGCTCCAGTCCAGATAATAGCTGATGCATAAAACACTTGACCTACAATGTGAGTCAAATATTAGTTTGAAAACTATTACAGTGAGGGAATACTGTTTATTTATTCAATCAAAGAACTCTTTTGCTAACCTGGGGTTCAGTAAATTTAATGTCTGGGTTTGTAGCAAGGCCAGCTAAATCATGATCCATATACTCAAACACCAGATACAAGCTATACCCCATCCTTGATGTAACTATTCCCTCCAACTTTATAACATTAGGATGATCTAACTGCCGCAAAATGTGTATCTCTCTCGCCATAAATTTCACGCTCTCCGGCTCCATATTGTCAAATCTAACCTTCTTTAGCGCAACAATTTTACCTGTGATTGTATCTTTAGCTTTATATACATTACTATAAGTTCCCTGTCCAATCTGACAACACAGATAATTCAAAATCAGTTAAAAAAAGAGAAGCAATTTTTCAAAATTAGCATCTAAAATGACATTTCCCACTTAGATTAAGAATAACCAATTAATCCATTGTCACTGCACTTTATCAACAATCATCAATGTCATTTAGAGGAGAAATTCCCACTGAATTTAACCCTGATTAGAAAAATATCCTAGTTTTCATTCCATTCCAGTAAAAGAGTTGATTCAAACAGTTTCTTCACAACATCCAGAATATCTATTATAAAATGACAACTGATATAATCTGTATGCAAAAACTGGAGTCACCCACCTTTTCAATTTTTTCAAATGAATCTGCCCTCCGTGGGAGCAAACCATTGAGTGCTTCTCCGCACACTGTTGTAAGCCAAGGTGGCCATCCTGCAGGCAGCTGCTCCCCTGGTGACTGCTTCAGATTAACATTCGACCTTTGTTTTAGTCTAGACTTTCTTCTGTCCCGTGACACATACCGATCCTCGTGTGCTTTTATCTCTTTCTCAGCCACACCATTAAGTTCCTCGACAGCATTAGAACCTGCTTTTGGTACCACCTTCTCTAAATCATCATCTACCTTCCTATTTGATACATTAGCAGAACTTATTTCCCTCTTAACCTCTGATCTTACAACATTCTGAGAAGATATTTCTCGGCTATGTATACACCCCATTTTTTAACTTAAACTTCATATGTCAACATCGTATGCCACGGAATCTTCTCAGTCACAGAAAAATCACTGCAAAATCAAATTAATAAAAAAAAGGCCCGACAAGAAAAAAGTAAAAGAACGATTTATTGCAAAAACAGAATATATGGACTAACAAAAACACGCACATAAAAAGCAAAGCAAAATCATGAAAAGCGAAAAACCACGGTAATCAGGATCGGAAGTATAGTCTAGAGAGAAAAAAAAGAGCAGAAGTAGAAAATCAACGATAATGAGTTTCTCTTTGATTTCCTGGGAAGCACTTTTTAGATACAGAGTAAGAGAAACCAGGTTTTTCTTCACGATTCTCCGAGTGGCAATAGTTAGTATAGACAGGGAGGGGAAACCCTGAATGTTCAGAAACATAAAACTGGAAAAGAAAAATGAATCGCCGTAAAGAGAATTTTTTAGAGAGATTCATACCAGCTGAGATTCAAGCTCCAGCTCTGGAGCACGAAAGTGTGTTCATAGCTTTTCCAGAAACAAACAGATGCAGACGGAGCGAAAATTCCAGCCCTCGTCAAATAGGTTAGGACCGTTTTGGTGTTTACAGCCGTCGTTTCTCCATCAGAGGAAGAAGAAACTGGAAAAAGCAGCGATCTTCATTCTTCATTGAAGGAAAAGTCAAACTTTCTCTCTCCCCCTCTTCAACATATGACTTTTTTTTTTGGTTAAATTTGTGACCTTTATAAAGATAATAATATACATCATATAATAAATAATAATTACTTTATTATAAAACTAAGACTGCTGACATTTATTAAATATAATACCCAACAAAATTAATTATTTATGCTCTTATCTTACGGGACAAATTATGTTAACAAAATTTAACCCCTTTAAAAGTGTTGGTCATCGTATGCGACAATGACGTTATAGGATGTCGACTGCATGGGCATGTTTTGATCATCTTCAAGTCAACAATTTTGCCCAATTATTTCAATTCTTTTTAAAAAAATAAATTTAGACCATAAACAAAGCTTACTATTTATATATGCAATCTCGGCAAACAACTCCTCGACACCCAGAGTCTCCGCATCATCATCGACATCTTCCAAATAGTATCATGCACTCGCCTTTCGATTTACCAATTTGTTATAGTCTTTACCACCATCTTGCAAATATATCATTAGCATGTAGCATCTAATGTCTCGTTTTTCTTAAGACTCTTGGCACGATTTATCTTGCCTACTAATTATGTGGCTTTCGAAAGATGTCAAATTTAAATTCAACTTTTATCTTATATTTAAAGTGAATTTGTCATCCTTGCTCGCATCTTCAATTGGCATGGGTGTGAACCTAAAATAGTAATAAAATAGAAAATATCCTCGTAACACTCTCTCACATGTTTCACACTAAACTCTCTTATGGTATGGCACTAAACATTCATGTTTAACCCCTCATTAGAGTTTCTCTTTCATATTCACTCTTTTATCTTTTTCCTTTTCGTCTTTTATTCTCTCTCCATCTCTAGTTGTCCCCAATTCTTAGTGAAAAATTATACACACAAATAAACCTTAAAAACACCAAACAAGAAGACCAACAATGCAATCCAATCATGAATCCAAATTAAAATCCACCATCTTGTTCTCTTCTCCCTAATTGACACCTTCTTTTCCATACCTCGAAGCTTTGTAGTTTGTGCTCAAACTTCATCTCTCACGTCAACATGCTCCATCTTTGATGAGGATCTCGAATCATGACGCATTTGTGTGAGATTGTTGAGCCAAAGGCAAGATGGTTGCCGTTGGGTTGCCTTAGACAGAATCAGTTATGTGACTCACCAAATGTGATGTTGAGAATTGAACGCGAAACAAAAACAGAAAACTGCAGAAACAGGAACACCAAGATTTATGTGGAAAACTTTTACAAGAAAAACCATAGGCATATGAGAAATTTACTATTTGAAAATTAAGGTACAATGAGTTTTACGACTCAAGCATCAATATATAAAAAAAATAGATAACCCTAATATTGGATATGGACCCAACCCGACCTGATTAGAATTCGGATCACACTGAACTCTAACAATCTCTACCTTGACTGGAATTCCATATGAGAGATCCAATGTAGGCTTCTTAGCTCACCCCAAAATGAATCCAGAACACTGAACTTTGACAATTTCCATCTTCAAAGAAATTACAATGTAAGGCAGACGAATCCGCAAAACTCCAACGAAAAAATAACCTCATTTTCCACAAAGGCTCATGCTAAGCCAACTCAATATCTGATACCGATCAAGTTTTAACCCTGCTTAAACTTGAGAGACACACTCACGAAAAAATCACATCTCCTTCATGGTACTACCAAATTATCAGAGACGTCGCAACGAATTGCATGTAAATATGTTAAAATCCCCCTACTGGAATCAATACCCTCGAACACACTCAATGCATAACCCATTGAAGTATACCCTTTCTCTGGATTCTGTCTTTGATGATACCACTCTGACGTGAAACTGAAACTAGTGACAATGTGGTTACTGTATCACCTTGAACATTTTGTAATAAATTGACGTATCGACTCTGATGTAGATTCAGATCTCAACTTAAACTTCACATGAGAACTTGACTTCTTATGAGTCTTCTTTAAAAAAATCTTTTGAAAGTGAATGCATAAACTTTGCAGCCTTATTATCTATCACTATAGAATCCTATAACACATACAGCTTTGTAGAGATTCTGTGTCCTTTTAATGTGACAAGAGTACCCCTACTGATCTTTATACCTCCAACTACAACGTTGTACTTGTACCCTTTTGTATTTAGAGTACTCAACAAGATGAGATTCTTCTTTAAATCGGAAACATGTAGCACATTACCAAGTATCCTGATAACTCCATCAAACATTCTGATTCTGACAGTACCAATATCAGCTATTTTGCAAGGTGTGTTATTAACCATTAATACAACACCTCTAGAAACGGTCTTATATTTCAAAAACAAATCTCGATTGTAACACATATAAAACGAACAAGCTGAATCTAGAATCTAATTATTGTTTGACTTTGAGTTTTCCTCTAACACAATTAAAAGATCTCCATTATTATAGTTTTCTTCTTCTGCGACAACAACTTCACCAGACGTCATCGATTGTTTTCCCTTCTTAGCAGCTCTCTTTATTTCATTCTATAATTTATGGTACTTAGCTTTAATGTGCCCCTTCTTCTGACAGAAGTAAAATGTGCACCATAAGCAATGACTTTATTCTCATCAGTTAATAGAAGAAGGTTCTATTACAAAGCACTTGGCCGCATTCAATGAGTTAGTTTTAGATTTAGAGACTATGGGATGCAAGTACGATGAAGAGGATTTAAGGTTGATTTTACTATACTCGTTACCTACTTTATATAGTGCCTTTAGAGATACGATTTTATATAGTAGGGAAAATCTAAATTTCGAAGAGGTCTATGGTGCTTTGTTATTAAAAGAGAAGATGAAGTAGATTGTTGTTGGATCCAAGTCTTGAGGTGAGGGATTCATCGTTTAGGGAAGAACAAGAGAGTCAAACAACAAAGGCAGTGATAATGTTTAGAGTTCGAAGGGTAGATCAAAGTCAAGGAACCGTGATAGAACATGTTACTTGTAACAACCCGATTTTTCTTTACATTGAAAATCGCGTAAAATTTAAAAGTTTTTCTTTTATGAAAAAAACTTAAGTTTTTTCTTTCATAAAAACATTTTATAACTATAAATATAATTCTTTTTCTTAAAACCGATCGTTAAAATCTTTTACTTAAAACCTTTTGCCCAATTTATTAGCAATAATAAATCATAGTATTTTCGTAAATTTCTTTTATAAATTAGCAGCGCAATAAAATCATTTTTCTTAAAACATAGTGGAATCATAAACGTAGCGGAAGTGTAAAATAAGATAATAATTAAACTATTTATTTGATTACAAAACTCTTTTTCTCTTTTAACCTAGCTAGCCACAAGATTCGTACATGTAAATCCTTCATCAACTGCTCCTAATCTGTTCGTCTGTTTTCAAGCATATACCCAAATCGTAAGACTTAACTAATGAGCTTAACGCTTAGTAAGTGATAGAAATAAATGTTCCTTTCAAAACCATATACATTTTCGTTTTCTATTTTCTTTTATCTTTTAGTTTTCTGTTTTTATTATCTTTTCGTTTTAGGTGGCACGTGGGGTGAGAGCAACCTCTTCAGTATCCGAACTCACCCGCACAGATTCATTTCCACATGAGAGCTACCTCTTCAGTATCCGAACTCATCACATTTCATTTTCGTTATCGTTTTCCTTTTCAAAACCATGCATGAAATCATTTTCGTAATCTTTGAAAACTGTGATGCATGATATTCATGAATGCATACAATTACTAACATATTAATTAAAATAAATATAAATAACATCCAACGTGCGATTCAGGGAACGTGCTCATAAAACAAGAGACATACTATAAAGCTATAGACATGCTATAAAACAATAGACATGCTATAAAACTGTAGACATGCTTAGAAAATGGTAAACATGCTGTAAAAACTGTAGACAATGAAACATGCATATCCTATTCTTGCGATGTAGGGCCCTAAGGACCAAAGCACATACAATATCACTTACTTGCAGTCTTAAACAAAATTATGTCCTTTGTTTTAGTACCTTCAAAACCATTTAAAAAACTATCATCAAAATCACAGATTATTTACTTCATCCATATAGTTCATTATCCTTAACATTTTCACTACTATTACGCTGTAACCATTACTTAATAGAATTCTTAACTCAATTCCCAGATCCATATCTCACTATCATACACATAGGAGCTTTCACTCTTCTTATTCAACCACAAAGAGTTCACAACCAAAGCAACTTCTTCAACATAATCCAACTCAACAACTTACACTCACCGACAGAATATAAACATCCAACAGAGAAGCGTACAAATTAAAGATGTCATTAAACCGAGAACCATTTCTATCAAT
The DNA here is from genome assembly GCA_022433065.1 of Begonia loranthoides. Lineage (NCBI taxonomy): Eukaryota > Viridiplantae > Streptophyta > Magnoliopsida > Cucurbitales > Begoniaceae > Begonia > Begonia loranthoides. Next base: position 11,896,441 of record CM039484.1, on the reverse strand, counting down.
AGAGCATAATTATCAAAGTTGTAAATATACAGAAACTCATCTCAAAGCAACCAAACATATCCATATTTCTCAACATTCAAGATTTCGACAACTAAACGACTACTAACATCCAACAGTGTATTCAAAATTGCCACAAAATAAGCACAATATAAAGCTCAAGCATCGGTAACCAATAGGAAGCACTTTAATCCAATTGAGAAGCACATATCCCAATTTTCTTCAACAAAACCCATCACAGAAAATATATCCAAATACACATAATCAAGCAGCAATAAATCATGGAGGGCATTTTCTAACAACAGAGTATATATATATATCAAAGTACCAAATGATCAAAAGAATTCCCTTCAAACTTCATGTCAATCACAGAGTCCAAAATCCACAGACATATCTCATCCAAACTAACATTCATTTCCATAAAATCCATAAAACCATGAAGAGGATCAATGTAACATTCCGTTTATTCTTTCAATTTAAAACTTATGATTTTTGAAAACTTTTTCTTTTAGAATCACAGCGGAAAACTTTTCATTTGAAAACTAACTTAAATAAAAATTGTATAAATAAATTCCTTTTCGTTAAACTAATTATCATTTAAAACATTTCGTACTGTAAAACCTTAAAACATTGCAACAGCGGAAGACTTGTATTTCGAATATTTAAATAATCATTTCAAAATCTACTTAATGTAACAAAATATCATAACAAAGTCATTTGTTTCAAACGTTACATTTCTTCTTTAAACCTTTTAGCCTAATCAGCCTCCAAGTCCGCAACGCATAAATGCCTCATCAATTGCTACTATCTTTGATCTTTGCATACCTATATCACAGAAGGAATAATGAGTCTATTGCCCAATAAGGAATATAATCATGACATGCAACTATAATCTCTATAACCATTCTATATGCTTTAGTTTCATATACTGTTGTAAGCTGAGTGAGAGCAACCTCTTCAGATTCCAAACTCACTACTTAGATTCGTTTTTACATGAGGATAACCTCTTTAGTCTCCAAACTCAGTAAAAACGGACCCACCTACATTTACATTCATTACCGTTAACCATTTTTCCGTTAGGTAAGAGCAACCTCTTCTGTTTCCGAACTCACCACTCGTTGAGTAAGAGCAACCTGTTCAGTTTCCAAACTTACTCAAACGAGCTGTTTCTACGTGTGAGCAACCTCTTCGGTTTCCAAACCGACGTTGAAACAACATTCTTATCTTCAATTAGCCCATGAAATGCATGACGTACATTTTATTAACATATCTACATGAATGCCACATACAATAGTTCATATATTGCAACCAATACTGTAAACAATTAACAAACAATATTATGCTTCAACCATAACATTAACATTAAGCATGTTCCTATTACAAAACAGATTCATCTACATTTACATTTATTACCGTTTACCATTAGGTGAGAATAACCTCTTCAGTCTCTGAACTCACCACTCATTGAGTAAGAGCAACTTCTTTAGTATCTGAACTTACTCAAACGAATTGTTTTTACGTATGAGCAACCTCTTTAGTATCCGAATCTACACAGAAACACTGTTTTTATCTTCTATCCTTAACATATTATTTCTAACTTAGTCTTAAACGATATAAGCACTATACTATGGTATCCATCACTTGAATATTACTTGGGTTTCTATCCAAATTAACTATATTAGATTTAATCTAACTTTCCCATATCATAGACCATCATCTTAGAAAACTATTTTTTATCATAACTATCAGTAATCTAACATAGGAATATAATCTAACTAGATAACTATCAATAAAACTAATATATCAATTTACACAAAAACCTTACTCTTGCGATGTAGGTATTTTCAGACAAAATACAAACATTATTCCTTACCTTGTGTCCTTAGGCTTTACAAAATTAGCATTTAAATATTCTTTCTCGTCAACACCTCAAACATCCAAGAAGAGAAAGTTCTAGATTTTCTCTTCACCCTTCACGTTCCTTCATTGTAAATTCCAATTTCTTTTCGCTGTCCATCACAAACGAGCTCCTTCTTCAGTAACTCCTTCCATCAACAAAGGCTTCACTCCACTTTTCTGACAATAAATTCATCACAGCCGTAGTATTCCATCCTGAATAAAACCATGCAACCCACTTGCTTCATTCATACCCTCACTGCCATTTCACCATCTCGGCCATGCACTTCATTTCCTCCTCACGAAATTCACCGTTTCAGACTCTTAAACTTTCATTTCAAACACAGTAGGTCTTCACTCTCACTCACCAAAATACTCAACATATCCACTGCAGCATTTCTCGCCAATCCTCTCCAAATTTTGGCAGAGGTTCCCCATGTATTTTCTCTCCCCTCAACACTACTGCCACCCCACATATTTATAGGACTCCAACAACACCTCTTCGTCATCCTCTTGAAGGTGGAAGGCCATGAGACTCCATTAACATCCAGACGTTAAACATCGAAACACTTCCTTTCCTGGCATCAATTGTTCTGTCCTTCAATATCATACGTCTCTTCATGTTCATAAGGCCAAACGTTGGTGTCCCTTAATATCCATAAGCATTTAATGATAATTCACTTTTTCTTCAACGCGTAAAACGTAGACCAGAAGCTTCTAGTGCCGTCTTTCAGCTTCTTGGTGAGCATTTAATTTGGCGTTTGATTGATATTTATGAAGGACGATCGAACGTCCTTTAGCTGAATGCCCACATATTCAGAAAACATTCTGTTTTACTGCTACCGCCAAGATCAGCCACAGATTCCAAATAGGTGCCAAACACATTTTTCCTCCAAAGCACGTTATTTCCTTTAACGTGCCATATGCATGCATACATTATGTTTATATAATTATACATCTAACCCCAACTTAATGTGTATTACATGTAATTGAAATATCCTTCATACCACTTCATCTTCTCCAAACCTTTATGCATCAAAACCTTATATATATATACATATAACCATTTACATTATCTACCAACTTATACTATATGCTTCACATTTCCATACACAATTATATCCAAACTTCCAATCCTTACAGTATCCTTACAATATCCAAATACATCCAATTACGTTCAAATATATTTTCTCTTTGGCTAACACTTGAATTATCCAACTATCCATAATCTACCCCTTAATACTCAAAGTATATATATTCTATAATTCTTCCTCCTCCTTATTCTTTTATTAAATCTAATATACTCTAAAATATAATAAACCTTATAATTTCAACCTTATTATATCCAAGTGCATTTTCTCTTACTAATTTATTGACTGCAAATCACAACTCAATCCTAATATCATATTTTCTAAATCCAAGTGTCATAATCCATTATATAATAACCTTAATCCTTCCTTAAACTTATTATGAACATAACAAGGTATCATAATTCACTTATTCCAAATGTATTTCTCTTGACCAATATATTCAAGTCGTCCAATTCAACTCATAATATCTCAAAATCATCACCTAAGCCTTGTGCTTGGCTCAACGAAAATTTGGTATATTACAATCAAAGCGTTACCTGAAGAACCGAAGAACACATGAACCCTCACTTCTTCCTTTCCTTCTCTTATTCACTTGCTCTCTATCTCTCTCATTCCTCACAACTCACAAAAAGCACTCTCTGCTCTTCTTCCTTTTATTTTCTTCTTGCCCGACAGCCTTCTTCATTTATTCTGCAGCTCAATTACTTCCTCGACATCCTCTTGAAGATGAATGTTTAGTGTCCCCTATAGTAGTTGTCTTAAGCAAAGGAAAATATCACGCACTATTGTGTCGGTAGAACAAATGAACCGTTCATTTTTACGAACCAGCAGGACCGAACCAACACGCTCTAGCCCCAACAATTGTTTGTCACAGAAATCCCCTGTTGAATTCATCCATTCATCCCTACAATTCACAGCTGCAATTCCAAGAAATCCAAACGCAGCAACCACCAATGACAGAGAATCAGACATGACTTACCTCATTGAACGCACGGGTTCATCCGTTGCCCACGAATCAACGCCTCACGGTTCTTTCTTCGTTCCTGTAGCTCGGGCATTTCTGAGCCCTAGCTCGTAGTCTGAAGTTCCCCACCTCGCCATCAACCTGCAGATCGCTTGCCCGGAATTCGCACGCCGGAAAGCACCGCACGCTCAGAGTCGTCCCGTGACGTCGCCGTCTCTTGTTCTCTTTCTCTCGGTCTCCCTCAATCTCCCTCTCGCTTGGGCTCTCTCTCTCTTCTTCCCCTCACCCGATTTCCCTTTCTCTTTTCAGTCAAACCAACCCCCTTCTCTATAATCTTCAACAAAACGAACCGACCAGCCTTCTTCAGCCGAACCAAAAATGGTTCGGTCCACAGAACCAAACTGTGAACCAACCAGCATCCTTTCCCCCATTTAATTTTTCTTTTAAATTCTTTAATTCCAACTAATTCATTTAATTTTTCCCCATTTAATTTTAAACCTCTCTTTCACTCAATTAAATTCTCTTTTAATAATTTAATTAAACTCTTCATTTAATTAAATTATTTTTAGCCCAATTCTAATTCTTGATTTATTTCTAACATTGCTTGATGATGATTATCGGTCCAATTTAAATTCTTCGATTCGGTTTCCGAAATAAAATTTCCATCAAATAAATCCTCAATAATTATCTAATTATCCCCAATTAAATTTCTCATCAAATAATTCTTCAATTATCCAATTATGCCAAATTAATTTCTTAATTATTTTTACTTAATTCCGTTATGGAAAATCGAGGTATTACATTACTTCTATTAGAAGAAGAGGCACATTAATGTTGAGTGCTATAAATTGCAAAATGAAATAAAGAGAGCTGCTGATTAGGGAAAACAACCGATGATGTCTGGTCAAGTTATTGTTACAGAAAAAGAATATAGTGATGAAGATCTTCTAATTGTATTATAAAGAAACTCAAATCCAAACAAGAATTGGAATCTGGATTCAGCTTGCTCATTTTATATGTGTTACAATTGGAATTGGTTTTTGACATATGAGACTGTTTCAGGAGATGCTGTGTTAATGAGTAATAACACACATTACAAGATAACTATTATTGGTACCATCAGAATCAAAATGTTTGATGGAGAGTTGTTAGGACACTTGGTAATGTGTGACATGTTCTCGATTTAAAGAAGAATTTGTTCTCGTTGAGTACTCTAGATTCGAAATCGTACAAGTACAACCCTGTAGGTGGAGGTATAAAGATCAGTACGAGTGCTCTCATCATGTTAAAGGGACACAAAAGCTCTGCAAATTTGTATGTGTTATAGGGTTCTACAGTGACAGGTAATAAGGCTACAAAGTGTGTGAATTCACCTTCAAAAAGATTTTTTGAGAAGACTCAGAACAAATCAGGTCTCAGGTGAAGTTCAAGTTATGATCTGAATCTACATCAGAATCAATACATCACTTATTACAAATGTTCAGGGTGATGCACTCACCACATCGTCTCCAATTTCAGTTTCACATCAAAGTGGTATTATCAAAAGCAGAACCAAGCGGAATGGTAAAACTCCATAGCGATATGGTGAAACTACTATATTGGGTTATGTTTTGAATGTGTTTGAGGGTATTGATTCCAGTGGGGAGTCTTCAACATATTCAAGTGCAGTTTGTTGTGACATCTCTAATAATTTGGTGGTACCATGGATGATATGTGATTTATTCCTGAGTGTGTCTCTCAAGTTTAAGCAGGGTTTAAACTTGATCAGTATCAGATATTGAGTTGGCCTAACTGGGGCCTTTTTGGAAGAGGAGGTTATTTTTTCGTTGGAGTTTTGCGGATTCGTTTGCCTTGCATTGGAATTTCTTTGAAGGTGGAGATTGTCAAAGTTCAGTGTTTTGGATTCGTTTTGGGGTGGAGCGAGAAGACTACTGTAACGACCCGGTTTTTTTTTTTTCCTTTACAAATACGATAAATTTAAAACTTTTAAAAATAACAACTTCAACGGCATTAATTGAAATCAGAGTCTTCTTATTCTAAAAACCGAATCGTTAAATTCTTTCTCTTATACTCGTTATTTAAACCATGGACATGTGAGTATAAGTACCTTTTCTTAAAAACGTAGCGGAAGCTTAAATAAAACTATTTACGGAATAGAAATAACTAATTACATTTATCTTTACAAAACAGTTTTGCTCTTGATGCTTTGAATCTTTAAATCTTTAACCTTTAGCATTGAACCTTGCCAACCACGTTGCTCGACCGTGTAAATTCCTCATCAACCGCTTCTCTTTTAAATAAAGCATATTGTCACGAACACCTACACCACAAGTAGACACTGTAAGCCCAAAAGACTTAGTAAGGAATTGAAAATAAAACAAGCACATCAAATGTCTCTAACTGATTATGTCGGAAGGGGTTCAGCCCAAACCGTTCTTTACTCACTGTTACATCTTTTTTACTCGTGGATCGAGTTGGGAGATTAGAGAACCCTAGCAGGCAATGGGGGGAAACTCGGCATCTAACACCCTAGAGTAGACAAGCTTTTCAATCCCATGGGTGGGAAGATCTTACATTCTGTTTACCGAGTCAACCGATTCATCCGAACCATTAACCCGGTCGCTAATTCCCTTACGTACATTATTAGTCATTTTGACTCACGTTATGAATACCAACCCATTTGTGGTATTTCCTAAGGGTTTCTAAGACCATGAACTCTCAACCCTTAGACTCTAGCAAGCAATCTATGCAAATAAACACCCAAGATGCCATAGGATTCATCTATACAAATAATCACGAAATCAATCTCTACAAGCCATTGTTGAACTACAATCCAATCTATCAAGAACTGAACTATGCCAACCATCACGGAAATACAATCACGCTTCAACAAATAAACTAACAAACATCGAATTATGTGGAAGCTAACGGAAGAATAACAACATTCTATTAAATCAAACTACGGAGCAGCAGTGAAATAATAGCAAATATTAAGCAATTAAAACTTGTTGAACATGCTTCTAAATTGACAGAAAAGAACCACGAACAGCAGCGATTCATCAGTGAATTTAGTCAATTAAAACGTGCTATACATGCTTCTAAATTGACAGAAAAGAACCACGAAACAACAGCGATTCATCAGTGAATTTAGTCAATTAAAACGTGCTATACATGCTTTTAAATTGACAGAAAAGAACCACGAAACAGCACCGATTCATCAGTGGATTTAATCAATTAAAACGTACTATACATGCTTCAAAAATTGATGGAAAACAGCCACAGAACAGCGATGAGCAGCAATGAATTTATACCATTTAAACATGCTTAAGTTATTCAACAAGAACATTCAATGAAAGTGAATTAGAGTAACCATTTTCATACCTTTGAAATAGATTTAAGTGATTAATCAAAACAAACCAATCAAGAGTATAACGATTTAATCATAACCAGTCCCAAACTCCAAACGGAGTTGCATGCTATAAAAACAATCCTCAACTAACTACAAGAACTCAATAAGAGTATATGGAATTCAATGTTAAAGGCAAACACAACTAAGAAAACAAGCAAGAACACATACAAAATCTCAAACCTATACTTGTGGGTTGGGCTTTAGTTGCCAAAACCTACAATTCCTTACCATTTAGATGGACCAAGAATAGGGACAGCTCTCTGATGCACCCAACTCACATGGCAGTAGCTCTATTACACTCACAAAGGATTCCAATTCTTCACTGCAATTTACCTTCAAATTGACTCTCGGCAGAAATCCAACAAAACAAAACAGAATGTCTACGATATTTCATGGATAGAAACTACATCAAACAATAGAGAAAATCCCATGCTTACAACTTCTCTCGGTTGTTTCACCATTCCAGAAGCTCACTGCACTCTCATCTTCTGATTCATTTCTGTCATTTTATTATTCATTCACCCGACAAACTTTTTCAATTCATCAACCACTTTGTCTCCTCTTCAATTCTTCAACCCATCTCATTTAATTTGCTCCCCACATGCGTCGGCAGAATGACCTAGCTCTGGATCCGAATCTTCGGCAATTACCGCATTCCACGCCACATCCAGATTTCTTTCAATCTGCCATATACGAAACACAAAGGAATGGACGAAACCCGCGAGCTGGAATGGACCAGAGTAGCAGCCTAGTAACCGAAGCCCAATCGCGAAACCGGGCATAGCCTAGCCCGGAAACTCAACACCTCAACAAATCGTCACTGGCCATCGTAAATCACCACTAACGGTCACCGCTGCAATGACCGACCAACAGAAGATGAAAGAGGAGGAAGAAAACCCGACGAAACGCACCTGGAATCGCCGGAAATCGCCGTCTGGAAGTCCCGATTACGAGCTCCAATCGCGAGCCCTAACCGCCGTTGTCTCGCGAGCTACCGTCGTCCTTCGCGTCGTCGCCGGCAGCCTTTCTACCTCGCATCGCCGGATGTCGCACGTCGCTCGTCGGTCGTCTTCTCCGATCGCACCTCTCTCCCTCTCTCCTGTCTCTCCTTCCCTCTCGTTCGCGATCGACACATAGAATGGCTTTGCCATTCTGTGTTTCTTTATTTGCTGGACCGGTTCAATCTTGTTGAACCGGTTCAGCATTCATATTTATTACATTTAATATAATAATTTAATTTATTAAATTAACATCCATTTTATTTCTAATTTATCTAATTATTCAAATTACCTTTAATGTGCAACAATTATACTAAATTTCAATTATTTATGTTGCATAATTCCAATAAACATCGCCTCGTTATATAATGTATCTATTCTTATGAAATTCAAAATATTAATAAAGATGGGAAACTAACGGGGTCCGTCTTTGATAATAACCTGATGAATGTCTAATTAATCTGATTACTCTTCATTATTATTATTATTATTATTTTAAGTAGACTTATTATATTATAAAAAATCAGGATATTACAACTACATTGGATCTCACATGTGAAATTCTTGTCTAGGTGGAGATTGTTAAAATTTAGTGTGACCCGAATTTTTGTTGGGCCGGATCGGATCCATATCTAATATTAGGGTTAGCTATTTTCTCTATATATTGATGCCTGAATCACAAAACTCATTGTACCTTGATTTTCAAATAGTGAATTTTTCTTATGCCTATGATTTTTTCCCGTAAAGATTTTCAACGTAAATCTTAGTGTGTCTGTTTTCGCAATTTTCTTTTTTCGTTTCGCATTTGATTCTCAACAATTGAAACACAAGATGATTCATGCATGATGATGGCAATGATTTGTGCAAATATGATGTTTACATGACAATGATAATGTGTGGTTGTATGGTAGCCCCTACATGATGATTGTAATATGTGGTGCAAAAAGGGGGGGATCATGTACTATATGATTCTAAGTGTAGCTCGTCATCGAGACCCATGCTAAAAGAAAAGAAAAGATAACTTATGAAGTGTGGCTAATATGTGCTAGTATAATTCACTGTATTTTATTTACTTAAAAAGTTATCTCATTATTAATTTTGTATTTTATTTACTTAAAAAGTTATCTCATTATTAATTTTGTAATGTAGGTAAGTTTTTTTTTACTTAAAATGAGTTGTCATACAGACAAGCGATAAAACAAGCACGAGATAGAGACATCAAAGAGCTAAGATAAGATCTTTCATGTGAGTTTTATTATTCCGTACGGTTCAAAATGACTTGTTATTTAAGTTTTGATTCTTAAACTTACTCTCTTATTTTAATTATGCCAAGTAATATAAGTATTGAGTATTTAATTTAAGGTTTGAGTTTATTTAGTTTATTGACTTTTGGCATTGATGATTTTGAATGGCATCAAATGTTTTATTTTGAATTTTGATTTCAAAAAATGATGTATTAACTATTTGTAACTTCACATTAATTGTGATAATTAATGAATTCTACAAGAGAAAGTAAGAATTGAAAGATAAAAATAGAAGACACATGTAGTATTTATTATTCGGTAAATATATAAGAATTAAATTTGAAAATAGTAAGAGTTTTAAATTTAAGATGATCATTTGACGATGGGTTGTGCGTCATAAATCACCCCTTCATTTCGGGATGAAAGGCTTTGCTATGAGCCTTCGCTTCTCGTCAAAATTTGGTGCTTGATCTTGATCTCCACTTTTTGACGTGGACCGAGGGAGTTTTGTGCTCTCGAAACCAAATCTATGAACGTCTTTATGGGTACGACTCTAGTGTATAGGGCTGCAGAAGCAGGAGATGTAGTTTGATTTTAAACAAAGACGCAATATTAGAGAAGATTGCTAGAGAGACCAAGAGCAAATAGAAAGAGGCACAAAAAGGCTTGCCCAATTGAAAATACAAGCATTGGTTGATCAAATCAAAAGTCAATAGGTTGGTAGAATTTACAACCAACTTACAACTGTCCATTTGCTACATTCATGGCCTAATTTGATAAGCACAAAATTTGGACTACCCCTTGAAATAAGACAGCACTAACGCCTAATAAATAAAATATCACAATATGATCTTGGGAGACTAATATTATCCATTACGTTTACGCATAATAGAAAGACAATTCAATCAATAACCAAAGGGGGCCTTAAAATCATGACCTATGGACGATATGAAAACCAAATGATTGAAGATATGATTAGTTTGTAAGATTTAAATTACATATAACCTCACTCAAAATTCATTATCATTTGCTTGTTTTCAACAATAAATGGAGTGACCCCTCTAATCCAAAATCTTAAGGAGGAAACAAACACTTGAATTGAAGTTATTACCTAAATGGCACACTGAATTGTCAACATAAAACATTTTTTAACATGTCAAAGGAAGATAAATAAATTTGTCAACATAAAACATTGTAACTAGTCAATGGAAGATAGATCTACGCAGACCATATTATTATCAATAGCTGCAACAAATATTATGAATCCTATTGACCCATCATATCAAATAATCCGAATTTCATACAGATGAATGTTTCTAAGCGTAAACAATTAAAACAAATTCATAAAAGATAATATTAATGGCCAAATATACAAAGCAAGCTAGATTTACCTTTCACGATGTTAATCCATTGTGATATAGTCCTAAAAATCCATCATCAGGCAATCAAAGACTTCCAATTCTCTGAACTGTCAAAGCAATCATAGAAAACAAGAGGGATAGCTCTGGGCATCTATCCATAGATGCGAATTGTACATACAACTTGGGGGCAGAAACCCCAATTTTTTAAGTCCTCGACCGCCTGAACTCATACCAGATTTCATAGTGATTGAAAAGGAAGCTATCATGCGTGTGCTTTCCGAGATACTCAAGTCCCAAATCAGCAAGCCGTTTTTTGCACTCCTCTCCTCCCAACCGTGAGCAAAACTTTATGTTGTGTGACACAAAAATTCGTCCATCATAAGGTTTGAGTTTACCAGCTAACCTCTCGAGTCCAACCCAGACAAGCTTATCAGGCATGTGAAGGAAAACAGCACTTGCATATATCAGATCATAGACAACTCCTGAATCAAACTTTGAAAAATCCATGTCTTCCCCTTTCACAATCATGGGGCGCTTATGCAAGAGACCTTGGGAGGGAAGCTCATATCGAAAAGCTGCCATTAAAGAGAGTTCGTCTCTTTCAAGACAGTGGAAATGTTGAGGGTTGAGAAATCGAATAAAATGTAATCCAACTCGAAGCGTGCCACACCCAATCTCAAGGACCTGTGAATCTGGTGTGAGGTGGGTTGACTCGGCTAAGAACTCAAACACGTCTCTTCCACCAGCCCAAGGCTCGCCGTAATTGCTATGATGCTCTTCAACAAGAAGCTCACCTGGACATGGAAGAGCTGTGTGGTTGTTTGTTTCCTCTGCTTCGTAGTGTGATATACCCTTGAATCTAAAAGTGTTAGCATAATTTGGTCAATAATTTCAAAAGTAGAAATATGCGCATGGTAATCTGAACATCTTTTGGATTTTAATTCAGATGATACATAGAAAAAAGACCAAAAGCAGACGTTGGAATCATAGATGAAAACAAGTACTTAGAAGAACAACTATGCTCTTAAGAAAAGAAAAGGGCAAACACAACAAATTATTGCATCCAGAATTGGTGAGGGTAGGAGTATCGGGAAGACATGGAAAGAGGCATTTGGCTAAAATAACTCAGAGGACAGTTTGGGGAATTCGTTCCTGATACAGCAAATTAGTTAAAGGTAGGGGAGGGTATGCTATCAGCTAGAAGGAATACAGGGGAAGAAGAATAGGGAAGAGGGCAACATCATCATTATCATGGTTGCTTTGGTTTTCTGCTTAGGAGGTAGGCCATGTCTGGGAGATTAGCTACAGCTTGTGGTAGAAGTATTGCTAGTAAGAAATCTGTAGTTTCTGGATTCACCATGCATCACATATCAAGTAGTATAGCATATTTTTCTTCCCAAAACTCATAGTTCTCCAAGCTAACAATGCACCATGGGACTACATGATGGAGAAGCCAGAACATTTGTACTCAACATACTTTCTGGGTTACAAAAAAAATGAAAAAAAGGGTGTCCTTCCCCTCCAATACCCTTCATCCCGATCTAAAAAATACTGGGAGGGAGAGTAGTGGAAATTGGTGTCATGGTATATATATCCTAATGTCACACTCAAAAGGGTCCTAAGTAGCACTAGTGCCATAAAGGAAGAAGAAAGCAGAAAAATAAACCGGAAATACAATGAATGAGTTGAAGTACTAACTCCTGCATGACTACTGAATTATAAAAATTTAATAAACAAATTCACCAAACAGCCGATCATCCCAATTTGATGTGAAAAGATAACCATTTGCCATAAAATGGCAATAAAAGTCGTTTCTCCTCGACTTCCCTTTTTACCTACCCTCATTGCTTGAACCATCTCACATTTTTTTCCTTACAACCATGAGCCTATTTTTCTGATCTTCCTCGTATTTTGGCATTTCACAGATAACATCAAAAAGAACTTTTGGAGTAACCATTATAAGAAATCTGTAATGATCTAATTTGCACTACACTGCTTAGTCTATGATGAGCGTGTGGGTTATTAACTACTTTGGCACTCTCTCCATCTGGTTTCCATGAATGAGTTAAAACCGAATGTCTAGATTGATCTATGGTACATTTTTTACTTACTTCAGGATTTTCATATTGTTTGTCAGTGACCAGTTCTTCTAAAATACACATTCCAATCAATCGACCCAAAATCTGGACACCAACGCCAATAAATTGATCTCAGATTATATTAAATTATCTACAGAGAGAGAGAGAGAGAGAGAGGTACTAACTGTCTAAGATCTTCGAGCTGCTGAGCCCTAGTGCGAGGGTTAATCCCTTTCCGGAGCACATTATCCTGCATATGCAAACTATTGAAACGGATCTGATCCTTAAGCCACTCCACATCCTCCTTCGTCGTCGACACAGACAAACCAACGCGAAAACCACCATCATGAGCAGCAAAAGACGCGGCGGTTCCACCTCCAGCGGAGGAGGAAGGGCAAGAACAAGAGGAGAGAGAAGACAATAAGAAGAACAAGAATATAGCCCCGACTGAGGAAGCCAGTACCAGCACTGGCACTGTAACTACAATCCCTTTTGGTGCTGAAGAATACGACGACGGCAGGAGAGCCATCTCCGTCTCTACAGTTTTCTACGATTGGTTTTCCTGCTCCTTAGATTCGTCTTCTCTGGTGATGTTACTTCAAGTGCATGTTGCAAAACGTCATCGTATTGTCACTGACTCTATCAAATTTTGCAATCATTTCCAGATGAAGAACTTATAGGTTCATTCTTATTTTTATATTATATTTTTATTTTTTAACGTTAAACATTAATTAATATAATTAACTAATTATTTTTAATTTATTACATTAATAATATCAATAAAAATAAAAATTAAGGTAATAACAAATCAACTATCGTGGTTTGTGATCAATGACAAATCAACCACTATGGTATTTTTCTAACAATTTAACCACTGACGTATGAAAAAATTGACAATACCAATATCGTGGTGTCTTTTCACGGTGTCTCACAAGAAAGACATCGCGATTTTTGCGATGTCTTGCGCATACACCGCAATTTTTGCCGGTGTCTCACAAGAGAGATATCGTGATGTTCGCGGTGTCTCACAGGAAGACACTGCAAAAAGACAACTAAAGACAAAGTAAATAAGTAAATGGGTACTGTGCCATAAACGACAACGAAGTAAATTGTGTTTGTCTTCCTAGGTTTGCGCATGTTCAGCTTGATAATTGGAGCACTGGATGTGAAAGAAATTTCACAACAGAGAGCTGTAAAGGCTCTGTTGGAAGTTCGGCCTATTCCATCCCAAACACAATTTACACTGGGTGTCGTTTTGATTTCAATTAGTACCTGCTAGGCTTGAACACGTGGGAAAATGATCCCACCTTTTAGATTAATATATGGTGTAGTTCTGATCCATTCCATCTATCAAAATATCTCCTCTGCTGTCTACTTCTTCTTTCTCTCCTGCTGCCTCCTTTTTGCGCTATGTCAATTATCACGGCATGATTTACGCTGAAACAACAGCTCAAAGGCTTTGTTCTTCTTGTTTAACAATTTAAGATCAAGAACTAATTTGTCTAGTTGCTTTCAATGTCTTCCCAAGATTCTCAGTTACCATTTCACTGGCACTACGACGAGCTTGACGATCGCAACTTCCAGATTTGAGGGCGGACACTCTTCTTCTTCGTGGTTCTCTTCACCATCATTCTTCTTATTTCGCTTCTCTTCTTTTACGCTCGATGGGTGTGTCGTTTTCACCGTCTTACTTCGTCTTCAGTTGCCTTGTGAGACACCTTGATTTTCGCAGTATCTCACGTAGACACCACAAAAATTGCGGTGTCTTCCGGTGAGACACCGTGAAAATCGCAGTGTCTTGCACAGACACTGCGAACATCGCGGTGTCTTCTTTGTGAGACACCGCAAAAATCGCTGTGTCTTTCTTGTGAGACACCGCGAAAAGACACCGCGATGTTGGTTTTGTCAATTTTTCCATACGTCAATGGTTAAATTGTTAGAAAAAATACCATAGTGGTTGACTTGTCATTGATCACAAACCACGATGGTTGATTTGTTATTTACCCTAAAAAATTATAATAATATATATATATATATATATCTTTATCTATCATCTCTAAAAATTATTTAATTAATATATATATATATATATATATATATATATATATATATATATATATATCTTAAAAAAGCTATTAAATTTGATGAGCTCATTTTATCCATCATCTCTAAAAATTATTTAATTAATAAACGAGTGATAGACTAGTGTCAAGGGTAGTCTACGAGTGTAATTTGGACTTTAATTGAAGTTTAAACGGACACATAAGTTCGATCATGATTCAATCAAATCCCCACTCTTAAGTGAATGAAACAAATTCTTCATTATATATGTTAAAAAAAAAAAAGAAATTAACAAAACAACTTGATACGAACCTAGGGTATTAAAGAACCCTAGATCCAACAACAAATGCGGAATTAGACAATGGATCGTCGATCGAATCAAGAAAGTGTAGAAAGGAACTTGATCCTAGCCAAACCTGTCGACTAGAACCAGAGATATCAGAAGAGGAGTTTGACCTTAACCAAATCGGTTGGTTGAACCAAAGCTATCAAATGTTTGATCTTTCAAGATTGAAGCTTGAAGAGACCATCTCTTCGTAAAGAAGAAAAAGAGAGAAAACCTCACCAAAACACACAAGTTTATTTCATAATTCAATTTTTCATCTAATGAGGCTTTACACTTGTTTAAATAGAAAAATATTAGGTTAACTCTAAAACATTGCAAAAGAAAAAAATAACCAAGAAAAATTGTAAAAATTAGGGTTTTGAGTCGAAGTGGCTGCGGAGGGCGCGCGTCAGGTTCTCTGGCCAGGCTAGCAGGCGCTGTGGGCTGGGCCGCACCAGTGGTGGGTTGGGTGTAAGAATACGGGCTTGTCTAGGACGTGTTGTCTATGGCCGCCCATGCTGTTAGAATAGATTCCTTTTATTTATGGCAACCTTTGAATTTTTTTTTTACTTTCTATTTTTAACAAGTGACTCCTCACCATTTTTGCACGTTCATTCTTGCCAGAGTGGAGATGGAGCAGATTGCTCTTTAAGAGGAGAGGCATGACTGCACGTAGACCCCCCTACCCAATGTAATTTGCTGACAATCAATGATAAAACTTTTTACATTCAAACTACACTCACTATGCTCAATGACGCTCTTTTCGATTAATCTCGCTCGCATACTGCTCACTCGTTAGACACAAATCTCGCTCTAACGTCTTGGGCAATTGGTGCCGTTGGCGCACTTTGTAGGCTGACTCGTTGTTCCCTCTAAACAATGAGTGCCGCACGACCCTCCTTAAGCCTCTTGAAAGTAGGACCGTGACAGTTGGTATCAGAGCAAGGTTGGCTCAAATCGAAAGAAAGCATGCCGAAAAAGAATTCGTCAGACAAGGCGAACTCGTCGATGGACCAGCTCGAACAGTTAATCGAGTTGGAAGAGGAGATGAAGTATCTCCAAGAAATCCCTGATAGTGTTCGCTTTCTAGAGGAACATATGAAGGAAATGTCGGAATTTCCTATTGAGATTGCTGCTATTCACAATCGGATAAACATCCTCCCAGTCCGAGAGTTGATGGATCGGGTGGAGAACCTCGAATCCTGACGAGATAAGGGAAAAGGGGTAGAAAGTGGAGAGAGCTCCACAACTGCTATGATCGGGCTCCTGGAGCGTGTCGAAGACATAGACCATGCTCATGTTCAATTATCAAGCACCGTGGTCAACTTAGCAAAGGACTTCAAGGTGATGTTTGAATCGATCAAAGTTGAGATTGCTGAGATGAACATCAAATTGAACGTCACTATGAAAGCAATGGGAAACCAAACTCCTGTTACAACTGCAATTGAGACTAGTCAGGTGAAATTACCGGAGCCAAAACCCTTCGGTGGAGTCCGGGATGCCAAAGAAGTAGAAAACTTCATTTTTGATATGGAACAGTATTTCAAAGCGACCCGAACTGATGATGAATCAAAGGTGATGCTAGCCACAATGCATCTTACTGGCGATGCAAAACTCTGGTGGAGATCCAAATATAATGATATATGTAATGGTGACTGTGTTATCGATACCTGGGATGAATTTAAGAAACAGCTGAAAGATCAATTCTTCACCGAGAATGTTGAATTTAATGCTTGTAGGTCATTGCGAGAGCTAAAGCAAACGAGTAGCATTCGGAATTATGTGAAACAGTTCTCTGGTCTTATGCTCAATATACATGATATGTCTGAAAAAGACAAAATCTTCACCTTTATCGAAGGACTAAAACCATGGGCTATGACAAAGCTATATGAATAGAGAGTACAGACCCTCTCGAGTGCTCTTGCTGATGCTGAACGATTATTTGACTATACCAACGAAAATCCTGGTCAGAAAAAGAATCCTCCCTACAATTCAAGTAATGCGAAGTCCCCTAGACCGAACCCGAACACTACTGAAAGAAAGCCGTATGTCTCGAGAGAGGGCCAAGAGACATCGAGGGGAACTAATTACCAATGGCCAATGAATAGGCCTATGTCCTGCTATGCAAAGGACTGCATTGAGTGGCTGAGTGTCCCCATAGATCGGCATTAACAGCTTTACAAGCTTCGATTACTAATGATAGTCCAACAGAAGAAGTTGTCGAGGTAGAACCTGCAGAAGTTGCGGAAGTTGGGACAATGACATTCTTGTCAGCTGTTCAGCAACAAATGGAAGAGCTTAAAAAGACTCCCACTAAAGGCCTCATGTATGTGGAGACCCTTGTCAATAATAAAGCCGTCAAAAGCACTATGATTGACTCAGGAGCTACCCACAACTTCATAACAGAAAAAGAAGCACGTCGCTTAGGTCTTAAGCTAGAGAAGACCACTGGCAAGATGAAGACTGTCAATGCAAACGCAATGCCCGTGGTTGGGGTTGTAAAAAGGACTCAATTAAAACTCAACTCGTGGTCGAAGTTGACTTTGTTGTGGCGAAGATGGACGACTTCGATACAATACTTGGGATGGAATTTCTGATGGAACACAAGGTCATCCCTATTCATCTGCCAAATACTTGGTAATTACAGGGAACAATCCAACAGTAGTTTCCACAACCCTAAAACAACCAAGCACTAGTATCATAAAAATGATCTCAGCAATGCAATTTAAAAGGGGATTGAAGAACCAAGATCCAACCTATGTCCTTGTCCCTTCAATCATAGAGAAAGGCAAAGAAGAAGTAGTACCTTCGGAAATTATGAAAGTACTCGAAGAATACAAGAGTACTATGCCCGAATGTTTTCCGAAGTCACTACCTCCACGTTGGGACATCGATCACCGGATTGAGCTCACCCCAGGAACTAAACCCCCAGCCAAGGTACCCTATCGAATGGCTCCACCAGAATTGGTCGAGTTGAAAAAACAATTAGATGAATTACTTGAAACAGGGTTCATCAGACCTGCAAAAGCGCCCTTTGGAGCACCTGTGTTATTCCAAAAGAAAAAGGATGGTAGCTTACGCTTGTGCATTGACTATCGGGCCCTGAACAAAGTCACTGTTCAGAACAAGTATCCCATCCCACTCATCACGGATCTTTTTGATCAACTATACAAGGCAAAATACTTCATGAAGCTCGACTTCTGTTCAGGCTATTATCAAGTCAGAATTGCAGAAGTTGATGAGCAAAAGACGACTTGTGTGACCAGATATGGAGCTTTTGAATTATTGGTGATGCCTTTTGGACTAACAAATGCTCCCGCAACATTTTGCACCCTAATGAACCAAGTATTCCACGATTTCCTTAATAAGTTTTGTAGTGGTAGACTTGGATGACATTGTGATCTATAGCGAGAGCATTGAAGAACATCAAGTTCATCTCCGTCTAGTTTTCGATAAGCTGAGACATAATCAATTGTATGTAAAGAGGGAAAATTGCTCATTTTCTCAGAAAAGTATTGGATTCCTTGGCCACATTATTGAACAAGGCTAGCTTCGCATGGATGTTGACAAGGTCAAGACAATCCAAGAATGGAGAAACCCCACTTATGTCACAGAATTGCGTTCTTTTCTTGATCTCGCAAATTATTATAGGCGGTTTGTGGAAGGATTCTCTAAGAAGGCAGCACCTCTCATCGAACTGTTAAAGAGGGGAGTCCCTTAGGAGTGGAATCAAGAATGCCAGACAACCTTTGCTAATTTAAAAGAAGCTATGATGCAAAATCCAGTTCTGGCTCTAGCGGATGTGACTTTGCCATTCGAAGTCGAAACTGATGCATCTGACTTTGCACTTGGAGGGGTCTTACTACAAAATGGCCATCCTGTTGCTTATGAAAGTCGCAAGTTAAAAGAAGCTGAAAGAAGGTACATAGCATCAGAGAAAGAAATTTTAACCGTACATTGCCTTCGTGTATGGAGACAATACCTGCTTGGATCAAAGTTTATAGTAAAGACCGACAACAGTGCAATCTGTCATTTCTTTGAGCAACCAAAGCTGACCTCCAAACAAGAGCGTTGGCATGAACTTATCTCAGAATTTGATTTCCATTTTGAGCACAAGTTGGGCCAATCAAATCGAGTAGTTGACACCCTCTGTCGAAAAGCAGAGTGTGCCAGTCTTCAAGTAGAATTACTGGATTTATGAGAGATCGCATTCGAGATTTCTTACAAGACGACCCTACTGTTCGGGCCGTCATGCAGCTAGTAAAGGAAAAGAAGACCCAACAATTTTGGATCGAAGATGGCTTATTATTAACTAAAGGAAATCGTCTCTATGTCCCTAGAAGTAATGAGTTGCGACGTTCCTTATTACGGGAGTGCCACGACACCCTATGGGCAGGTCATGCCGGATGGCAAAGGACTTTTGCCATTTTGAAGAGAGGATACTTTTGGCCGAAGATGAAATAAGACGTTATGCAATACACCAAAACTTGTTTGGTGTGTCAATAAGACAAGACTGAAAGAGACAAAGTAGCTAGTTTGCTGGAGCCGTTACCAGTGCCGACAAAACCCTGAGAAAGTATATCCCTTGATTTCATAACAAATCTGCCGTCTTCGAATGACTTTCAAGCGATCTTGGTGATAATTGATGCTTCTCTAAGTATACGACGTTCATAGCTGCCCCAAAATATTGTTCTGCAGAGACAATGACACAACTATTCTTCAAGAATGTGGTGAAGTTATGGGGAATACCTCAAAGCATTATAGTGACCGAGACACTAGATTCATAGGAGCCTTCGGGGTAGAATTATTCAAGTTGCTGGGTTCAAGCCTGAATATTTCTTCCAGCCATCACCCACAAACTGATGGTCAAACAGAACATTTCAACAGTTTATTGGAGGAATACTTGAGACTCTTCATCAACACCAATCAGAAGAATTTGCCTAGTCTACTCGATGCAGCACAATTATGTTTTAACAGCCAAAATAGTTACGCGAATGGAATGAGCCCATTTGAAATAGTCCATGGAAGGCAACCAACCATGCCACACACGATTGATCATCCGTACTCAGACAAATGCCCAAAAGCCTATAATTTCTCAAAAGAATGGAAGCAAAACACTGAGATAGCTCGAGCCTATCTGGAGAGAGCCTCCAAACACATGAAGAAGTGGGTAGACTTGAAGCGACACCCGTTAGAGGTCAAACCTGGGGACCTGGTGTTGGTGAAGCTATTACCTAAAAAACTCCTATTCAGAGGCACGAGAGACAAATGACTTGTCCGAAAATATGAAGGTCCAGTCAAAGTCATTGAAAAGATCGGGCAAGCATTGTACAAAGTCAATCTGCCTACATGGCTTAAGATCCATTCTGTAATCCACATCAGTAACTTGAAACAGTACCATCCAGACGATGAAGTTCAGACAAGGAACAATATCACCAGACCAGAGATCATCCTTAGTAGATCGAAGTGTTAAGATGAAGTGGAAGAGATTCTAGCAGATCGAAGTGTCAAGATAAATCGCCGCGTACGTATAGAGTACCTTGTCAAATGGAAAGGACGTGGAGTTGATGAAGTGACTTGGAAGAAAGAAGAAGACTCAGAGAATGCCGCACAGAAGATCAAAGAATTCAAGCAGAAGACAAGTTGACGTGGGCGTCAACAGCTCAGTTGGGGGAGAATGTAAGAATTCAGGCTTGTCTAGGACGTGTTGTCCATGGTCTCCCATGCTGTTAGAATAGATTCCTTTTATTTATGGAAACCTTTGTATTTTTTTTTTTACTTCTATTTTTAGCAAGTGACTTTTCACCACTTTTGCACGTTCATTCTTGCCAGAGTGGAGATGGAGCAGATTGGTCTTTAGGGGGAGAGACATGACTGCACGTAGACCCCCCTACCTAATGTAATTTGGCGACAATCAATGATAAGGCTTTTTACATTCAAACTATACTCACTATTCTTAATGACACTCTTTTCGATTAATCTCGCTCGCTTACTGCTCGCTAGTTAGACACAAAGCTCGCTTTAAGGTCTTGGGCAATTGGTGCCGTTAGCGCACTTTGTAGGCTGACTCGTTGTTCCCCCTAAACAACGAGTGACGCACGGCCCTCCTTAAGTCTCTTGAAAGTAGGACCGTGACACTGGGCCTCGCACGCTGGGCGAAACGAGCGCAGATAACACTGGCGAGCTTAGTCGGGTGCGTGCGGGTCGGGCACTAATGGGTGCTCGTGGGCGGGTGTGCTACCGAGCTAAGTCGAATCCGGCTAGGGCCGCTGATAGGGTGCGGATATTGTGAGATGCGCTCTGTGACGTCGTGCGCTGACTAGCGTAGGATTCGTGGGATGCGCGCAGTGATGTGGCTCGGTGAGGAGGCTCTGGCAAGCTGTGATAGGCGCACTGTCGGGCGTTGACAGGTCGGGCTCTGGTGGCAGACGAGGCGCGGTGACGGGGCGCGAGATTTGCGGGTCGCCGGTGCTGATGGGGCGCAGTGACTTGGCGCGCTGGCGGGCTGGGCCACGCTACTCTCGGGCACTGGGCTGCGTGCTGGGCTACGGACTTGCTGCGCGCATTGCACGCACTGCACGTGCTGTGGGTGGGCCTTCGAGCCTTTTAGAAAAATAGCCTCCTTTTTAATCCTTTGACTTGGGCCTCCTCTACTACCCTCTCTCCAATGCTTAGCAAGCTCTTCAAGGCTTTTAGATCATGGCTTTTGGGCTCCCGTTCTTGGACTTCTCTCACAAAATTTTGTCATTTTTCCTTCATTTTCTTTATCCTTGTTCTTATCTTTGGGCCTCCAACCCCTCCTAATGGATCTTGGCCTTTGTAGCTTTCCTGGATCACATCACAACTACTGTATTTTAGGGTCAACCACTAAACAATTTTTTCTAACAACTTAAACACTGAACTATGAGAAATGAACGATGCTAACATTGCTGTTACGTTTGCTATTAAAAATTTCAATTTTGTTATATGGAAGAACGTTATTCATTATGTGGAGAAACGTAGTACTAATAAACATTTATCCTTGTCTGTCGTTCCCCCGCCCGAAACGACGTCATTCCACAGAGTAAAGTATACATTCCTCCGCGGAACGTAATACTTTCTTTTGCAGAATAACATCTTTCCTAGGCTGAACGACATCGTTCCTTTGCCTTCAGTATATAAATTCACACTACTCTCAGAGCGATTTCCTCAGCGATTTTCTCAAGTATTATCGAACCCTAGATCTTTTTTATAGCCAAAGTGTATAGCATTCAGACAAAGTTGAAGCGTTATTAATTGTTGCTCACTGATGGCGTCCAGGAGTGATCATGGGCGGGCTGTACTTTGAGCACTAGAGGGAGATTGTGGCAGCACACCTTATGAAAGCAAGGACGACCTAAGATGTTGTTAATTGTGAGGGCTCTGTTAGTCTAAGTGTTGTTAAACTTATTTGTTTTTATGATGTTTGTATTGATTGTAATTATAAGTTGTTTATTGGATAATATTCTTAATTACATAAACGTTACATTTATATTGATATTAATTAGAAATACCTTTAATTAGGGTATTAATGTTATCTAATGTGTTTATCTAAGTCCTTGTAGGATATGGTACAAATATTGGGACTTAGATAAATCAAAAAGTGCAAAATGAAGACATGAGGCCAAATAAACTGCAGATTTGGTCGATCAAAATCTATCTCCACAATGGAAATGGTCGACAAAGCAGTCGAGTATGCGGACGACGAGATTGACCGAAATATATTACAGATTGCATCTTTGGTCTGTGGTCAACAAAGCGGTCGAGTAGCGAAGATTTGTTCGACCGATTTTAAAGACAGATTGCTTACCAAACTTGTGGTCGATTTTGCGGTTGAGAAAGAAGAAAATTGTCGACCGCAACATATTTATTACAGATTGCCCATCAGATCTGCGGTCGAGTTAGTGGTCGAGCATGAGGTCGACTAAAAATGCTATACAACGCAACGGCTAGTTTCCAACGGTCGGATGAGATCGACCAAAAAGGAATTGGTCAACCAATTCTACTGAGTTTATAAATAAAAGGCACTCCGAGGCTAAATTCTATATTTATTGTTTCACTTATTTAAAAAATGCAAAGACCTAACTCTCTCAATCCACAACGTGTGGTTTACTCCTTGAGAGTTAGGTTCTAAAGTTTAATTTTTACTTTCACAATTCTTGTAACTGAACGAAAAGGGTGATGTCCTTCGAATTAGTCAAGTGAAGGGTGATGTCCTTAGAATCAGATTGCAAATGGTTAGATTGACGCCCGTGAAGTTCAATCGGTTGTAACCTGAAAGGTTAAGGTGGAAAGATCTTCAAGGGGGAGTCTTGAAGCGCAGAGGTAGTTGTGTTTTTCGAACCGCGTTAACAACTTGGTTGTGTATTTCATACCCCCTCTCATATTGTTCATTGTTGTTGTGGTTTGATTATTTATTCTAAGATTAATTGCTTCGAATTTCCTTAATTAAATTGAACTAATTAATCACTTGAAAAAGTTTTAAAACCTAATTCACCCCCCTCCCTCCCTTCTCTCTCTCTCTCTCTATTAGGTTATTTTGATCTTTCAATTGGTATCAGAGCAGGTTATAAACTTTATTGTGATTAATTGTTGAGTTATCTTTAAAAAATACATATGGCTTTTAACATGAACAATATGCATGTAGAAGAGCAATTCGTTTCTAGGCCACCATTCTTTGATGGAAATGACTATACATATTGGAAAGCAAGAATGAGTATTTGTGTATAATTTATGGATTATGACTTATGGGATATTTTTGAAAATGAACCATTCATACCTGTCAAAATTGAAAATGGGATAATGTAATTCCCATAGTGATCTCAGTACAATATTGTTCGATTTGGGTCGAAACCCACATGATTTTGTTCTTGAGATTTCCTTAAAACGCGTTGTACTATGTAGGGAGGGGAACCTTACTTATAAACCAAGCATTTTCTACTATTTCAAGCGATGTGAGATTGTTCACCTCCACTGATATGAGCCAGACCCACACCTAGGTCTTTCCTTGCCTTCACAGGGCAGGCTGCCACAATCTCCCCTCCCCCCTGTAACATCCCTCCTAATTATCCCCTTATTTATTTAATATAAAATATGTATATATACAGTAAAATTTTCTTTTTCTTTACTAACAACCCATTGTAGCGTAGTAAATTGCATAAATCATTTTAGTAAAGTAAAATGCGCAACTTTTATGATACGAGTATAAAATTTTTGATCAAAAGACTGATACCATAGCTTTCAAAACAGTCCTTTT
>CM039484.1:11715310-11871738 GCA_022433065.1 Begonia loranthoides | reverse complement strand
CCTGGAGAAGAGGTCCAGTAAAGATAATCCATGTATGCCACCCCGTTCGGTCGTCTGGATGTGTCGCCAGGAGAAAATTTCGAAGGAAACATAAAAATGGCAGAAAGAGAGCTTCAGATTTAACTTAATTTCTCGGACATTTTTGACCTTGCGGACGCAGTTTGTCGTCCGCACCTATCATCCGCAACGTGATTTTGTTTTTAGGGTTAGCCCAAAACGCGTTATACTAGGTAGGGAGGGGAACCTTACTTATAAACCATGTATTTTTCTACTCTCCCAAACGATGTGAGATTGTGCACCCCTACTTATATTTGCCAGACCCACACCTAGGACTTTTCTTGCCTTCATAGGGCAGGTTGCCACAACCTCCCTCCCTTGGGGACCCGACGTCCTCGTCGGCCACACTTCTGATTGGGATTTCGCTCTGATACCATTTGTAACTTGCCCCAATTCTTTCAGTACAATATTGTCCACTTTGGGTTGAAGGCCACATAATTTTTTTCTTGGGGTTAGCCAAAAATGTGTTGTACTAAATAGAGAGGGGAACCCCACTTATAAACCACGCATTTTCTACTCTCCTAAGTGATGTGGGATTGTTCACCCCCACTAATATGGGCCGGACTCACACCTGGGCCTTTCTTGACCTTCATAGGGCAGGTTACCACAATCTCCCTCCCGTGTGGACCTGACGTCCTCGTTGACCACACTTTCGATTAGGATTTCGCTCTGATACTATTTGTAACTTCTCCCAGTTCTCTTAGTACAATATTGTCCACTTTGGGTTGAAGCCAACACGATTTTGTTCTTGGGGTTAGCAAAAATTTGTTGTACTAGATAGGGAGGGGAATCCTACTTATAAACCATACATTTTCTTCTCTCCTAAGTGATGTCGCATTGTGCATGTAATACCCTGATTTTCCGTGATTGAATTAAGTAAAATTAATTGGGGTATAATTGGATTATTTGGAGGAATTTTATTATGGAATATATTATCCTGAAAATTAGAAAAATAATTGTTGGGATATAATTATATCGATTATTGGATAATTATTGATGATTTATTTTGGAAGCCAAATTGAAGAATTTAAATTGGGCCGATAATTATCATCAAGTAATATTTGGAGAAAAGAAAATTAGAATTAGGATGAAAATAATTAAATGAAGAATTTAATTATTTAAAAGAAAGTGAGATGATGAATTAATTAAATGGAAGAAAATGAATAAGGAGGAGTGAAGGAGCTGAACCGTTCAACTTGTGAACTGGTTTAGGGCTGATCAAATCAGGGGGGGGGGGGGGNCGCGCACAGCAAGGAGCTGAACCGTTCAACTTGTGAACTGGTTTAGGGCTGATCAAATCAGGGGGGGGGGGGGGAGAGAGAGAGAATTTGGTTATGGCCTTCGGTCATTCTTCACAGGCGAAGAGGAACGATAGAGAGAGAGAGAGAGAGAGAGAGAGAGAGAGAGAGAGAGAGAGAGAGAGAGGCGACAGACGACGGTGACAATGGAGCTCGACTCTGGCTCGGGTTCGGTGCTTCTTCGTGGCGACAAGGTTTTTTCCGGCACATGGCGAGCTAGGGCTAGGTGTGCCGCGGCTCTCAGAGTCGAAATTGGAGCTGCAAATCGCCGGTGGAGGTAAGTCGATGCTCTACGTTTAGTGTTCATCTTCCTGACTTCTGATTATTGGCGTCGGCAGAGGCGATTTGGCCAAGAGAATGGCGATGGAGGCAGGGCTTCGGTACGGTCCGGTTCTGTTGGCCGCTGTTGAATCGGTTCATTTCTTCTGGCTGACCCGATGTTTCTCCTTCTCCTGAAACAATTGCAGCTTCCACATGGCCACTGCATATTGGACCACTCTCCTTGGTGTGGGAAATTTATCCACAAACATGGCGTCACTCCTACTGTTTATAAATCAATGGCAGATTGTGGAGAAAGGAAGCTGGCTGTGTGGTGAGTTGCGAGACAGTGTGTGATGTGGATGGTGAGATTCTGTTATGTGTGTGAACCGTGAAGAAGAGTTGGTGATAGAGTGATGAAGAGTTTCTCCTCTGCCTTTTTCTCCTCGGTAAACTTTTGCCTTTCCCTTGCTGGAATTGGTGGAGTTCTTGTTGTAAATTAGATTAAATAACCTGCTGCTTTGTGGATTTAAGTTGTTTTATGTAGTATTGGTTCCTTGTTGTTACTACCTTGTTGGGTGTCGATGATGGCCTCTTTTGTTTATTGGTGTTCATCGATGCTTTTTGTTTACTAATAAACTGTGATATTATGTTCATTAATCCTTCCCAATATTGGTGATGGAGAAGTGATTAAATGGAAAGAAATTGTGATTTTTTTCCTTGGGCATTAAGCCCCTACATCACATGATTGTAAGATTTTGGTTTAAACATGTTTTGATTGCTATTTCCTTGCTGTGATGCCTGCTAATGAGAGGGAATAAATTGAATGACCTCCGCCTTTGGTGATAGAAATATCGTGTTGGTGGTAATTAGTTGAGGTTATTTATTGGTTCTCTGTTGGTTGTTAGAATGTAAATATTTAACTATTGTTGGGCGGAATGCTCTTCATTGGTTATTGCCGGAAGCATGGATATGTTGGGATTGGTTTTGGTTGCTGGAGATATTATACATGTATGTCAGATTTAATTCATGTACTGTGAGAATTAAATTAAGTGTTCTGCACGTTGTTACATGCTCTGTACATTTGGATAATTTATCTATATCCTTTCTAATTGGATAAAAAAGATAAATAAATGAGCTCTGTTGATTATCGTTAAACAACTGCGGCTGTTCAGTTTTGTGAAACAGATTCCCTGCATTTTCATATGACATTGATGGAATGAGCAACTGTTGTGAGTTATTACTATTCCGTTACACATGTTAAGATTTTGGAATTGTTATTGTGGGAGTGTTAAGTAATTTAGATGACTAATGAGATTTGTTAAGTGTTATATAAATTTAGTGATTGTTATTAATGAATAAATATCGGTTAAATTGGACAATTGTGATTTAAGGGAAAAGTATAAATTAAAGTTATTTGTTTATTGACTTTGAAATTAATGAAGATAAATTGATAGAAATTCATTAAGTGATAATTAAATTATTAAATAATAAACAAAGAATAATGGTATCAAAGTTAAGATTTATAATTGATAAAAATATTGATAAAAATATTAATAAATAAATGATAATTATTTTGAAGGTATAAAAGGGAAGAAGGACAACGTTAATTTCTGAACCGCGCTAAGGACTCCAGGTAAGTTGATACTTACTATGCTTTGGTCTTCGGGCCCTACATCGCAAAAATTAAGGTTGTATGCTGTGTGTTCTTTTAATGATATGTTTATTAGACATTTATACGATTATATAAGACTGTATGTATTCACGAGCATATTGCATGACATACTTAATATATGTAAATAGGCATGTGGGGGTTCGGGAGAATTGGTGACTATCCATCGGTGGTGACACCCCTATTGGAGTGACTACTCCCACGTAGGGGGCGGTGAGGTACGGTTAAGCCACATGGACTCCATGGTTCATCATTTCTCTTGTACTAAAATTCCCAATGTCTTCAACAAAAGTGAATGAGTATAGCTCGTGGTGACACCCCTATTGGTGTGTTTCCTTATCAGAAATACGGTTAAGCCACGAGACCAATTGACGTATCCATCACCCCGGTTAACAGACGAGATACGGTTCTCCTCTGTAATGCATCACATCTGCATTGCATTTTATTCTATCACTTACTGAGCATTAGACTCATTAGTAAGGTCTTGTTGATGTAGGTATGTACGAGAAACAGGAGAACAGGTTAAAGAAAGTTGATGAAGGATTTGCACTGGTGGATCTTGTGGCTGGCTGGGCTAAAGAAATTAAAAGGAAATTATTTGAAAAATGGTTTGTAAAATACTTAATATTCTTTAACGTTTTGTTTTAATTTCGCTGTGTTTTATAAAAGGATTTTATTACTTCTACTGCAATTTATAAAAGGGTTTTAAGTAAAGAGTTTTAACGATCGAGTTTCATAAAGAAAGAATACTATGATGTTTATATGAAAAGAAACTTTTTAAATTTTACGCACTTTTAAAAAAAATAAAAACCGGGTCGTTATAGTGCACCCCCACTGATATGGATTGGACCCACACCTGGGCCTTTTCTAGTCTTCACAGGGTAGGTTGCCACAGATAAATGTTCCTAAATTAACTAGAGAATATGATGACTTGGATAAGCATAAGATAAGTATGAATGCTAAAGCTATTAATGTATTACATTGTGCTCTAAATAAGGATGAATTCAATAGGGTACAAGGATGTAATAATGCATATAAAATATGGAGATTACTTGAAATAACACATGAAGGAATGAATCAAGTAAGAGAAAGTAAATTGAGTATGCTTGTGTATGAATATGAATTATTTAGCATGGAAAAGGAAGAATCTATTAGTCAAATGTTTACTCAATTTACTAACATTACTAATGGTTTGAAAGCACTTGGTAGAATTTATCCTAATGAAGAACTTGTTAGAAAGATTCTCTGATGCTTACCAAGAGTTTGGCAACCAAAAGTAACGGTTATTCAAGAGGCTCAGGATCTCAAGGTTCTCATAATGGAGAAACTTATTGATTCACTAATGATCTATGAAATAACAATGAAAGCCAATGGGAATGAAAAACTAAAAGAAAAGGAAGCCTTCAAAAAGAAGGAGATTGCATTCAAAGCTACTTCAAGCAAACAAGATGAATCCAAGAAGGAAGAAGAGGATGATAAAATTGCGTTCATAACTCAGAAAATCAGTAAACTTCTTCAACGAAGGAAGTGGCAAGGTAAAAGAAATCTCAAAGGAGAAAGACCACAAAAGAACAAAGAAATTACATGCTATGAGTGTGGAAAACCCAAACACGTCAAATCCAAATGCCCACAAGGAAAGAAGACAACGAAAGTCTTCAAAAAGAAAACACTCAAAGCCAGATGGGATGATAGTAATGAAGAATCATCATCTGGGAGCGAAGAGATAGCCAACATGTGCTTCATGACGGAAGAGGATGAGGTACATGACACTTTTTATAATGACCATGATGATGATGATTTGGGTGATGCATTTGATGAATTAGTTGAGGAATTTAACATGTTAAAGTCTAAATATAAGATATTGGAAAAGGGAAATGATAGAGTTATAAAAAAACATGTTTGTATAGTTCAAGTTTTCAAAAATGAGATTAGCAACTTAAAAAACTAGGAATGATGAGTTAAATGCTATAATTCTTAAATTCTCAAATGGTAGCAAAAACTTAAACATGCTTCCAGGACAACAAAATGTAACATTTGATAAAGTCGGATAAGGATTTCAACCTTACCAAAAGAAGAAAATTTATAAGAATTTCTTTGTTAAACAATCCACTTGCTATACATGTAACTGAATAGGACATAAATCTTTTTCTTGTCCATTAAAACTACATGACACAAAGAAAGTTACCAAATTTATATGGGTTCCAAAAGGAACTGAAATTAACCCCCAAGGACCCAAAAATATTTGGGTACCTAAAATGTCAACTTATATTTTGTTTGTAGGTTGGAGATTCTTCCACAAAAAATGAATAGTACTTGGACAGTGGATGTTCAAGACATATGACGAGAGATTTTTTAAGGTTTAGCTCCATCGTGGATAAGAAAGAAAGTGTAACATTTGGAGGTAATCAGAAAGGAAAAATAATCGAAATTGGCAATATCTGTAATCCCTATAATCCCATAATTGAAGATAGGGGTGTGCAAACCAAACTGGTACCGAAGAACTGAACTGGAACTGGCGGTTTCGGTACCAGTTCGGTGCAGTTTTGTCTGGTGCCGAATCGAATTCGGTTCTGATTGTGCATAACTCGGTTCTCAGTACAGCAGAACCGGTACCTACCGAAGAACCGAGAACCTGATTATTTTAGGGCACCTTGAATCTGATGACCTCGTAGTCCCAACTCCCGCACCCGCACCCCGACACCCTCATCCCGACTGGCGACTCCCGTTGCTTCTCTCTCAAGTCTCACTCACTCTCAGTTTCAGTCTCTCGACTCCTGCTGCTTCCCGAGTGCTGACTTCCTTCCGGCTTCCATCGACTGAGAGGCGTCAGGTGAGTCTCCCCTCCAGCCATCCCAACCCGAACAACGTTCGTCTCCCCTCCAACCCTCTCGACTCCCAAGTCTCTCGACTCCGAACGGCGACCGAACGACGATCGTCTTCTGACTTCCTTCCGGCTTCCGTCGACTGAGAGTTCGCCAGCTCGGTCAGTGTTCCTAGTCGACTAGTCCTGTGTCCTCTTCGATTTGTTAGTTGTCTCTTGTTAGTTGTTTAATTAACACTATTTTTCTGTTCTGATTGTTCCTTGTTATGTTGATTGTTTTGTTCTGATTTTTCTATTCTGATTGTTCCCTATTAGTTGTTACTTGTTAGTTCAGTTGTTAGTTGTTCTAATTAACACTATTATGAATCTGTTGGGTTGATTGTTGAAAATGTAGAAATTGTTGAATCTGTTAAATTGTTGGTTCTAATTTCTATTATGTTCTGATTTATGTAGTGTTGGTTCTGATTTCTATTATGATTTCTGTAGTGTTGGTCCTGTAATTGTTGGTTCTGATTTATTATAATATTTATATAAAAAAAATATATTCGGTACGGAACTAGAACCGGTACTGAAGTTTTGGTTCGGTACCGGGTTCCCATGTGGCCAGTTCGGTGCAGTTCCACTTCGGAACCAGACCGTGAACACCCCTGATTAAATATGTCTTATTGGTTGATGGTTTAAAACACAATTTATTAAGCATTAGCCAATTATGTGATAAAGGATACAAAGTTATTTTTGAATCTAACACTTGCATGATTAAGGATGAAACACATGGAAAAATCTTGTTCATGGGATATAAATATGAAAATATTTATGCTATTGATTTAAATAATATCTTATGCAAAGATGAGAAATGTTTGACTGCAAATTCTTCTAGAAACTCTTGGTTTTGGCATAGAAGATTAGAACATATAGGAATAGATATTTTAGCTAACATTTCTAAAGATAATCTAGTTAGGGGTCTACCTAAGTAATCTTTTGAAAATAATAAAATTTGTGAGGCTTGTCAAAAGGGAAAACAAACCAAAAGTTCATTCTCTTCCAAACAATATATTTCAACGCTAAACCTCTCCAACTACTTCACATGGATCTATTTGGTCCTTCTAAGATTTCAAATTTAGGAGAAAAATATTATGCGTATGTAATTGTGGACGATTTCTCAAGATATACATGAGTTTTCTTTCTAAGAACAAAGGACAAAACCTTCGAAGTTTTCTCTAGTTTTAGGAAAAAGGTTCAAAATGAAAAGGATCTCATCATTGTTACAATAAGAAGTGATTATGGTGGAGAATTAAAAAATGAGCAATTCGATGCTCTTTGTCTAAAATATGGTATCAAACTTAACTTCTCATCACCTAGAACTCCTCAACAAAATGGAGTAGCCGAAAAGAAAAATCGATCACTTCAAGAACTAGCTCGCACCATGCTAAATGAAAACGATCTTCCTAAATATTTTTGGGAGGAAGCCGTTCCAACGTCTTGCTATGTTCTCAACTGTGTTTCTATTCATCCAACTCTAGAAAAGACACCTTACGAACTTTGGAACAATAGAACACCTTGTGTAAGCTATTTCAAGACATTCAGATGTAAATGCTTTATTCTAAATACCAAAGATAACCTAGGAAAATTTGACTTTAAAACGAATATAGGAATCTTCCTAGGATATTCTACATCTAGTAAAGCATATTGGATGTTCAACAAAGAGCGTTAGTTGTGGAAGAATTCATGCACATCACTTTTGACAAATCTATTCCCCCACCAAAACTTGATAAATCAATCAATGATTTAGAGAATGAAAATGAATCTCTTAGCCTAGGGGATAAAGAAAATGAG
The DNA here is from genome assembly GCA_022433065.1 of Begonia loranthoides. NCBI lineage: Eukaryota > Viridiplantae > Streptophyta > Magnoliopsida > Cucurbitales > Begoniaceae > Begonia > Begonia loranthoides. The sequence continues at coordinate 11,863,799 of CM039484.1, read as the reverse complement.
ACTCTTGAAAGTCCTCCTCAATACCCTCAAAATCAATTCTTAGAGGAAACATCAAAAGAAAATATTCATGATGACTTACCAAGAGATTGGAAGTATACCAAAAGTCATCCCATTGATGATATTCTTGGTGATCCCAACTTAGGAGTCAAGACTAGATCCTCTCTTAGGAATTTGTGCGCCAATATAGCTTTTATATCTCAAATAGAACCAAAGAACTTTGATGAAGCAAAAATAGGAATTTGTGCGCCAATATGGCTTTTATATCTCAAATAGAACCAAAGAACTTTGATGAAGCAAAAATAGATGAAAATTGGGTTATGACTATGCAAGAAGTAGAAAACCAATTTAAAAGGAACAAAGTTTGGGAACTTGTTCCAAGGCCACATGGTCATTCAATTATTGGAACCAAATGGATATTTAAAAACAAATTGGATGAAAGCGGATTAGTAGTTAGAAATAAAGCGAAACTTGTTGCAAAGGGATATAATCAAGAATAAGGAATTGACATCGAAGAAACATTTGCACCAATAGCTTGTTTAGAATCAATACGCGTGCTGTTGACATTGCATGCTTAAAAAATTTCATTCTTTACCAAATGGATGTTAAAAGTGCATTTCTTTATGGACATATTATGGAGGAAGTATATGTAGAACAACTATTAGGATTTGAAGGACATGACAAACTTGATCATGTATACAAACTTCATAAATCACTATATGGTCTTAAACAAGCCCCAAGAGCATGGTACGAAAGATTAAGCAAATTTGTCAAATAAAGAGATTTCAAAATAGAAAAAATAGATTCAACCTTGTTTATCAAGCACAGTGGTCAAGACATAATGGTTGTGCAAATCTATGTTGATGATATTATATTCGGTGCTACCAATGAAACTCTTTGCAAAGAATTTGTTGATCTAATGGAAAGTGAATGTGAAATGAGTATGATGGGAGAATTGAGATTTTTCATTGGTTTACAAATTAGACAATCTCAAGAAAGAATTTTCTTAAATAAAGAAAAATACGTCAAGGAATTCATCAAAAGATTTGGTATGGAATCATTCAAATCCTCAAAAACTCCTATGAGCACCACAACAAAATTAGATAAGAATGAAAATGGAAAAGATGTGGATATAAAGAAATATTGTGGCTTGATTGGATCACTATTATACTTAGTGACAAGTAGACCTGATATTCTCTTTAGTGTATACTTATGTGCAAGATTTTAAAATTTGTTTGCAGCCAAGAGCAAATATATTGCAGCCAGTAGTTGTTGCACACAACTACTTTGGATGAAACAAACCTTAGAAGATTATGGAAAACTCTTTGATAAAATTCCAATTAAGTGCAATCATACAACTGCAATAAATTTCTCTAAAAATCTTATTTTACACTCACACAAAACACATACTCTATGATGTTTTTCGATCTCCATCTTTGACCGTAGCTTCGACCACATCTTGACCAAAAAACCTCGGAGTGCGCAACATGAAATATTCGGGCGCATTCCTAGCACCCTTGCTTCATACAAAACTCTAAGGACCAATCTGTTTGTGATTTCGGTCGCATTATTCAACCGCGGCTTCGACCACATCTTGATTGAAAAAGCTTGGACCAATCTGTGTTATGTTTCGGTCGCTCTCCTCGACGCCGGGTTCAACCGCAATTTGACTGAAAGACAAAAACACAAATTAGGTCGCCTTTCACGTTCGTAACTCCGACGACATCACTCATTCTTTCATTCTTTAATTATTCCAGGTCTCAAAATAATATGTATTCACTACATGGACTTAGATAAATATGTTAGCAAATAATAATACCCATTTTGAGGGTATTTCCAATAAATATGGATATAAATATAATGATAATAACATTAAGAATAATATCCATAAAATATAATAACCAACTTATTATTTCCTACAAAATCATTAAGTCATTATCAAAATAAACTTAGCCTAACAAAAAGGCTAATATTATCTTGACCAAAACTAAGAAAAATAGATAGAAATCATGTCAAGGAGAAATTGATCGACCTTAAGAGGAAAAGGTGGACCAATTATTAAAGTATACTACTCTCTGACTGTAGGAATCGGTAGACTAATTACAATTTGGTCGCCCGAAAAATATGATGGTTTACTTTTTGTTTTTCCCTCGAAGGAGTTGGTCGACCACCTAAAATTTAGTCGACCAATTAATCATTTTAAAAAGAGTTTTGGTCAGCCAAAAACCCTAACCCGCGTAAAAAGTCACTCTCTCTAGCAATTCCCGCAAGTGCTCTGACCTCCCTCTGACTTTCTCCTGCGATTTTTGGCCCTCTCAGCTTGTCCTTCCCTTCTTTTCTGGAACCTCTCCTTCTTTAGTGTTACATTCCTCTCAACCTCTTCAATGGCAACTCGTATAATGGGCAAGCAAAAAACTTCGATTATTAAAGGTAGCTCCTATTACACCTTTGCAAACGTTTATTTTTTGTCGAAGTTATATGTTAGTGAGGCATGTAAAGTAAGATTTGAGGAAGATTTCAAGGAAAGGCCGTAAATTCTTTCATGAAAAATATCATTTTCGGGCCTAGCTAGTCTTAACATTGAAGATATGTACTCTTGCATGAGGTTGTTTAAATTGTTTAATTTAGATGGTTCGTATTTTGAAAAGGCTATCCGACTCTTTTATGTCATGCGTCGCATTCCTCAAATCCCATGAAAGTATAAAGTTTTCTCTATGAAAAAGAGATAACATTGAACCCCTCACTTGATTAATACATTTTTGGATTTTGAAGAGGGTGACCGATGCAAAAAATACTTCAATGGCAATAGAGAACCCGAGTTTCTCCAAAGCGATGCTAGAGACCAATTTCTTGAGCAAATTCTCAAGAATCCAGAAGAAGACTTGATTGTGAAACCTAAAGCCAAGTACCTAAACATCTGGACTCGTGTGATTCATCACACATTAATATATAATGTGCTACCAAGGGATGATCATCGGGACCACATCACGGACTTATATGTCTTTGAAAGTCTGTACAATCAAAACCCCTTCAAATTATGTAATAAATTATACACATGCTTAGACTTAGAAATAAGCAACTTGTCATATATTTGTCATCATCAAAAAATGGGAGATTGTTAGCCTAAGTGTTATTAGGATGATTTGTTTTGATCAAATTATGTAATAAATTATGCACATGCTTAGACTTAGAAATAAACAACTTGTCATATGTTTGTCATCATCAAAAATGGGGAGATTGTTAGCCTAAGTGTTATTAGGCTTATTTGTTTTGATGATAATTGTATTGATTGTAATTATAAATTGTTTATTGGATAATGTTCTTAATTACATAAACATTACATTTATATTGATATTAGTTGGAAATACTCTTAATTAGAGTATTAATGTTATCTAATGTATTTATCTAAGTCCTTATAGCCTATGGTATAAATATTGGGACTTAGAGAAATCAAGAAGTGCAAAATGAAGGCATGAAGTCAAGTAAATTGCAGATTTGGTTGACCAAAATCTGTCCCCACAAAGGAAACGGTCGACAAAGCGGTTGAGTATGCGGACGACGAAATTGACCAAAATATATTATAGATTGTATCTTCGGTCTGTGGTCAAGTAGTGAAGATTTGGTCGCCCAATTTTAAAGTCAGATTGCTTCTTAAATTTACGGTCGAGTTTGCGATCGAGAAAGAAGAAAATGGTCGAATTATGTAATAAATTATGCACATGTTTAGACTTAGAAATAAGCAACTTGTCATATATTTGTCATCATCAAAAAATGGGAGATTGTTAGCCTAAGTGTTATTAGGCTGATTTGTTTTGATGATGATTGTATTGATTGTAATTATAAGTTTCTTATTGGATAATGTTCTTAATTACATAAACATTACATTTATATTGATATTAGTTGGAAATACTCTTAATTAGAGTATTAATGTTATCTAATGCATTTATCTAAGTCTTTATAGCCTATGGTATAAATATTAAGATAGAGAGAAATCAAGAAGTGCAAAATGAAGGCATGAGGTCGAGTAAATTGCACATTTGGTTGACCAAAATTTGTCCCCACAACGAAAATGGTCGACAAAGCGGTCGAGTATGCGGATGACGAGATCTACCGAAATATATTACAGATTGCATCTTAGGTTTGCGGTCGACAAAGCTGTCAAGTAGCAAAGAATTGGTCGACCAATTTTAAAGACAGATTCCTTCTTAAATTTACGATCGAGTTGGCGATCTGGAAAGAAGAAAATGGTTGACCGCAACATATTACAGATTACCCATTAGATCTGCGGTCGAGTTAGCGGTAAAGAATGTGGTCGACCAAAAATGTTGCACAACGCAATGGCTAGTTTCCAATGGTTGGATGAAGTGGACTAAAAAGGAATTGGTCGACCGATTCAGCTGAGTCTATAAATAAAAGGCACTCCAAGGCTGAAATCAACAAGTGAAAATCCTATCGAAACGCTGCCAAATTATGTACTCATTGTCCCACTTAGTTTAATAGTACAAAGGCCGAACTCTCTCAATCCACAACGTGAGGTTTATTCCTTGAGAGTTAGGTTCTAAAGTTTAAGTTTTACTTTCGCAATTCTTGTAACCGAACGAAAAGGGTAATGCCCTACGAATTAGTCAAATGAAGGGTGATGTGTAACATCCCATAACTTTTTTCGTATAAAAATTTTCTTTCATTTAAAAACACTCGTGACGGAAAACTAGAGTAAACGTATAACGGAAGTCTTAACCATATAAAGCTTAGAGTAAACATATAGCGGAAGTCTTTTACATTTAAATACCACAAAATTAGTAGTTTAAAACACTATTTAAACAAGCATTACTAAAACATTTATTTAAAATTATTTAAAGCTAATGACATTTGAATACTTTTAGAGCATTTAAAGACATTTATTCTATTTCCATGAGCCATAACCCTAAGGTCAATGTCGCTAACAGCACAAATGCCCAACTCAATGATGTGATCCGGACCAGCTAGTGAGAATCCTATTGAAACGCTGCCAAATTGTGTACTTATTGTCTCACTTATTTAAATAGTGCAAAGGCCTAACTCTCTCAATCCATAGCGTGAGGTTTATTGCTTGAGAGTTAGGTTCTAAAGTTTAATTTTTACTTTCGCAATTCTTGTAATCAAACAAAAAGGGTGACGCCCTATTAATTAGTCAAATGAAGGGTGACGTGTAACATCCCATAACTTTTTCCGTATAAAAATTTTCTTTCGTTTGAAAACACTCATGAGGGAAAACCAGAGTAAACGTACAACGAAAATCTTAACCACATAAAGCTTAGAGTAAACATATAGTAAAAGTCTTTTACATTTAAATACCACAAATCAGTCGTTTAAAAAACTATTTAAACAAGCATCACTAAAACATTTATTTAAAATCATTTAAAACTAATAACATTTGAATACTTTTAAAGCGTTTAAATACATTTATTCCATTTCCATGAGCCATAACCCCAAGGTCAATGTCGCCAACAGCACAAACGCCCAACTCAATGATGTGATCTAGACCGGTTACATGGACCTAGGATCCTTAGAGAATAATGGAGGCCCAAGGATTCAAGTAAAGACATGGAAGGTGACGGAAAAACCCCTAATTTTTGTTAAAGAAGTCCAAGAAATGGAACCCAAAGCTAGTGATCTAAAGGCCTTGAGGAGATTATTAAGCATTGGAGGAGGGCTAAAAAGGGGAAGACAAACCAAAGGATCCAAAGGGAGGTCAAGTTTCAAGAATACCTGAGGGCCCCTCTGCAATGCGAGCAGTGCGCGCAACGCATAACCAAGCACACACAGCCCGCAGTCCAACGCACAGCCCGTCAGCATGGCCCACTACACAGTCCAGCACGCAGCCCTTTAGCGCAGCCTAGTATAAAGTCCAACACCCGCACCCAGCGCGCGGCCCAGTTCGCCCATGCCCCGTTAGTGCGCTCGTCACCACGCGCATCCCATACATGGCGCGCTAGTCAGCACACCCCATTAGTAGCCTACGTCCAATCCGTCCCTCCCGACAACGCGCCCATCGTCTCTTGCCTACACCTTGTCAGTGCGCCTCGTCAGCACGCGCATCCCGAGAATCCCGTGCCCAGTCAGCGCTGCACCGACCCGTCACCAAGCGTCCGACCTAGCGAGACCCACCTGCGCACACAGCCGCCAGATCTGATCCACCGCGCATGCGATGTAACATCCTGTATTTTTAAAGCATTTAAATACATTTATTCCATTTCCATGAGCCATAACCCCAAGGTCAATGTCGCCAACAGCACAAACGCCCAACTCAATGATGTGATCTAGACTGGTTACATGGACCTAGGATCCTTAGAGAATAATGGAGGCCCAAGGATTCAAGTAAAGGCATGGAAGGTGACGGAAAAACCCCTAATTTTAATGAAAGAAGTCCAAGAAAGGAAGCCCAAAGCTAGTGATCTAAAGGCCTTGAGGAGATTATTAAGTATTGGAGGAGAGCTAAAAAGGGGAAGACAAACCAAAGGATCCAAAGGGAGGTCAAGTTTCAAGAATACCTGAGGGCCCCTCTGCAATGCGAGCAGTGCGCGCAACGCACAACCAAGCACACACAGCCCGCAGTCCAACGCACAGCCCGTCAGCATGGCCCACTACACAGTCCAGCACGCAGCCCTTTAGCGCAGCCTAGTATGAAGTCCAACACCCGCACCCAGCGCGGGCCCAGTTCGCCCACGCCCCGTTAGTGCGCTCGTCACCATGCGCATCCCATACATGGCGCGCTAGTCAGCACGCCCCACGCGCATCCCATACATGGCGCGCTAGTCAGCACACCCCATTAGCAGCCTACGTCCAATCCGTCCCTCCCGACAACGCGCCCATCGTCTCTTGCCTACACCTTGTCAGTGCGCCTCGTTAGCACATGCATCCCGAGAATCCCGTGCCCAGTTAGAGCTGCATCGACCCATCGCCAAGCGTCCGACCTAGCGAGACCCACCTGTGCACACAGCCGCCCGATCTGATCCATCGCGCATGCGATGAAACATCCTGTATTTTTAAAATGAGTAAAATTTAAAACTTTCTTTTCGTAAAACATCAGTCTTTTTCTTTGTAAAACTCAATCGTTAAAACTCTTTACTTTCACCTTTACTCTTTACTTTCATCTTTATTTCTTTACTTTCATCTTTATCAATTTGAGCATAAATAATTAAAATCATTTGTATGAGATGCAGCGGAAGAAAAACAAAACATTAAAGAATAAATTACAAAACTCTTTTTCAAATACTTTACATTTAACTCTTTAGCCCAGCCAGGCACAAGATCCACCCGTGCAAATCCTTCATCAACTGTCTTTAACCTGTTCATCTGTTGCTCATTCATACCTACATCACAAGACCTAAACTAATGAGCCTAACGCTCAGTAAGTGATAAAATGAAATGCAATGCAATGCATGATCATACGATGCACTCTTAAACCAAGAGTGACATACACCATAGGGTCATGAGAGAGAACCGAACATCTGGGGTTTCTCCATGCCGGTATTCACTCTTTTGTTACGAGAACGTTGGGGATTTCAGAATAGGAGACAATGAACCCTCGTATCCCATGTAACTAACCTACTTTCTTTCTAATAATTTTATCGTTAACTTTCCTTTTTAATCATTTCATTGTGAACATCTACTGCCATGGGATGTCATTGTTTTCCCGAACCCCCACACGCCTATTTACATAGATTTATTATGTCATGCAATATGCTCATGAAATCATACAATCCTATAATGATATAAATGGCTAATAAACATATCATTAAAAAAAACACACACAACATGCAATCCTAATTCTTGCGACGTAGGGTCCGAAGACCAAAATACAATCAAAATCAACTTACTTGGCGTCCATAACACATTTCTGTTTCTTTTCTTCTCTTCTTACCTTTAAAACCATAACAACTACACATTAATAACATTCTCCTAAACTTTAACACTTAATTAATCCCATTTTCATTTCCTAGTAACAAAATACTAATTCCAAGATCGTAACATACATAACGAAATAGTTACAACCTTACGATGTTGCTCATTCCATCAATGTGACATGATAAATTAACTTTGTAAAACCAAAATCCACATATCCATAGCAAAGTAGAAAACCATTTAATGCCTATTTGAGCATGGAATAATAATGTACAAAGTTAACTTCATTATCATGAATCATCCAAGCTTCATAGTCAACAACGGATACAGGACATTATGTATTCGTTTTCTCAAAGCACGAAACAAAGGTTGAACACACTTCATAATTGATAACATCGAAACCTTAAAATCACAACCCATTCTCAATTTACACATCCCACAACATTAATCAAATTTCATGCTAGAAAGTACACTCAACAGGAGACATATATCCAAAATACTCTTCACAGGCCATCATCATCCAACCATTTGCAAAACAGTAACCAAAGAGTTACTTCGACTAGGTTTTCATGCCAATTATCAAGAACTATCAAGAATTCCAACAACAAACCAATTCTAGCAAGCAACCAGTGACTTTTATATATGCAACCAATTCTATATATGCAAGGTTACAGCTTTAGACCAACAATACAATACAGAAACAGTGACTTATTTTCCATTTAAGAGTTTGAATCCATGAACAAAAACCACACCCAACTTATACATATCAAATCACTATAACCAGACTACCACAACCAAAATCAATCATCTAAATAGCAAAGGAAGAAGTTCAACTTACCTAAACACAACCGAGGAGACCAACACCCAATTCTGCCACTTCAAAGTCTAAGAGAATTCAAGAGCAGCAGCTCCCAACTATTGACTTCCAGACTTCACACGAGAGAAACACAAAATAGGATGTCCATCTTCTTCTTCTGCTTGTTTCTCTTCTGCAGCAATTCTCACTTCCTCCCGACCTCTCCTCTGTTTATACTCTCGGCTTCTTTTACAGAGAGCACACTCGAAACACCCAGAAGAGAATACGCCTCTGCCACTGCTCACTACATTTATTTATAACCAGAGATGCACACCGCTGGACACACACACATACCATTCAATAGAGAAGAGAGCCGCGTGGACATCACTTATTGTGCCAGCCAAGTACTGGACACTCAGCTCAATTGGTGGACCAACCGGACCAAACCTCAACCCATTCTCCCAACGAACCAAGCCCTGCCCAATTCATCCTTTCACATAATCGACCAACTTCATCCCTGCCATTCAGCCATCACATTCGCCCAAGACAGGATACAGTGGAAGAAATCACATAACAATTGAATGACTTACCTTGGCAATCCACAGCGCACAGGAGGAATTGTCCCGCGAGGTGCAATTCGAGCCCTAGCTCGCCATTCACCGCGTCCCCCGCAGCCATACTGTTGCCGCCATGCACGGACGACGTGCACCCAAGCCTCGCCGTCGTCCGTCTCCTCCCGCTCCCACTCCCCCTCGTGCGATCTCCTTCTCCCTCGCTCGGTCTCTCCCTCGCTCGGTCTCTCCCTTTCTCTGTCTCTGTTCTCTCTAATGGCTAATGGCCATTTCATTTAATCCAAACAGAACCGAACCTAGTTCGGTTTGCTTCTCCATACCTTTTCTTTTATTAAATCCATTTCCTTTTAATTTACTTAACTCCCTCATAGTCACCTAATATTAGTCTAATAACTTCCACATTATTTATCACCTCAATTATTTTCTAGTATATCACCTCAATTACTTATCACCTCAATTAATTCTACTACATTGCTTACATCGTAATATCCCGATAATTTATTCGACAAATTCGAATATTCACAATTATTTTCTAATTTATCATTTTAAATTTCGATATAAAAATTCGGGATATTACATGCAACCTAGCCCAATACGCGTTGCCCAGCCCAGCGCGTAGGCCAGCCAGGCCCAGCACGCCTTCCCGCACACCCCTACCACCCCTTTGACTCCAAACCCTAATTTTTACAATTTTTCTTGGTTATTTTGATCTTTTTGCATTGTTATAGGGTTAACCTAATGTTTTCCTATTAAAATAAGTGTAAGGCCTCATTAGAGAGGATTGAATTTTGAAATAAAACTTGTGTGTTTGTGAGGTCTTCCTCTCTTTTTCTTCTTTACGAAGAACTTGGTCTCTTCAAGCTTCAATCTTGAAATATCAAACCTTTGATAGCTTTGGTTCAATCAACCAGTTTGGTTAGGGTCAAGCTCCTCTACTGATAACTCTGGTTCTAGTCGACAGGTTTGACTAGGGTCAAGTTCCTTTCTAAGTATTTCTTGATTCGTACGACGATCCTCTTTGATGTTCTGTGTTTGTTGTTGGGTCTAAGGTTCCTTAATACCCTAGGTTCATATAACTCGGCAATACTCCATCAGCTCCATCCTTTATCAGCTTTATCCAATCATCTACTCTTTACCTACATCAATGGGACCTAACTATGAGCATAAAGCTCAGTATGCAGTATAAATGTAAAACATGAAATACACATATAACTTTTGTAACATCGTATACAGTTTTCAGTTTTGCTTATCTGTTACTGTTTTTGTCTTTTACTGTTATTTATTTTATTTCTGTGTTGGGCGTATCCAATCGAACCATAAAAATTGTTAGTTACTATTCTTGTCTTTTACTATTATTTAATCTGTTCATGTGCCAGACATATCTAACCGGACCACACAAACATCTGTTTACTTATCTTTGGTTTCTGTACCGGGCGTAACCAACCGGACCACAACTATTTACTTATCTTTGGTTTCTGTATCGGGCGTAACCAACTGGACCACACTATTTACTTATCTTTGGTTTCTGTGTCGGGTGTAACCAACTGTTCCACAAAACAACTATTTACGTTTATTTCATTCCCGTGATGTAGGCCCTTTCGGATAAACACATGCAGTACCACTTGCCTGGATTCCTTAGCTTTAAAGAGTTAGCTCTTAAAGTTTCTTCTCTTCAATACCTATTCATTAATAGACAACGACTATTAATAATAAATCTCCAACTTCAAATTACAACCAGCGAGTAACCCTCGTCTAATACCATCCAAGAATCAACTTAACAATTATAATCTTCAACTAATATTCTTTAAATTATTTCCGACCTTATCCAACAATTTATCACTTCACCCATTGCTAATAAGTCTATCAAATTCCTAACCGTAGTATTATTTCATAATTCTATTATCTTGAACCATAACATCAACAATGGAAGGGAATTAAAACCAACTTAGCATAATAATAATCCAATCGAAGCATTATCCAAACCCATATTAAAACAGTAGCATAATTTTATTCATGCATATTATTACTTAATTTCCAACAACGACAAACGTCAATCCAATAACTACCATCATTAACAATTATGCAATGCAAACCCATATCTTCTAATCCTCAACAGCAACTCGGTAATAACCAACACAATATCCCAACAACATCTAGATAATAACATAATTCAAAGGAGAGCATAGCTTACCCAAAGCATTAGAGAAACATAAACCAATTCTGCTTTCAGCAACTACCTTCCTCCCTATTCTCTTTACCAATATCTTCTCGACTTCACACTTTCCTTCCACACAGTCTGCTAACAAATATCCTCACAGCCTTCATTCTCCTTCAATTTTTTTCTCTAAATCTTAGCCAACCATGCACTCACCATCTACTTCTCACCTTTTTCTAATTTTCCACAATTCTAGAGACTTCAAACATCAGCCTCACAACAACTCTTGGTTTCTATCACTGTCAAACTCCCTCTAAAACCCTCACGGTTTCACAACCACAACACCAGAATCAAGACTACACTCAAGATATTGGCAGAGGTTTCCCAAGTTTTTCTTCTCTGTCCAACCTCACTCCCTTCACCTCTCTATATATAGACCACATCCATGACTCTTCAGCATCTGTCCGCGTGAAGACAGAAGGCCAAAGGATGACAACTCATCAATGTCCAGCAACTCTTTGATGTCCAGACGCTTCAGACGACGAAACCTTTCCTCTTCAGCATCGGTTAAACCCTTCCAGATGACCGTCATAATTGGCGGACGATCAAGCTAAACGTTCATTTCTCTTTGGGCAATCGACCACCAACCATTCAAAAAGAACTCACATTCATGCCGGTCAACAACGTCGGTCGATCGACACTCATGCCGACCGACCGCCACGATCATCCGCCATTTCCAACTGGACGTTGCAGATTAATTCACCAGATTATTCATATATACACATATTTCCTTAACGTGATAATTATATTTATATGTATACTCTCTCTCTCTCTCTCTCTCTCTCTCTCTCTCTATATATATATATATATATACCCTTAAATTCACTTTTCCAATTTATCTAAACCTCAACATACCTTCAACCTTATTATATCAAAGTATATTTTCTCTTATTAAATGCACTGACTGTCAATCTAGATGATATCATTCTATCTAATTCCAAATATCGTCTAATAATTCTCTAATTAATCACAATCCTTCTTATAAGCTAAATAATCTGAGTATCAAGGTTCACTTTGTCCAAATTTGTTTCACTTGACTAATACCTTAATCGTCCATTATAGCTCCAAAAACCCTAGAATTATCACTTAAGCTGTGGATTCAACTCAATGAAAATTTGGGATATTACATGACGTCCTTAAAATCAGATTGTAAACTGTTGGATTGACGCCCATGAAGTTCAATCGGTTGTAACCCAAAAGGTTAAAGTGGACAGATCTTCAAGGGGGAGCCTTGAAGCGTGAACATAGGCGTGTTTTGCCGAACCGCGTTAACAACTTGGTTGTGTATTTCATACCCTCTCTCATATTGTTCATTGTTGTTGTGGTTGTTTGATTATTTATTCTAAGATTAATTACGTTGAATTTACTCAATTATATTGAACTACTTAATCACTTGAAAAAGTTTTAAAAACCTAATTCACCCCTCCCCCCCTCTACGTTATTTCAATGTTTCAATCTCATCCCATATCATTGGGGGTGCACAATCTAATATCCCTTGGGAGAGTAAAAAATGAATGGTTTGTAAGTAGAGTTCTCTTTCCTACCTAGTACATCGCGTTTTGGGCTAACTCCAAGAACAAAACTGTGCAATTTTTGGCCCAAAGTGGACAATATTATATTGGGAGCACTAGGGGACTCCATAGATCAGGAATCCATTAACTGTGCATTGGAAGTGGAGCCAATGTCGACAGTCTTAGCACATGATGTTTGTGCATTTTGAGATGAAACTGCTATAGTGGTATATTCCATCTCGGCAACACTAGATAAGGAGGAGCTCTGTTCATTGTGTGAATCCGATGACGAAGACATGGGTGATAGTAGGCCTCAACGACAACCACAATCAAAATGTTCTTTCGGTGGTATGTGTCTGGGCAAAAAGCATAGTTCTTTGAATGAAATTAGAGAAGAAATCGTGTGCGTTGAAGAATGGGTACGACATAAAATTCATGCAATAGTGACTCTCTTTAGTTGAGAGTCACCTACCAGGAAGGATGCACTTGACAGATGCACACCTAAAAAATGCAAGGTGAACTTACATTTCAAATAAAGAGCTATAATGATGTTCACAGTTGCTCAAGAAAGATGGAAATCCACTATACCTTTGCCAAATGGGTAGCAACACATTACTTTGACAGATTCAAAAGTCAGGCCCACTAAGATCCTCCTTCCATAGTTAAGATAATTAGGAAGGATTTTAATGTGACCATTACACCTACCATTCCCAGAAGGGCAAGAAATGCAACCCAAAAATTGAATGAAGGGGATGACAACGAATAATACAAGTTCATATAGTTGTATGGGTACGATATTCAAAGGTCTAATCCTGGAAGCTCACTGTGTGTTCATGTTGGACAGTATGCATGCCTATAGAAGGGGGGGGGGAGTGAATTAGGCGTGCTAAACTTTTTCATGCGATATTTATCATCTATTCCCTAAGTAATTGATCTATAATAAATATGCAAGCAATCACAAACAATAATAAAGAGTTAAGGGATAGAGAAAATGCAAACCAAGTTTGTTCACGCGGTTCGGTAATGCTGTCCTATGTCCACGCTCTAAGTTTCTTACTTGGAGATCTTTAATCACCTATCCTCCTCAGTTAGTGACAATTGACTTCACAGGTGTCGATCAAACTCTTACAATTGACTCTTCTTAGGGCATCACCCTTTCCTTTGAGTATTCATGGAGCGTCACCCTTTCCTTTGACTATTCATGGGGCGTCACCCTTTCATTTGAAGTTTGAGTATAAGAAAATAGAAAAGCTAAGATTCCTAACTTTCCCAAATACAAAATCTCAAGTTTGGGAGTTGGTGAGTTAGGATTGACACTCAATTACAAATGAGAAATCGTGTATGAATTTTGGCAGAGCTTCAGCTTGGTTGAATGCACTTTAGAGTGTCTTTATTTATAGAAGACTGTCTGACTAGTCGACCTTCTTCAATCCAGTCGACCACCATCCGACCATTGGAATGTTACCGTTGTGAGATCCAGTCGAGTCAGTCGACCACATTTGTAATAACCCAAATTTTTATATCAGAATTTATTAAGAATAATTAGAAATTAATTAGGAGTATTTGGATTTATCGGATATTTATTAGGGTATTACCAAGGATGTAACAGTTATGTTATAATTTAAGAGAAATTATTAGGGGTTTAATTGATGGAAATCCATTGGGAAATGGAATTAAGAAATTTAAATCAGACCCGTAATAATCCTTTAACGACATTCAGAATAAGTCGAGAGTTACAATTTTGGCTCGGTTAATATGTGGTACAAATATTTAACACTTAAACATATAAATTTAATATTAATTAAAGGGAAGTGGGGATTTATTGTTAAATAACTGAACCGGTCCAGCTTTGCCCTCATTTCATCAAATGGCCTTCGACTAGACGAAATGAGTGGGAGGGATGAGATTTTTATGGGATAGATACGATTAATTGTAATTAATAATGTAGGGGGATTTAATTAACTTGGAATAATTGGATTAAAAACGGGAAAAAGGGGTGATGGTGTTAGTACACTGTGGATTCTTTGGTGTTATGCTGTGATTGATACGTAGATAAATTGATAATGGAAGTGTTTGTGTTAGTAGATAGGTTTAGTTGATATCACTGCCGTTAATTCCTTGATTGATTTCTTGGCTGTTGTTATTTTCCTTGTTAAAAGCATAGTTCTCCTTGCCGTTAAGTGTTCCCTCTTCACTTGCGTGGATTTCCTTTGTTGATAGTGTAGATTTCCTGTATTAATAACTATTTTCCTTATCGCACTTGTTAGCTTTGGTGATGAATGGTTAATGTCTAAATGTGATGAGAATAGAGAAGAGAATAATGGATGCGTGAACGATAAGGAGCATGAATGTGTTAAGAGTTCTCTTAAACGTTCTGTCATGTGTTATCTACTTGCAATCTAGATTACACCTCTTATGATAATTCAACCGTCATTTCTTTCATTCAATATATATATATATATATCGATCAGTTATTTCCTTTTGATATCTATGTTAAATTAACTAGCATGTTAACCACTTGTTAACCAATTAAGCATGATGATTAACTAGCTGTAATTAATAACCAATCAGTGGAGCATGTTAGATGACTAAACTATCATTTATTAATTTGACTCAAGCATGTTAACTTACTTAGACAATGATAGTCGATAACTTAATTATACTTTACCTGAGCATGTAAATCGACTAGAATAACCAATTATAAACTTGAGCACGTAATTAATTAGAATAATATTAGCATGTAAATTACTTAACCTGTACTTTATATTCTTCCAAGCATGTAAATCGGCTAAGCATGTAAATCGTAATCTTCTTTCAAGCATGTTAATTATTATTTAACCAAATCAATTAGTTAAGTATGCAAGTTAACTAGCATGTTTAAATATTAATTAGTAATGCATGAGCATGTTAATCAGCTTAACTAAATTAGTTAATTTGAGTATGATAACGAATTAGTCGAGCATGTAATTAAACTATATTAATATTCGCATGACATCTAATTAAGATATGCCATGTAATAAGCTTGTGATTAATATGTTCAATTAGTATGCTTAACCAACTAGAATAAGGATTTCCAATTTATAAGCATGTTTCCGTTATTCGTTGTTTACAGCATGTTTCCATGTTTAGCCTAGCTTAGTTCGATGAGCATGTTAAGTTAAATTGTAATTTGTTGTATGTTACTTTATCGTCTTATCTTGTTCACTCGCTGCTTTAATTCGATATCATAATTGTTCCCTGTATTTATGCGTGCTTTCAATTATTGTTATTCATTATATGCGCGAGTTCAATTATAGTACTTTTACTTCAATACGCATTTCAATTTTCGTTAACGTACATTATAATGTACTATGTATCATGTTAATAGAAACCCGTAGGGAGTGCCACTTTGGGGTGGTACTCACGCATGCATAAGTGAGGAAAAACGCTAAGAACAAGAATGTTTGGGATGGGCGGGATACGTCCATCACCGAAGAAACCCTCTAGCGGGATACGCCAAGAAGGGGACAACCCTTGAAGGCGGGATACGCCGGAAAGGGGACGAGCGCTAAGAAAAGAATGTATGGGATAGGTGGGATATGCCCATCACTGAAGAAACCCTCCGGCGGGATACGCTGGAAGGGCAGAAACCCTGAAAGCGGGATATGCCAGAAGGGGAGGAACCTTGAAGGCGAGATATGTTGGAAAGGGGACGACGAGGGAGTTGGAGTAGATGGGTAGTCCGGATCTAGCCTAGCAGCTAGGATACACTCTCACCTAGTCGGGAAAGGGACTAGCTTGCTCACAGGAGGTTAGAAGCCGATCAACTAGGCCATCTCAAAGGATAACCTCCAATCTCCTACTCGAAGTACGAGTAATGAACGAACAAACAACGAATAAACGAAGTGAAATGATTGGTTTGGCTGTCCCCCATTCCAACAAGAATTAAAGAGAGATATGCATAACTATTTTTCCCATTTCCTTACTGAGCCATTAGGCTCACGTATTACTTGTGGTGTAGGTACAAACGCCGAACAGATAATAAGTAGACGATAAACATATAATGAAGCAGGGATGAAAGATTTGCACGCACAAGACTCGGGGGCTGGCCAAACAAGAAAAAGAATGAGTAAATGGTTGTAATAACATTAAGTTATTTATATCGTACTCCATTGTTTAGATTTCCTTTGTAAATAATTTAAATACGTTTCTGCCATGTTTTATGATAATTCATTTTATAACGCTTTCGCACATTTTATCAATTAGTTTTCATAACGAGTTTAAAGAAAAAGTCAGTAGCGATCCGGTTAGACTCACTCTGATATGTTTTGTTTTAAAAAGAAATAAATTTCAAAATTTTACGCATTTTAAAGGAATTACGAAAAATCTAGGTCGTTACAACATTTTCCCCAGTCGACGCTTCTTCACAATCTAGAAACTGGCTCAAATCTGTCCATTTATCGGTCGACCACTTCTGCACTAGTCAACCACTTTTCAGTAGTTTCAACATGTTGAGCAATATGGTCAAATTTCTGGTCGACCACTTCTCATCTGGTCGACCACATCTCTAAAAAATGGAATTCTAGAGCTCTTTATAATATTTGTGGTTGAAAACCTCTAAATTGGTCGACCATCTCTTCATGTTATTTAGCAAAATGGTCGATCGCCTCTATGTTTTAGTTGAACTCTTCTTCGCGTTTAGCATTTCTTGAATCCTCTAAGTCCTAATGATCATTCTATAAGCTACATGGTATAATACCCTGATAACGTTTTCCCCTTATACGTGATGTAATCAATTTTTAGGATAATTAATATATTACATTGCGTATCTATACATGTTAAATTATGACGTGTATTTATGAGAAAAATATTATGGGATAAAAATTTGGTATGAAAATGTGAGGAACAATTGGAATTGACGAATTCGGACGAAGGTGGATGACTCATGGACAAGGAATGTCATCCAAAAATGCATGGAACGTCATCCCAACATTTTGGGACGATGCAGGATAGAGCCTCGCGTCTTAATTCGTCCCCTGTCTTCAAACTTGACTTTTCAGACGCATGCAGATGAATGCGAATGCATGCGGACACTGTGAGTTTGAATCTGTCTAATTTCTGGACAGTTTCAGATGAACGCGAATGCTTGATATGGACGTCTTCTTTCGTCTAAATGGCAGATTCGAATGAACGCAGACGAAGGCAAGGACTACATCCTTTGTCCAAAAACGCGACTCTGTCAGAAAGAATGGTGTTTTTGGACGCACGCAGATGAGGCCCGAACGTCTCCTCTCATCCGAAATGTCCTAGACCTGCGAAAAATTAGGGATTTAATAATAGAGCTTCTTGTCATTTTGCCATTTATTATGCACTCAGGAGACACGGAGTCGACTCTCTCACGCCTGGACCATGTCGAAGGATTTCCCTCCCTCTCCGTTCAGTGTACAAGCGTCCCTCGCCAGGTATGGCTTTCGATTTAAGCCATCTCCTTTGCATTTCCTATCTAGTTTGCTTCCTTTGGGAGAGAGTCCCCTGCATGAAAGAGAGAAACCTTCCTGCAAACGTGAGAGAGAGCTTCCCCTGTGAGAAATTATGAGTCAGTGTGTTACGCGAGTGATGGCGAGGCTCTGTAAGCTGAGGAGTAAGCCAGGATTTTTGCTGTCTGTGTTAGATTTCTTCACCAAGAGTAAGGATTGGGTAGAGTCTTGGCCTGTGGAGGCCTTACCCACAAGTGGTGTGCATGCGTTCTATTGTTGTTTCCTTTGTTGCTATACTGCTGTTAATTTCCTGCAATTTCCTTACTGCAAATACTGATGAAATGCTTAGAGAAGTGATAATGCTTACTGCTTAAATGATAATCTCTGATGTTAAGCACTGTAGTTGTAAAGAATGATAAACTAAGACCCCACTGCATTATGTTAAGTAGAAATGAGCTATGAGTTACTCCCTTGATGATGATTTTGTTCTGTTGAATGTAATTTTATTGTCTTACTTGCTGTAGCAATAGCTTCCATATATGTTAGTGTTAATTTTATCCTGCTGTTGTTAGTGTAGAAATCTCTGTGACAATTAGAAGTCATAACACCCTTAATTTAAGTATGTTTAATTAACTAAAATAATAATTGTAACAACGACCCTTAATCTGAGCATGTTTAATTAATCCGAGCATGTTTAATTAACTGGATTAATACTTGTAACAACGAACTAAGTTGTTAATTAGAAGTCATAACTCCCTTAATTTGAGCATGTTTACTTTGAACGTACACTATCCTTAGTCCACTTGCTTAGAATCAAATTATGCCAATAATACTTAACAATTTATCAGGTATGTTTTCACTTAATTGTACATCCATGTGTATCTAATTATAAAGTATGTTTCCGATATAAGCTCGTATCAATTTATTAAGCACGTTTCCAGTTGTATTCGAGTAATAAGCATGTTTCCGTTATCTATTGACTGAGCATGTTCCGTTTAATTGTATCATGTCCATGCTGTTGTACGATTTCTAAGCATGTTTAGTTCGTTTGAATAACTCGCTGTAAATTTATGTTTAATCTCAATTAATAGCATGTTCACTTGCTGTTTCTTTCAATGCTATGACCTGAAGTTCAAGCATGTTATTCGCTGTTTAAATTCGTTGCTATAATTGTCCTCTTTTATTTGTTTTAATTACTGTTATTCATTATTTTGCTTTGTTTAATTATCGTTATTTTAGAATGTATCAACATACATCATGATGATAGAAACAAGTAGGAAGTGCCACCTTGGGGTGGTACTCATACGCATTATGTGACAAAAATGATAAATGAAATGAATGAAAGAAAAAGATGATGGACAGTTGGAGGGCGGATGGGTAGTTCAGATCTAGTTTAGTAGCTAGGCTACACCCCTACCTTGTCGAGAACAGGACTAGCTACAAACAAGAGGTTAGAAGCCGATCAAACTATACCATCACACATGGGTTCCTCCAATCTCCCGCTCAAAGCATGAGTAATGAATGAACGAACAAACGTAATGAAAAAATTGGTTTGGGGCGGTACCCATTCCAAAAGAACTAAAGAGAGGCATAACATACTGCATAACCCCAATTCCTTACTGGGCCTTTAGGCTCACGTCTTATTTGTGGTATAGGTACATGTACAAGAAAACGATGAACATATCAAGAAGTAAGGATGAAGGATTTGCACGCATGAAACTCGTGGCTAGCTAGGCTAAGGAAAGTAAAAGAAAGTGTTTTGTAATTAATATGTAATACTTTGTCTAGTATTACTTAAATGAGTCGTTTACGCTTCCGCTATGTTTTGAGAAACGATTTTATAACTATAACAATTTTCATAACGAGTATAACGAAAGGGTTTTGATGGTCCGACTTTTTGAAAGAACTCTAATTTAATTAAGAAGGTTTTTATAAAGATTTTAGTTGTTTTATAAAAGTTTTAAATTTAACGCATTTATAAAAGGTATGAAAAAAAGGGGTCATCACACATGGACTTATGCAAACACATTAGTTATCAATAATACCTGTATTGAGGGTATCTCTAATAACGAATAAACGTATTTACTTAATTCAAACAAATGCGTAATAAACAATTTAATTATACAAATAAAATTGTCATCATCAAAACAAATAACCTAAGGTTTATTAGATTAACAATCTCCCTCTTTTTCATGATGACAAAACATATTAAGTTGTTTAGTTACCCATCCTAAGCATGATCATGATATCTATTGCATATTTGATATTCCCCCTTAGTTTATACAATTTCTCACTTAATTCATGCTAATCATATTTTTCTAACAACAACTTACTCTAAAGAAATCAATGGGGAGGTAAAATAAAGTCATAAAAAATTTCTCCCGCTTTGTCATTATTCAAAACATAGAATTATTGGAGGAATATTACAATTCAATCTATTTAATCAATTTTTCTCTCCCTCTTATATCAATAAACAAAATCAAATCAATGGGAATATCAAAAACATCAAAACAAAATAATTACTTTTCTCCCTTTTAGAATATCAATTGTTGGGAGAAATCAAGTTTATACCAAGAAAAATAATTCAAATTGTACTAATTGTAATAAAAAAAACATTTAAACTTCGATAAAAATAATTATTCAAGTTAAAACTATTTCTTCCCCTATTTCTATACACAAAATCAAAACAATGGAGAACTTAAAAATCCCTTGTTGGATTATCAAAGATTGAGCTATAAGATTCCAAAAGTTAAAATCCAAATTTTCAAAAATGGATATCGATTTTCATAATCAAATAAATATAGCTTATTTCATTAAAACCAAATCCAACCAAAAATAATCTAAAAATCAAATTTTATGATACCAATTGAAAGGTTAAATACCAATTATTGGATTGATACCAATTGAAAGAATAAAAAACCAATTGAAGGATAAAAAATAATCTAAGCCATATGAAACCTAAAAGAATATGTAAATAATAAAATCAATATTAATCAAAAGTATAAAATTTTAACATATGGAGCACAATCAAAGAAGTCTCCCATTATCCACAATAAAAAACACTCATTTAAAGTGGGAGAGCTTCTGTAACATCTCCCGGTGCTCCCAGTACAATATTGTCCACTTTGGTTCGAAGCCCGTACATTTTGTTCTTTGAGTTAGCAAAAAATGCATTGTATTAGGTAAGGAGAGAAACTCTACTTATAAACCATGTATTTTCTACTCTCCCAAGTGATGGAGGATTATGCACCCCCACTGATATGGGCTAGACCCACACCTGGGCATTTCCTTACCTTCACAGGGCGGCTGCCCCAATCTCACCACCCCCCCCCCCCCCCGCTGGGGACCCGACGTTTTCTTCTGCCACACTTTTTGTTGAGATTTTGCTCTGATACCATTTATAACATCCCCTGGTGCTCCCAATACAATATTGTCTACTTTAGGCTGAAGCTCGCATGATTTTGTTCTTGGGATTTGCCTAAAATGCGTTGTACTAAGTAGGGTGGGGAACCCTACTTATAAACCATGCATTTTCTACTCTCCCAAGTGATATAGAATTGTGTACCCCTATTGATATGGGTCAGATCCACACCAGGGCATTTCATAGCCTTCATAGGGTGAGCTGCCACAGCTTCCAACCTAAAACTTAGGCTTAATTGTCTTTTTTAGGAACCCAAATCTTTTTGGGTTCTTGAGTTTCAGGCTTGGTTCCTTTAGGAACCCAAACTAATTTAAAGCCAATCATTTTGCTGTTGGATTTCAATGGACAACAAAAAGATTTATGCCCTATACAATTACCAGAATTGCACATAAAAGGGCTAACAATGAAGTTCTCATAATTTTTCTTTTTAGCAAAGGATTGATAGTCAATTCCTGCTTTATCAAATGTTATCATTTGCTTTCCTAATAGCATGTTAAAGTTTTTTCTACAATTAGTGAATTTAAACACAACAGAGTTCAAATCATCATTTTTCACTTTCAATTCACTAACATCAAACTCAAGAGATTTAATAGTAGCATTAGAAGTCTCATATATAGTTTTCAATTCAACAATTTTATTCTTAAAAGATTCAGTCATCTCAACATGTTTTTCAATAAAATTTTCATTCTCCTTTTTCAACAAATTATATTTACTTTTAAGCACATTGAATTTGTCAAACAACTCATTAAAAGCATCTAGCAATTCATTTTCATCATCAATATCATCCAAATCGTGAGAATAATTGTGTACCTTGTCCTCTTTGGCCATGAAGAAAAAGTTGGATGCCTCTTCAAACTCGGAAGAAGAATCCTTATCGCTATCGTCCCAAGTGGCCATGTACGCCTTCTTCTTGAAATCCTTTGATTTCCTCTTTGCTTTTGGGCACTCATAAGTGGCGTGTTTGGGTTTCTCGCAACCAAAGTAAACTATTACCTTCTCCCTTTTTCATTGAAGTTATTTGTTGAACTTCTGGGTTATGAATTTGATATTTTCATCTTCATCCTCTTCCCTGGAATCCACTTGTGTGCTTGAGCAGGCTTTCAAGGCAATGTTCTTTGGTTTGTAGATTTTCTTCTCTTTTAGCTCCTCTTTCTCGTTGTTCATCAACGTGATCTCATGTATCATTAGGGAATCGATGAATTCTTCCATCTTTAATACCTTGAGATCATGTACCTCTTGGATTGTCGTCACCTTAGGTTGCCATGTTCTTGGTAAGCACCTAAGAATTTTCCTCATCAACCCTTCATTAGAATAAACTTTACCAAGCACTTTCAAACCATTAGTAAGGTTCGTAAAACGAGTAAACATACAACTAATAGTTTCATCCTTTTCCATGGAAAAAAATTCATATTTATGAATAAGCATGCTTAATTTATTTTCTTTAATTTGATTAGTGCCCTCATGCATAATTTCAAGCAATTTTCAAATTTCAAAGACATTATCACATGCTTGTATTCTATTAAACTCATCCTTATTCAATTCACAATATAAAGTATTAATAGTTTTAGCATTCGTGCATAATTTGCATTTATCTACATCATTAAACTCAAAATTCAATTTTGGAATTTCTATTTCATTTTCGAGTTTGATTGGAACATAAGGATCATTTTCAACAATATTCCAAAGATAATAATCTAAAGATTGATTATAAACTCTCATCCTAGACTTCCAATATTCATAATCATCACCATTAAAAGATGGAAGTCTAACTAAAGATTGTCCTTCAACATTTAAATTGAAAGTCATAATAATTTATACAATCCAAGAATTCAATCAATTTATCCAAATAGATTTCTAACAAGAAATTTAACCAATTTATGTAAATTAAACAAATTTATACAAATATATGCAACATCACTCAAAACGTTTAATTAACCTCCCTCTAATACCAAATGTTGGACCGTATGTGCGCTTATAAAGGGGGGTGAATTAGGCGTGGTAAACTTTTTTGATATTTATTATCTACTCCATAAGTGATTTATCTACAATAAATATGCAAGCAATCACAAACAATAATAAAGAGTTAAGGGATAGAGAAAATGCAAACCAAGTTTGTTCACACGGTTCAGCAACTCTGGCTTATGTCCACGCTCCAAGTTTCCTACTTGGAGATCCTTAATCACCTAACCTCCCTGGTTAGTGACGATTGACTTCACGAGTGTCAATAAACATTTACAATTGACACTTCTTAGAGCGTCACCATTTCCTTTGATTGTTTATGGGGCGTCACCCTTTCGATTGAAGTTTGAGTACAAGAAAATAGAAAAGCTAAGATTTCTAACTCTCCCAAATATAAAATCTCAAGTTTTGAAGTTGGAGAGTTAGGATTGACACTTAATTACAAATGAGAAATCATGTATGAATTTTGGTAGAACTTCGCTACGATTTTCATTTGGTTAAAATACACTTCGGAGTGTCTTTATTTATAGAAGACTGCCTGACCGGTCAACCTTCTTCAATTCGGTCGACCACCATCTGACCGTTGGAATGTTACCATTGTGAAATCTAGTCGGGTCAGTCGACCACTTTGTCCCCAGTCGACCACTTCTTCACAATCCAAAAATTGGCTTATCTATCCATTTGTGCGGTCGACCACTTCTACACTGGTCGACCACTTTTCAGCAGTTTCAGCATGTTGAGCAATCTTTCCAATTTTCTGGTCGACCATCTCTCATCTGGTAGACCACTTCTCTGCAAAATGGAATTCAAGAGCTCTCTGTAATATTTGCGGTCGACTACCTCTAAACCAGTCAACCATCTCTTCATGTTTTTTAGCAAAATGGTCGACCGCCTTTATGCTTTAGTCGACCTCTTCTTTGCGTTTAGCATTTCTTGAATCCTCTAAGTTCCAATGATCATTCTATAAGCTATATGAACTTAGGCAAACACGTTGTAATCAATAATACTCGTATTAAGAGTATTTCCAATAATGAATAAATGTATTTACTTAATTCAAACAAATGTGTAATAAACAACTTAATTATACAAATAAAATCATCATCATCAAAACAAATAATCAAATGTCTATTAGGCTAACAGTTCAGCAAGCGAGGATTGATCTTTTAGACAGTTCAACATTTAAGAGGATGTACATATGTTTGACTGTATGTAATATGAGGCTATTGAATTATGTTATACCTGTTATTTGCTTGGATGGTTGCCACTTGAAGGGATCATGTCTAGGCCAACTGCTCTCTGTTGTCAGCATTGACAGAAACGGTGGAATTTATTTGTTGTTGTAGCAATGGTTGAAGCATAATGTAGGGACTCCTAGGCTAGTTTTTGGAATTGTTGCTTACAGATCTAAACAGTGAGTCTAACATAGGGTGGACAATCGTTTTCGACCAATAAAAGGTACGGTTGATTGCTTTTGCAATGTCTGTTTATGTTATGCGTTGTATATGAATGTTTGACTCATATTGTTAATTTTTGTATGGGTTAGTGCCAACTGGCAGAGAGCTTTACAGGGTTAGCGGAGCATCGTTTTTGCCTTAGACACTTGTATGCAAACTTCCAAAAACAATTTAGAGGCAAGTTATACAAGGATGTGATATGGAGCGCTTCTAGGGTTAGAACAATAGTGTACTTTGAGAGAGATGAGGAAACTATTTTTGTTTAACAAGTCAGGACACACATATCTATGAGGAATAGTTACAAGATTTTAGTCAAAACATACCTTCAGCTCGATTCCAAAGTGCGACATAATGCTAAACAACTGGAGCGAGACCTTCAATGTCTACATCTTACCAACCTGGAACAAATCAATTCTTACTATGTTCAAGATTATAAGTAAGGGTATCATGTGTAGGATTGTTAAGGAACACAAAAAAAATGACTGAGTTGACAGACCTATTGTGTCCGCATATCAAGAAGCGCTTGCCAAACTACAACTTCCAGGTCAAAATTGGGGTCCTGCTTTTGTAGGCACTAGCCAGTTCGAGGTGAGTAATAGTAATGAACAATACTCATTCGATTTGGACCGGTGTACTTGCAACTGTTACCAATGAGAGTTGACTGGAATTTTGTGTGTGCATGTAATCTCATGTATACATTTTATGAGAAGACCTCCCAAGGAATTTATGCATCAGTGCTATCACCGAAAAACATACATGAGGATGTACTCGTACTTTGTTGATGGGTGCACGGGAGGGGTTTAGATCTAACCTGTAAATATGATGACTTTGCATGTTAAATC
Organism: Begonia loranthoides; assembly: GCA_022433065.1. Lineage (NCBI taxonomy): Eukaryota > Viridiplantae > Streptophyta > Magnoliopsida > Cucurbitales > Begoniaceae > Begonia > Begonia loranthoides. Next base: position 11,837,692 of record CM039484.1, on the reverse strand, counting down.
CGCCTTGAATTGAACTTAGGAAAGTTCAGTTATCTTTCGACTTGTTTCTTTAATGAAAGAAGAATACGTATGAAGAAAAAGGATTACTTTTCTCAGAAAAGTAACCTTTAAGCTAAGGCTCCCGTGATATGACTCACATGAGGAGTTCTTTGGATATAACGCACCAAATAATCTTTGGATGTAACTCACCAAAGTTTTCGAAAGAGGAATCACTCCAATTTCGGGTTTAACAAAAGCTATTTTGTATTCAATTCTCCAACTCTCTAAAACATAAAACTAGGTGGCTTTATATAGTCTTTTAAGAACATAATTAGGAAACTAAAAAAGACAAGAAATCTTTTAAGAAATCTTCTAAGATCTGCAGCTTGCTTTATCTTCAAGGAAGATGATATCCTTGGTATCTTTCCTTCCTTTAATTCCACCTTCAAGATCTTTTTATTGAGATTCTCAGCCGATTTGAAAAATTTCCTTGACCTTTGACTTGATATCTTTTGATAGATTTAATTTTGCATCATTCTCTCCGGGTTTTTGAGGATTTGACCCCAATTCTTCTTTCTTTGATATGAATAAGGTAGTTTTTAACTTTCCTTCCTTTATTTCTTCACAATCCTTGGCTACTTGTTCTGATGGAAGTGGGGTTAGCTTGATTACTTTTCCATGGATCATGAATGAGTAACAATTGGTGAAGCCATCATGCATAGTTTTTCGATCATATTGCCATGGTCTTCCCAAAAGTAGGTGGCTAACGCTCATAGGAACCACATCGCATAGTACCTTATCTGAGAAACTCCCAATATAGAACTCAATTATAACTTGCTTCTTAACCTTTGTGTCTTCTTTGTCATTCAACCAACTAATCTTGTAAGGTGTTGGATGCATGGTTGTTGCCATGTCTAATTTGCTAACTAGATCCGTAGAAACCACATTAGCACAGCTTCCTCCATCAATTATTAGTGAGCAAACTTTGTCTTTGACCTTGCAACAACTATGGAAAATGTTTTTCCTTTGACTATCGTCAATGCTTGCCTTAGTAGTGAGTACCTTTCGAATGATCATAAGGAGGGGACCCTCGTGAGCATATATTGTTTCAACTTGTTCTTCCTCCTTGTGTTTTTCTTGTATCTCACCTTCATCTTCACTCTCAACATCATTAGTGCATTCGTTTAGTACCATCACTTTCATAGATAATGGCTTTTGAAACATTTGATCTCTCTTGATTTTGGCTTTGCTTCAATAGATAATGGTTTGTCGTCGCTTGCTTGAATAGTAGTACCTTTGATGTGATATAGCTTGGGTGATGATTCAGAGAAGCTTGTAGTTCTTTGTGGAGGTCGGCTAGTCTTTTCCTTCTCTTTCCTTTTCCATTGTTTTTCCACCTTTTGTGCTATCTTGATAACTTGCTCCAATGTGGTGTATGGCTGCAAGTCGATAACATCACTAATGTCATAGTGATAACCCTGGATGAATTGGGCAATTGTTTGTTCTGTCGAATCTTACCAATTGCATTAAATTTGTAAAGTTTCAAACTTGGCAACATATTCATCTACTGTGGAGGTTCCTTGTTTGAGTCTTTGGAATTGTTGGTAGAGGTCTTGAATGTAATTGCTAGGAATCAACTTGTCATCCATCAATGCCCTGAGTGTGAACCATGATCGGATTGCTATTCCTCCTTGTTGTCTTTGGATGTTAATGTTATTCCACCAAATACTTGCATAACCGGTGAATTCAATTGTGACTAGTTGTAGCTTTTTGTAGTCTTGGAGGTTATAACAACTGAATATCCGATCTACTTTGTCTCTCTATTCGATGTAGTCATGGCCGTTAGTGGATCCATTGAATGGCGAGATCGATGCTTTTATAAGGTTTTAAATCATCTCGTTGTATTGGTCCTCTTTACGGAATGACGCCTATTTCTTTGGACTCATCTCTTGTGATGTTTTCTACAACGGTGTTAGGAGGATGCTGAGCTCGTTTTTGGTTTTAATTAATCTTTAGTTGAGCAACTTCTCATTGTAGTGAGAGAACGAGTTCCCTCAAACTTTCTTCGGAGTGAGTTGTTGAAGTTTCGGCCATCGTGGAAGTTATAGCCTCGTCTTTTTGCATTGCCTTGGATGTTCCTCGAGTCATCATAAATAAAAATTTGTGTAATGATATGTTTAGCTCTGATACCAAATGATGGGCGCACAGGAGGTGCTGAGATCTAACCTGTAAATATGATGACTTTGAATGTTGAACCTGCCTTGAATTGAACTTAGGAAAGTTCAATGATCTTCCGCTTTGTCTTCTCTTTTTTTATTTTGAATGAAAGAAGAAGGATTACGAGAAAGTAACCTTTAGGATAGTGCTCCTGTGATATGACTCACATGAAGAGTTCTTGGATATAACTCACCAAGAATAGTTTTCTTGTGATATGACTCACACAAGGAATTCTTTGGATATAACGCACCAAATGATCTTTGGATGTAACTCACCAAAGTTTTTGAAAGAGGAATTACTCCAATTTTGGGTTTAGCAAAAGCTATTTTGTATTCAATTCTCCAACTCTCTAAAACGTAAGACTAGGTGGCTTTATATAGCCTTTTAGGAACATAAATTAGAAAACTAAAAAAGGTAAGAAAAGATAAGAAATCTTCTAAAAATATTCTAAGAAATCTTCTCAAATTCTTCTAAAAATCTTCTAAAATCTTCTAAGATATTCATCTTGTTTTATCTTCAAGGAAGAAAATATCTTTGGTATCTTTCCTTCCTTTAATTCTGCCTTCAAGATCTTTTTGTTGTAATTCTAGGCCGATTTGAAAAATTTCTTTGATCTTTGACTTGATATCTTTTGATTGATTTAATTTTGTATCATTTTTCCACCTGGTCAGTGGACAACTCATGTGGCAGTGACGGATCTTGATCTAACTATGCCACCATCATTTAAGAGACACCTAGGAAGACCACAAAAGAAAAGAATAAGACATGTTGACGAGCCCCAAAGCCGAACAATTCTGACCAAGAGAAATATCAACATGACATGTGACTGATGTGGGGGTGTGGGGCACAATTCCCACACGTATCAAGGTGGAGGCCCAGACACTGGTGGGTCAAGTGGTAGCCGGAGATCTAGAGGTAAAAGTGACAGAGGCAAGAGAGGAAGCTCATATGACACATTTATGAGTTCGCAATTCCCGAGATGTAGGTGAGTACATTATTACGTTTACATTTTCAAATGTTATTTTAAATATGCTAATTTTATTTGCAATGTTTTTAAATTGTTATGTAGGAGTCTGCCACGCAAGGTCTATAAATATGAGAGGATACTGCAATCTTTGCCAAAAAAAACATGTGTGGATCTTCACTTGTTAAGCTACTTTTAGTACATGTGCAATCCTTGGATGTCCATATGGCAACCATGCAAGAACATATAAAGGTAAACTTGTATTCAACAGTAAAACATGACTTCTTTTATATTGTTTTTAACTATAGGGAGAGGCAGCCCCTCTCAAGGCCTGTTTCAACTAGGGGTGGGATCAGTTCGGTTCGGTTCGGTTTTTGACCAAATTAGAACCGAACCGATTCGGTTCAATTTTCATTTTTGAAAACCGAAACCGAACTGAGAAGAGTTCGGTTCTCATTGGTTCGGTTTTAATCGGTTCGATTTCAGTTTCGGTTCGATTATTTTCATGCCTTTACTTTTTTGTATTTGGTTCGGTTTATTAATAACAAACCTGAGCATGAATAACCCAAAAACAAAATTGACATCATATAGGGTATTTCATCACTATCCTTAGTTCCAAATCTTTACCTTAACAACAACAACAATATAATATTTTAACAAAGTCAAATACCACATTGTAAGACAGCAACCAAAACAAGGTAAACTCAATCCAAAACAGGTCATAATTCCTAAACAGTGGCTAATAGCAGGTTAATATTTCTCAAAAGCAATGTCCTCGGACTTCATCAGTAAACCTACAAGGAAATAGCAAACAGAACCACGAAAATTCATCTACCAAATTCAGAAAACTGGAACAGAATCAAGCATCAACGATTCCAAAATTTCTTTTCCAGACAGTAACTGATATCAATGAGCTAAAAACAAGGCAGATGTATGTTTTTAGGAGCTAAAAACATGACTTGACTACGTGCAAATAGACTACATATAACAAGAATTGCATGTCCATTGATGTTGATGGGCAACCAGATCATATCTTATGATTACGAGCTGATTCTGAGAAGAAAGAAGTAAGCACATAAAAGCATGTAAAGGGCACTATGATTTTTTTAATTACCCAATAACACGTTGTGGAAGCTCATATAACCTGTGAAAACTGAAAAGCCATGTCCATTCTCGTAGAAATTACTACCATCTGAAAAGGAGATGCCTTGCAAAATCATAGAGCAACTTAAAGATGTAATCAATGCATCAAATATGGATAACCCCCTGTTCTTTTCAAACTAAGGAATTGGATGGGTGACATGGTTGAGAAGGTAAGCAAACTAAATCAATCAACAGAATACTTAAAATTCATCTTATAATGATGGATCATCAAGCTCCTCTACCCATTATAAGGAAGAAATAATTATCAGAAATGTCGACAAATTATATCAGTAACAAAATTACTCCTGATAAATGAATAGACTGAAGCCCCATACAAAGTCAATTTTCTAGGGAATTATTGTGATTATATTTGACACATTTACCTGATTTCGCGTCTTCCTAAAGCAAAGTACAGCAGGCGAAATTGCAGAACAAGCCATGGCACAGAGCTCTTTTATATCAGCACATACTATTTCAATGCCTGCTTAGCTATCACCGCCATCCCGACCAATATGCCTCCTACTGCACCGGCAACAGCCGCTGATCGTACTCCTCTAGACGCTCGTTGCTCCTAAAACGCAATAGAGAAGGATAGACATCAACAGAGTAGAAAAACAAAAAATCCCTAACCTCCCAAGCTCTCCCTTCCTCTCGGACTGACAAGGAAATCACCTTACTCGATAGCCCTCAACATCCCGTGGACACCGCAAGCTAGAATCATCGATTATGGCCTTCGCGAAGTCGCTCACTCTCAAGCTAACCACTTCTGCACGGTTTCTCTCGCTCAATTGGCATTAGAGGTAGAGAAGACTGATAGCAGTGGGTAGGGATAGGTTTTCACAAGAATAGAAGGAAAAAAATGGTTCGGTTCGGTTTACTCAGGTTTTTCCTTTGCAGAACCGATAACCGAACCAAAATTGTTGGTTCGGTTCGGTTCGGTTATAATTAAATTTTTTGTCATATTAGAACCGAATCGAATAGTCCAAAAGTACTCGGTTCGGTTCGGTTACTCGGTTCGAACCGAACCGATTTCCACCCCTAGTTTCAACGTGTTGAGCCACACTGGAAGACAGGATCAAAGAGATCTAGTATCTCCCTATGGTCAAAGACAATGTGAAGAAGTCATATTTTATTGTTGAATACAAGTCTTGCCTTCATATGTTCTTGCATGGTTGTTGTATGAACGTCTAAGGATTACACATGTACTGAAAGTGGTTAACACGTGAAGGTCCACATATATGTTTTTATGTTAATGAAATTATTGTAATGGACATGTTGATTAGATCGTTGTAATAAACATGTAGATTAAATTGTTGTAATGAACATGTTTCTTAAATTGTTGTAATGAATTTGTTAAACAGTGATGAATGTAAATTTAAGTTAATTGTTTGTTGATAATGAATGAAGTAAATAATTTTGTTTATGTCAAAGTTTATTTCCTTCTCTTTCAAAAAAATAAAAATTTTGTAAGAGTTTCTCTTGTTTTAGTCTCTTCCCCTTTAACATTATTAAAAATAAATCAAGCAATAGGTTCTCAATGATATTATACCAGGTATCCAAACATATATTTCTCAACAATAGAGTTCCAAGTCAAAAAATTACACAAAGATAAAGATAATCATGAAAGCATATCAATTAACTACTCAAAGTCAACAATAAGTGTTCAGTATAAGAATATCACAATTAGTGTATGATTAACTAGTATCCTTACACATCAGCTAAACTACGTCAACGTTTTGTTGCGAAATCTTCTCCTTGAATGGGTGATTGTGAATGACAACTTTAGGTTCAAGTATACGTTGGTACCTTTGACGTAAAGGGGAGACTTATCTGATAGATTTTCGTGAGGGTGAAAGCCGGTCTTCTTACAATTTGAAGTAGCCCTAAATCTCCACTAGTACAACGAAATATGTCGTGCGAGCTGAAATACAAATGGGAAAATCAACACATAAGTGGAAAACAATATGAATATAGATAAGTGAAAAGATATACCTCTTTTTGTCTATTGGCGTTATGACAATTACAACAGCTTCTGGCAGCAACACCTAGTAAGGGTAGTAAGTGTGCAAGTCAACAGACGACAAAAAACACAATTGTGATGGATGTGTCTAAAAAGTAAACTACACATTAGAACTGTTCAAACATGTAGTACAACAAAAGCAAGAAGTTTATTTACATGAATCCACCCTAATGCAATAAGTGATCTTTCCATTAAAATGTTGAGGTATTCTTCTTCGTTCAATGTATTAGACTGCATACAAAGAACACAAGGATGGGTACTAAAATAAAATCTTCTAGACTACTTAATTTAAAAAAACATAATTCTCACCGTGTTTGTTGTCACTTCTTACTTTGAGAGAATGAGATTAGTGATGTGGTACTCATCATCTAACTGAAAATAAAAACAGGAAGCGAAATACCCCAACATCCAGTCTAAAAAACTTAATGCCAGAAAATGAAATATCCTATTATAACCCCTACAAGAATTGTGCATGTCTCTAGGTTTTTCTTCGTATTTGCATGAACCAGTTTCGTGAAAATATCCATCAAGTCACCTGGCTGAAATGAACATTTTCAAACCCTCAAACTAATAAGGCATAAATAAGTGCAGACACATAGATAACCAAATCGAAGACATATCACGTGCAAAGTTTTAAGTGGAAGTTGTATTCCACCCGATGCGTCTATCAATGAGGAATGAGAGCCATTATATGCAGCACCTTAGCAAGTATAGCAAAAGGAGAAGGTTGACGTGTGAGGGCAAGAACGCTACAAATTTGACAGACATTATTATATCGCATATAAATAAACTAAATAATCTACTGTATGTATAATCTAAAAACCTTACAGGCATTCTGTGCATTTGGTTGCTGAAGAAGTTGTTGGAGAGGCTGCTGGAGAGAGGCTACTAGTGTAACAACCCAGTTTCATTTTTATTAAAACGTTGTAGTTAAAAACACTCTTTCTTTAAAAAACGCATAAAATTTAAACTTTTACATTACTCAGCGGAAGACTTTGTATTTGAAAACTAATTGAAATCAAAGGAAATGCATAAATAAAATCCTTTCCATTATAACCTTTACAACTTAGGAAAACATGTCTTAACTTAAAAACAATAAAAACTTTATAAATTGAAAACCTTTTTCCTTTAACTTTTATCCTAGCCAGCCACAAGGTCCACAGCGTGTAGATCCTCCATCAATTGCTCATATCCTTGATACTGTGCATAACACGCAGTAAGAGGTGAAATGCATAATGAACATGATATGTACGTTATAAAACATTTTCTTTTCTTTTCTTGGTGATGAACTATAATCACAATGAACTTATATCAGTGAATTTGTACTATGACAGTGAACTTGTACCATACTAGTGAACTTATATCCGATTGGTGAACTTATACTGCAATGGTGAACTTATATCATAATGGTGAACTTATTCCATCATGATGAACTTATACTGTTTTCTTTCTTCTAAACATCTCGGGAGAGAGCTGTGAACTTTTAACTCAACTCAAACCCTTCTAATTTGCTTTACGTATTTCTTAATTAAAACTTATACATATAAAACTATTTCATAATTTCTCTTAAAATTTATTATGCATGAACATGTATGAATGCATACAATTCTACATATTTCTAACATTCTAATTACATACAAAATCATTAACATTTATTAAGTACAATATCGACAATAGTTTATTAATAGCAATAGCAAACAACACATCAAAACAATACATCCTCGAACAACAACAGTATCACGACTTATATCTAACGAATCCAAGCATCAAACAAGTAACATCAAACTGAACCAAACATCAACTATAATAGTCTATCCAGTATTTCAACCACATTTAACAGCACCTCTAGAACAATATAACAATACTTAACTCAACAACAATCCTGAACAATACATCTCCAATAACATGAACATAATCTTTTATCTAAAAATCTATTACGCATGAACATCAAGTATCAATCATCAACATGCTTTTAATTAACTATAAAATCTAGAACCTATAATATGTGCTCTTAATAACATCTAGAACTAGCAAGCAACAATAACATATGTTCACATATTTATCAAACACAATAGTTGACCTGATAACCAAAGCATATTCTACCCAACAACAACAATATAGTATGACGTTCCAAAACTTAACATATATTAATAACGTATCATCAACAATTGCAGACTCTGTCCTCAATAGTAGCATAGCATTTTAGAAGCCAACACAGCACTATATTTATCGATTGTCAAAGCAGTACACAAACCAAACAAACCACCTACTTCTTGTGATGTAGCCCCTAAGGGGAAAACACACACACACACACACACACACACACACACACACACACACACACACACACACACACACTTCTTACCTGTCTTCACTAATTCCTCTCCTGTTGAAGCTCTTCTTCGCACCAGCAGCATGACAGTATCTCCAAAAAACCAAAGATACAGGAGCTACCTTCAGAGAATACCAGAAACTTCATTATTTTGTTCTCCAAATTTCTCTCTAAAATATGCTTATAAATGTACATGGAGAGGTGACAAGTTGAGACACTTCGATTTCTAGGCACTACTTTGCTTTCCAGATGATGGTTAGCCATTTTTTGGGCGATTCTTGATATTCTAGTCAATCACCCTCTTTGCGTGATCAACCGCAAATCTCAAAGTCACAATCTGCCTCGACAACGATCGACCGCAATTTCTGCCTTGATCAACCACAAATCCTAGAATTTGGAGAAGCAGCTCGATCACCAACACATCACATAATATATCGCTTCTAGAATGGTTGCTCTCTGTATAAATTTTGCTTTGGAATCGGTCGATCACCCCCATCAGCTAATCGACCGCTTCCAAATTGTTTGCTCTCTGTAATAATTTGCAATTACTGTGATCAACCGCAATTTATAGAGAGCTCTAGTTTTCTTATTCTGAATATAACCTGCTATCTCTTCTACAAATCCACATATTCTTTAACAAAACATAAACTACTACTCTACCACTTAACCAAACACTAAAATTTCACATACCCTAAATCATAAATCATCAATAACTATATCAATACCAATATGGTCTCTTAAATCTCCAATAATCATCATTCTCCTCTTAAGCTTAATGTGACAAAAAATCTAGGATATTACAACTTGAGAGGATGGTGGAGAGCCTGCTTGAGAGACTATTGGAGAGGATGCTAGAGGGACTACTCGCGGTCCCATTCTTTGCAATTCTGCCAACAACTCATGATGACACTGCTCTGCTCGATCCTCCATTCTTTACATTTGGTGCAACACTATTTGATGGTGATCCTCTATGCTTTGAACTCTGTCCTCCATCCTTTGAACTCGGTCACACACCATTTAATGTCGCCCTCATCTTGCTCCTCCATTCTTTGCATACAGCCGACAATATCCTCAAGCATCGACGTAAAGTCGGATGACTGAGGAGGGGTGGAGACATCGGCTAGAGAGTATCCCCCATGTGTTGCAAATGAGAAGATGGAGGTTGTCCCTTCGAGGTATCTAGAGGTTGTACAACTGAGGGGGCTGGAGGCTATACAGCTAAGGGGGCTAGAGGCTAAGAAACATTTTCTCGAGTCTTCGAGTCGGGCTTGGATGGAGGCTTGCATACTCATTCCCCTCTGACTTTGGTGATCCCCATGTGATTCACTTTTAATTTGTTGTAGACGTTGCTGACCTTCTCTTGGATTATCTGTAATACCCCAAATTTTTATATCAAAATTTAATAAGGATAATTAGAAAGAAATTTAGAGATTTTTAGATTAATTGAAAAATTATCGGGATATTACCAAGAACGTATTAGTAAGATTTTAATTTAAAGAATTTATAGAATTAAATTGAAATTAAAGTAATTAAACTAAATATTAATTTAATGAAATAAATTATAACGTTGGGATAAATAATTTAGAAGGAATTAAAATGAAAGAAGAAATGGGAAGATTTATGGAATTAATTAAAGAAAGAATAAATTGAATTATTGTATAAAAGAAGTTAAGGGGTAGAAATGGAGGCATGAACCGGTTCAGCTAAAACGGTTCACGCAGATTATTCTCGGCTGGGAATGAAGCAAAGAAAGGGAGGGGGGAACAACGAGATGTGAGAGAGGGACGACGGCGATGGAGCTCGACTCGGGCTCGGGTGAGTGTTATTTAGTGAATGGCACGACAAACTGTGGGTGGGTTGCATCGGTGGAACGTTCGGGCATGACGTACGGGATCATGGCTTCCGTGGGCGGCGATTTCGGCACCTGTGACGACCTGGTTTTTCATAACATTTTAAAAATGTGTAAAATTTAAAACTTTTGTAAAATAACTAAAATCCTTCATAATCAGAGTGCTAAAACCATTCGTTACATTCGTTATGAAAATCATTTATCAAAACATAGTGGAAGCAATAATAATTTATTTAAAACATAGCAGAAGCAAAAATATATTAATTAAAATATGCTAAGTAAATCATTATGTTTTACAAATTACTTTACTCATCTTTGGCCTGACCAGCCACATGCTCTGCCCGTGTTAATCTTTCATCGACTGCTTTATATTTTGTTCATCGTCATTCTCGTGCATACACATGTACCTACACTACAAAGTAAACTGTAAGCCCAAAGGCTTAGTAAGAAAAAGGGAATATGCAATATGATCATGCCTCGCTTTAGTTAACTTGGAATGGGTCCGCCCCAAACCAATTTTTTCATTATGTTTCATTCATTTGTTCATTACTCGTACATCGAGTTGGAAGTTGAAGGAACACGTATGTGATGGAATAGTTTGAACGGCTTCTAACCCTATGTGGGCTAGATCCGAACTACCCATCAAGCCCCCAACTTTCCATCATAATCATCATCATCATCATCATTCGTTCATTTCATTTTCCTCACTCATGCATGTTTGAGTACAACCACCAAAATGGCACTTCCTACGATTTCTATTATCATGATGCATGATCATACATTCTCAACCTAACATGATGCATGATGCTCCACAATATAACATTTATAGAAATTGAAGTGCGCATAAACAAAAGTAACTGAAATTAAAAGTGCATATAAAAGAATAATAGGAATTGAAAACGCATAGCAATAAATACAACCAATAATACAGAAAGCAATGAAGACAACCAATAATACAGAGAACATTTATAATATTGAATACAAGAATTAACATACCAATTATCTAGTTAACTTCCTAGTTCATTTACACGCTTCCTATAATTATTATTCTAGGTGATCTAAACATGCTTTTGTTCTAATTAATTAATTAAACATACTAATTGAACATACTAATTACAAGCTTATTACATGGCACATCTTAATTAATTGAAATGCAAATATTAATCTAATTTAATTACATGCTCGACTAAGTCGTTATCATGCTCAAGGTTTAAATGACTAGTTAATTATCATGCTTATTTACATGCTTAGATTAAGCTCATTAGTCAACATGCTCAATTGATTCAATCAACTAAATTGATTAGCAATTTACATGCTCAAGTTATAACACTACTTTAGTCAATTAATATGTTCAAATATATTTATCTACTCAGATTAATTAACATGCTCGAACATACTTAAATAAATTGACATACTCATACAACAATATTAATTAATATTAAAACATGCTAGACCAAGCTAAGTTAACATGCTAGTTAATTAATGTACTTAGCTAATTGATTTACTTAAATAATAATTAACATACTTGAAGGAAGAGTACAATATATTAATCTAATAATCATTAGTCGATTTACATGCTTAGCCGATTTACATGCTCAGAAGATTATAAATACAGATTAAGTAGTTTACACGCTTTGATTAATCAATTAATTAGTTAAACTTAAGTAACCTAATTAGTCAAGCCAATTAACAACTAAGCATGCTCAACTAACATAGTTCAATTATCGTTTATTAAACATGCTAGATTAAGGGTGTAGCACGAATAATTAACGGCAGAACAATAACTAGGGAATTACAGCACATTAATTGACAGCGAGAAATAAAGGGTAGTAACCAAGGTCATTCTCAAGGAAACTAACAGTTCATTTGTACTTTTCATATCATTTATCATTTTCTCATTCATCATTCAATAACAGTAAAACTAAGGTGAAGCAAAACGTTTGAAACAGCTTTTACAAACAGAACTACATGGAGCTAACAACCAAAGGCAAGTTATCAACGGTGAATTATCAACCAACAAGGAAATAACAGAATTAACCATAGTAAGGAAACAAAGCTAACAATCAACTGCAAGGAAAACCTACAGAGCATCCATAAGGAATTAACAACAGTAATTATATAGCAGTGAGCATTTCCATGAAACTAATACAACTCACGCACACACTTGCGGTGTAGAGCCTCCACATGGCCAAAACACCCCTACTTCCTTACCATCACTGAACACACAAGCAGCGAAAACAACTCCACTGCACCCAGCTCACGTGGTAGCTGCTCCAGCTCCAGCAGCTCCATCACACTCTCCCACACAACAATCACCTTACCATGAGAACACCCGAACACCTAAGGAGGACACCAAAGCACCAGAGCCTGCTTAACTTTCTTCTGATCTCTTGTAGTGGCGCCCTTATCCCTTCACTGTACTTATACACAAAAGGCAAATTTGAAATGCCTAACAACTTATCCCATGATTTATGCAATGGTGCAGATTATTCAGATCGGGCTCTCCACCCCTCTGCCTCTCAGATTCCAACTAAATCGCCAGGCAAGAAATCAGAGGAACAAACTGGATGAACTGAACTGCAAGCTAGACCGCAAGCTCATCGTGAACAGACGCTTAACCCTGTCACATCGAATCACCACAGCCAACGTCTGATCATCAGAGAACAGAGGAGGAGAAAATCTGGCCAAACATACCTCAAATCAACGCTGGAAAACGTAACCCGCGGGAGCTTCGATTCATCCCTCAAAACCCGTCTAATTCGTGACCTAGCTTCGCATCCGCATCGTCGCTACCACAGCACGCCTAGAGTCGCACACCGTCGGAAACTCACCTCATCGTCGTGCAGGAACCCGAGCTCGCCCCCTCTCGCTCATCTCTCCCTTTCTCTCATCTGTCTCCCTCTCTTTCTATCGATCTGCCACTCTCTTTCTATGAAGGAAATGGCCTAATGCCATATTTCCTTCCAACCAACAATATGCGTGAACCGGCTCATGCCTCCACTTCACCCAATCTATCCCATTATTATTTAATCTCTCTCTTAAATCCCCACAATAATCATTCACTTAATTCTTAAATCTAATTAATTCAATTTATTCCTTAATGTAAAATAATTAAATTAATCATTAATGTACAACAATTATAGGTAATCCCAAATATTATAATTTAAATTCATTACATTAATATTTATTTTAATTACAGAAAATTCCATTTAATCTTAATAAATGGAATTCTTACGAATACGTCCTTCGTAATACCCCGATAAAAATAATTATCCAACTTAAAAAAAAGTCGAGCTATTACAGTCGGGTTTAGGTAAGTCCAGTCGATTCTTCCTTCCCCTTTGTGTTTTGATGGTCGGACGTTGGCAGGAGCGATTGGCAGTGGCAATTTTGTGAGGGAGAGACGGCAGGCTCGGGGTTCGTGTTGGACTGGCCAAAGGCCTGAGTCCAGCTTACGGTTGGGTTCAAACCGACGGTGATGAAACTAATAGGATGGATGAGCGTAGAGGAATGGCCAAGGATGTCAGCGTATGGCTTAGATGTCTGCAAGGGAATGGCTCGGGTTATTGAAAGGCAGAGGAAGGCAGAGGAGGTGTAACACCCAGACTTTTTTTAAGTGAATAATTATTTTTATTGGCGTATTATGAAGGACGTATTCGTAAAAATTCCATTTATTGAGATCAAATAAAATTTATTGTAATTAAAATAAATATTAATTTAACGAATTTAAATTATAATATTTGGGATTTATTATAATTGTTGTACATTAAGGATTAATTTAATTGTTTTACATTAAGAAATTAATTAGGATTAAATTATAGAAGAATTAAAATATATTAGAATAGTTAAAATGAGGGAAGGGGAAGGAATGAACCGGTTCAGTCGAATCGGTTCACTTTGGTTGGTTCAAGCTGACGGTTTGGGCAAATTTATGAATGGCATTCAGCCATTTGCTAGGAGAGAACAGGCGAGAGAAAGAGAGAAGAGATTAGGGAGAGAGATCGGGACCGAGGAGAGCGAACGAGCAAGGCGACGGCGATGAGCGAGCTACCGGCGACAATGCATGAGGCTCGGAGTTCGATGCTCAGGACGTTTCTTCACAGCGGGAGGCATCGCGGGTCGCGCTAGGTCATGGATTCGATGGGTTTTGTAAGACAAATCGGAGCTCCCGCAGGTTTCATTTTTTGGCGTCGATTCGAGGTATGTTTGGCCGGATTTTCTCCTCCTCCATTCTCTGATGACTGGACGTTGATAGGGAGCGATCGGCGATGGCTGGAACGGCTGGACAAGGGACTTCGGTTCGCTGGGTAGCTGTTGGTCCGGGTTGCTCGCGATTGGACCAAACTGGTCCATCCTCTGGTGATGAATGACAAAGGAGTGTGGTTCAGTTACAAGGATTGGACAACAAAGATTTAGCCAAAATAACAAGATATGTACCTGGAATCATGGGATAAACAGCCTCAAATTGTTAAGCATTTCAATTTACATCTGTGTTTATATTCAGCATGTAATGGAGATTACACAGAAGGGTGATGGCCGAGGAATGAGGATGCAAGGGTGTGATGGAGCTGCCATGTGAGCTGGGTGCGGTGGAGTTGTTGTCCCTGCTTGTGTGTTGAGTGATGGTAAGACTTGGGTGTGTCTTGGCCAGGTGGAGGCCCTACACCGCAAGTAACGTGTGCGTGAGTGATAGAGTCTATGTGTTGTATATGTTTACTTGCTATACGTTTGGATATGCTTCTGTATTTGGACGTTATGTGTGTAAGTTCCCTGAAATGCTCATTGTTTGTTATTGATAGTGTAGAATACTAATATTCAGTAGATTGTCATGTTATTATGTATGTTGATCTTTGTTGTTAGTCAGTATGTTGTCTATGCTTGTTGTTGTGTGTTTTGGATGCTTTGTGCCTTAGTTGTTGTAAGCTTCCTATGGATGTGTTGCTGTACTTTCTCTGTGATATTGCTCTTGTGTAATTTCCTCTGTTATAATTCCTTGGATTTCTGCTGTGAAGTATTGTTGAGTTCCTTACTACAAATCAACCCCTTTAGCATGCTATTTAATTTGAGTGATTATAACTAGTGTAAATAACAAACTTTTGAGCATGTTAATTATTTAATCAAGCATGTTTAATTTATAGGATCTTGCCTTGATGCATGTTTAATATGTTAATTAACTATTAGTCTTCAAGTACGTTAATTCAAGCATGTTAGATAGACTAGAATTCCAAACATGTTAATCAATTCAGGGCATCTCTTGTTGTTAGTTGGTGTTAGCCCGCATACAATATGTTCTTTGTTGATATTGCCTTGTGTAATTCCTCTGTTGATATGGTTGCCCTTGTTCCTTGGATTCTGTTAGGTCTACTGTGAATTAATCCATTGAGCATGATAATTATTTAATGTAAATATAACTAGTGTAAATAATTAGCCTTTTGAGCATGATTATCAAACTGTTAATCTGATTAGTATTTTGTTCTTTAAATTAAACCTCTCAAGCATGCTATCGATTCCTAACATATTATTTTGCTTAATCTATTATATAGTTTTGATTAATTCCTTGTATGTACATTTAGGGTAGTCTCATGACGATAGAAACAATTAGGAACACCACCACGGGATGGCCACACGCCTTGAGTGAGGAAAAGAATTAATCCTTCCCATATCGGGATCACTAGACCAATTAACATAATTAATTACAACCAATAGGATATTCCCAACTCCATGTACGAGCTATTCCTAAAATACATAAATAAAATATTGGTTTGGGGCAGATCCATTCCATAGAATTAAAGAGAGGTATATCATCCTGCATAAACTCATTTTCTTACTGGGCCTTTAGGCTCACGTCTTACTGGTGGTGTAGGTACACGTACGGGCGGAGTCCTCGAGCAATGAAGAAGCAGTTGATGATAGATTTGCACGGACGAGCTTGTGGTTGGCCAGACTATGAGAAGTGAGAGACAGTTAAATTGTAATTAAGTTTCTTTTCATAAATTGTAATTTAATTGGTTAGTTTATTTCCTTTAAAATATTTACGCTTCTGCAACGTTTTACTTCCTAAATTTTTTAAGGTGTTCCTAACGGCTCATCTTTCACTCTGATTTCTTTAAAAAGAGTTTTAAACAAAAGCTTTAAATTTCTCGCATTTCAAAGGATTTACGAAAATCTGGGTCGTTATAGGAGGAGTGGGCAGAAATGTGAAGAACTGGGTGCTCTCTTGAGGTGAGCTCTCAGATGATTTCTTCTGTGGGGCTGAGTGTAAGGGAATAGAGGTGGAGCTCTCTAGAGAATTGGGAGTGATGTGCTGGAGCTATGTGTGTGCGAAAGAATGAGATAGTGAAGGAGAGTTAAACTCTCGGGAAGAAAAAGAAAGGCCGAGGGAGGAAATACAGAGAGAGCTAAAGACCTCTCAGGTGATGAGGCAGGAAAGAGCTAGAGTTGGGATATTGGCCGAAAGGTGAAGTTTTGTTCTGCTTCGGGTGTCTGTCAGTAAGAATTTCTCCTGTGCCATTCATGGGATTTATAGAAATAGGAGATTATGCTCTGTAATGGATATTGGTTATGACGCCTTAGATGTTTGGATTTATGTTTACTGGTTATGATTATTGATAAAGAATTTCCTGGATAATGCCTCTGTTAACTATTGTTAAGCCCTGTTAGTTTAAGATTACGCTCCGTAATTGATATTATGTGTTGTTAATTGGGTTGATATTCTGTGAATGTTGGATTGATGAATATAAGCACTTTGTTGGTTGTGAAAAATATAGTAGTGAGAATATGTTGGATTTGGGTTTTGTTGTTGGACGTGATAAGTGTCGGTTTCAATTTTGATAAAATATTCTGAATGAGTTTATTGGATGGAATAATCTGCTAACTATAAGTGTGTGTTAAGTTGGATTTGTTCTCTGTTGAAGTTATCTGAAATGTTAAAAATGGAACTGATTAACCTATTTTGGATGTTGAAAAATGTGGAATGCCTCTGTTGATAACTGTTAGAGTGTCAATATAATGGAATCTGTTTGCTTGCGTGAAATGGAACTGTTTATCAATTAGTAGAAATCTGTTAAATACCATAGTTGTTATCAATGTTCTGTTGTTGATTTCTTGTCTGTCTATTGAGCTGTATAATTCTAGAAATAGTTCTGTTGGGAATAAAATTGGAATCGTTAATCTATTGTTGGAAGTTGGAAGTGTTATGTTGTTGGAAATAAATATGTTAAGTTACAACTTTGGTAATATGCTCTATTGGTTGATAAATATTGTTCCATGCCTCGATTGGAAATGAATATCGGGATTAATTAATTAAGCTAAGTAGTAATTGTATGATCGATATACGCCTATAGAGGGGGGGTGAATATAGCGTATTAAGTTTTTCGTACGATATTTAAATTCTCTAAATCCCTAAGTGATATATCGAATATGATTAAATATGCAATCACATTAAATGCGTAAATTAAACAGTAAGGGATAGAGAGAGTGCACACAATATTTGTTTACACAGTTCGGCAAACTCGCCTACGTCCGCATTCCAAGTTCCACTTGGAGATACACTAAGCAATTGGCTTACGGGTGCCAATAAAATTGTTTACAAGTTGACTATTAAACAGGGCGTCACCTTTGATTAATTTTAAGGTCGTCAACCTTTGACTATTGCGGGACATTACCCTTAAATTGACTATTGCGGGGCGTTACCCAATGATTGAACTTACGAGTGTTCAATTGAGCCTATGAGTGTTTCAGGTTGTCATCCTCATGTGATGAATTCTTAAGGAATCACCATTTACAATTTAGCACAAGATAATGAATCAGAAATTAAAGTCCAATCTATCTAATCCAAATTCTCCCAAATATAACTCGCAAGTTTATGGGTTGGGAAGAATTGGATTTACAATAATATCTCATAGTGGGTAATATTCGAGTATTGATTTTGGCAGGGCTGCGCCTCGAATATCCGATCGTTGTGGAGAGCTTGGAGTGATCTTGTATTTATAGGCAATGGAGTTTTGGATGCAGTTCCTTGTCCGCAGTCGTTCGCATGCGACCGTTCGAAAATATTCGTTGAAATCCATCTGTTGAAAATATAGCCGTTGTGCAAATTTTGGACTTTAGGACGCAGAGCCCCTCATCCGCACTTATTCGAATGTTCACTGTTCACCTCTTGAGGACGGATATCCTCATCCTCACTCTCATTCTCTTTCATCCGAAACTTCACTGTTTGACTGTTTATGACGCAGATCTTCATCCGCACTCTCATCCTCTAGAGTCCGAAAACACCCTGAAAAATGACAGATTCAAAATGGACGTATCCGAGTTCGTCCTCACTCGTCCGCACACGTCCGAAAACACTCTGGACGCATTTCTTCATCCTCAGCTCATCCTAAAACACAAGGGGCACAACTCTAGAAGATTTCGAACGACGAGATTCATCCGCACGTCGTCCGCATGTACAGAGCATAGAATTGGTCGAGTTTCTTTATCCGCATCTCATCCACCCTTAACTCTAAATTAAACCTTGAACTACACTAAGTCCCTAAACAATATCCGACACTACATACATGGACTCAAGTAAACATGACAGAACATTAAAATACTCATTTTGAGGATATTTTCAATAAACATGGATATAAATATTATGATAAAACGATACGACTAATATCCGGTAAATATGAAATACAACACAAAATACAATTTATTGATTTATTAAATTAACCAACAATTTAGTCATCATCAAAATAAAAATTTGCCTAACAAAAACTCTAATAATCTCCCCTTTTTTGATGATGACAAAATCCATTAAGTTGTTTATCCTAAAACTAAACATTTGCATATAAATATTGCACACTAGATTTCACCAATTAAGTTATGTAATTTATCAAGCAATTAACTCATGCAGCATGTTATTTAACTCCCCCTTAAATATATATTACAACTTATACATCTCACTCCCTTTTTTTGTCATAATCAAAAAGAATTCCTAGGGGAGGGGAGTCTAAACACAACCAAGAATTTTATCAAAGAGAATCATCAAGATTATTCAATAAAAAATCTCCCTCCTTAACATTATCAACATGAGTATAACGAGGGAATTAGCATTAGAATCCAAAGACAATCTCAACTAGGGATGGCTAACGCCAGCCCACCCGCTCAGCCCGTTACTGGCGAGGTCGGCCCAGGCCCGGTCGGCGGGCCGAGCCAAGCCTGAAATGGCAGGCTCACCAGCCCGTCGAGCCCTGTCTCGCGAGCTTGGCGGGCGGGCGGGCTGGCTTACGAGCCTAGCGGGCTGGCCTGGCGAGCCCGCTCGGCAGTTGCTTGGCCGAGCCCGCCCGAGCCCGCCCGAGCTGGTGAGCTGCAGTCACTAGAGTGGAGACTCTCCAGTGGAGAGTCTGGAGACTGGAGAGTGGAGATGACGACCTCTGGATCTCACAACTAGCGTGAAGGCAAGACAAGATCGTCGTCTCGCGTCGAAGGCCAAAGGATCGTTGTCGCATGTAAGGTCGCAATCGTTAGTCGCGAGGTCGTCTCCGTCCGGCATCCCGCAAGCTGCAATCGTCTTGGTGTCGACTCTCGCGTCATCGCAAGATTGTCATGCCACGATCTCCATCTCGCGTCATCGCGAGACCGTCAATCGGCACCCACTCGCGTCAGTGGCGACTGGCGAGATCGTCTCCGGCCAGCGTTCATGGTTTTCGTCGTCGCAAGTCGCAACCGCAAAGTTGTCGTATGGATGCCTGGATGGTGGACTTGGAGGACAGAGCTCGCCAGCAAGACAGAGCTCGCCTACTCATGTGGAGGCGAACTCCCGAAGACCAGACACAGGCAGCTAGCAGGACAGAGCTAGCCGACTCGCCGAGCTCTGCATTTCGATTTCCCTTCGCCTCGCATGAGCTGTGCATTCCGATTTCCTGTCACCTCTGTCCCGCATCGTCGACGCCGAGGCAACTTTGCCTCTGTCTGAGGCTCAGAATCGGAGAGTCTGAGTCTTTGCTTCTCTATGAGAAGTTCTCACAGAGAAGCAACGATTGCTTCTCTGTGAGAACTTCTCCCAGAGAAGCAACGGTCTGAAGACCGTTGGCGAGTGGCGATGGCAACGGTCCCGTGACCGTTGCCTGTTGCTTCTCTGTGAGAAGTGAGAACTTCTCACAGAGAAGCAACGATCTTGAGACCGTTGCTTGCACCGGTTTGAAGACAGTTGCCTCTTCCCCTCTCTTCCCCTTCCCTTTCCAGTTTCCCCTTCTCATTCTTCTCCTTCATTTTCTATAAATACCACTAAACTACTTACAAATTCTTCACCAATTCTTTCTCTCAATCTGTACAATTTTTTTCACCAATCTCTCAATCTCTCAATTTCTCAATCTCTCAATTTCTCAATCTTTCAATCTTTCTCTCAATTTCAAAGGTATCTTTTATTTTTTTAATTGAATATGTATTATGAAACAACTAATTTTTTTTTGCAATTTTTGTAGGACTCGTATTCGTGGAGGAGGTGATCACAACAATTGCATATTATTGTTGAGTAATTAGTGTGCGGTATCATTTTTATTATTAATTGTTTTGCAGTAGTCAATTTTTATAATTATGGATCCACGTAATTTTTTGCTTGACACTTTCAATGACACTAATGATGATATTGAGGAAATTAGGGAAGATAATCCCGTAATTTCAATTGGTCAATCATTTGCACATGCATCCACATCGTCACCTAGAAAAAAAAGAAGTAAAACGTCGAATGTATGGAATCATTTTGAAATGAAAGATATTAAAATTGGTGGAAAAATAGAAAGTAGAGCACAATGCAAATATTGTATTAAATATTATGCATACGAATCCGGTAGTTCTACTAGCACACTTGGTAAGCATTATACAAAATGTCACTTATACGAGCAAGTGAGAGACCCTACACAAATACTCATAAATGCTAGTGGTAGTGGCAATTTTATGTATTCACATAATAAAATGAGAGAAGGAGTAGCAAAATATATATAACAATCTGAGGCACCTTTATCTATGTTTGATAACGAATTATTTAAAAATTTTATGAAAGAGTATATTAATCCTAGGTTTAAATGAGTCCCTAGAAGTACGATGCGAACTTAATTGCCAAGAGTCATCAATAATATTCTGCACCTAATGCTTTAGGATATATTGTCGTAACTTCTCATTTTATTGATGACTCTTGACAATTAAATAAAAGAATATTAGGATTTCGTAGTTGTGAATATCCACATAGTGGCGTTACCATTTAGAGATATATTGTTGCAATTTTGCAAGAATATACTATTAGAGATAGAATATTTAGTATTACGCTAGATAATGCTACTGCTAACGATGTTGCAATTCTTGAATTTAAAAGGTTATTTCAATTAGATATGGCTCATAATACTCTTTTTCATATGAGATGTGTTTGTCATATTTTAAATTTAGTTGTTCGAGATGGCATGTCACTTATTTCGCATCATATTAAATCTATTCGATCTGCAATTTCTTATATTACTTCATCTAATACGCAACAGCAAGAATATAAAGAATATTGTAAAGCTGCTCAACTTAAACCAAGAAAATTAAAAACCAATGTAGATACAAGGTGGAATTCGACTTATTTAATGTTAGAAAATGCTAAGCCATATTGGTTAGTTATTTGTGCTTTTATTAGTGAAAAAACAAAATGTATTACTCTTGATCATAATAGTTGCGATATTGCTAATTTATTTCTTGATTTTTTAAAACCATTTTTTGAAGCTACAAATGAATGTTCAGGAATTTATCATCCTACTACTCATCTTGTTCTCCCACTTTTTATAAAATTAACGGGTACTTTTCAAAAATTTAGACAAAGAAACGAATTTTGTGCATTAATTGAAAAAATGGAAAGAAAATTTAAAAAATATTGGCTTAACATACCTAATATTTTTTGTTTTGCATGCATAATGCATGCTAGATTTAAATTAATGGAGTGTGTATAATGGTTGATAGAATTTCTTCTAATTTAAGTACTTTTTCTTCAATTAATGGTGCTCAATTAAAAAATGAAATTGATAATTTATTTTCTTCTTATGAATTTAAATAATCGTTCAATTCTTTCTTCACATATGCATGCTAGTTCTAGTAGTGGTGCTTGTGGTGGAGATCCACAAGATTTTATGGATGATATATTTAAGCAAATAGATAGCAATGTTCATTCTTATAATTCACAAAGAAATGAACTCAATATTTATCTTAACACCTACCATAACATTTCTCGCCCTGAGGATTTTGATATTTTGGCTTGGTGGAGAGTCAACTCTATTTCATTTTCTATTCTTTCTAGAATGGCACGTGATCTACTAACACCTCTGGTCTCTACAGTAGCATCGGAGTCTACTTTTAGTGCAGGTGGACGTGTGTACGATGATAAACGAGGAAGACTTGCACCAGAAATCGTTGAGGCACTCATTTGCATGAAGGATTGGAACGACGTTGTAACGAGAGATCAACAACGAGAAGATGACATAGTTAAAGAATTCAAAAATTTGGATGTCGAAGACTAAATTTTTATTTAAATTTGAAATTGTAATTTTCATTTTCATATATTTTCTTTATTTTATAAGTTGTGCTTTGAAATTGTAATTTAAATTTTTATTTAAATTTGAAATTGTAATTTTCATTTTTATTTTGAAATTGTAATAAAAATATTTATTCAATTCAATAAAAATATTTATTCAATTAAATTATTAATTATAGTATTTTTACATTATAATAATAAATGTTTATTATAGTTTTAAATTGTATAATATTGAAAATAATTTATAATATATTTATATAAGATATTATTATTTATGTATATTTGGCTCGTTAGGCTCGACTCGTTATGGCTCGTTAGACTCGGTCGGCTCGTTAGGCTAGGCTCGGCAGGCTCGTTAGGCTCAGCTCGTTAAGCTCGGCAGGCTCGACGAGCCAGACTCTTTCAGGCTCGGCTAGTTAGCCACCTCTAATCTCAACAATTAATTCTACCTAAAAAAACATTTCGCCCCTTAATCAAGGAATTAAACCAAAAATCAAGCAACGGACGGAAATAGACATTTGATTCAACTTGTGGTTAAAAATAGAAATACCAATTGTAAATAACCACATTAGTAGAAGTTCAATCAAAAGGTAGTCTTCCTCTTTTTGTCATAAAGCCTACACACATTTGAGGAAAACTCTTAGTATTACAATCCAAGTAATAGATACAAAAAGAACCACGAAATAGGTACCAAATGTAAGAAATAGAATCCAAAATAAGTTCAACAATTAAACCAATTTCTATTTTCCAACAAGTGATAACCAATATGTACACCACAATAAAAAAGAATTCTAACAAAAGTATTCTCCCTCTTTGTCACTAAGCATACAAATTCATTTGAGGGAAATATGCATTTAGATCAAAGGAATAGATACCAACTTTAGACCTAGAATGATAAATCAATTGTCAATTTCTATGAGTGGTACCAATGGAAGAAATAAGAAATTAACTAAGAATACTAATTGATGATTCACAATTAAAACCAACACAAATTTTTCGAAGATTAACACCAATTGTAAATCCAAAGTTAAAATCAAATCAATTTTGCAAAGTATGATACCAATTGTAAATTCAAAATAAAATCTAAAATTAGAAATCTATGAGAGATATCAAATTTATAATCAATTTTTCAATTTCTAAAAATGATATCAATTGAAGAAATAAGAAATTTAACAAAGGATACCAATAGAAGATTCACAATTAAGAATAACACATTTTTCAACCATTGATACCAATTGTAACTTCGAAGTGAAATCTAAAATTTAAGTGTATGAGAGATACTACATTTATAATCAAAAGAAATTATTGGGGATATAATCCAAGTTTAAAACTTTGTTCTTCCTCTTAGAACAACAATAAAATAATTTAAGCATTTCTCTCCCCTTTAAAAATATCATCAAGCAAAGAGGAGAGAGTCCAGATTAAAAAACCATCCAAGTTTAATAAAAAAATATATGCCAATTGTCAAAACACAATTCATGGATGAATTCAAATTTGAAACTAAATTTTCTTCCCCTATCATTATTCGCAAATCCAAATAGTTGGGGAAATCTCATATATACCAAGTTAAAAAAAAAAATTGAGCAAATAGGCCAATTTGAAGCAAATTGAGCTCAATAAGTCCAAAATGCAAAATAATTCTACAAATGATACCAATTAAAAAAAGATAAGTTCAATGATATCAATTGTTGAAATTTAACTTAAGAACAAGGATTGATATCAATTTAAAGATTTCAAAGACAAAAGTCATTGTTGATACCAATTGTTGAAATAAAATTCAATCTCACAAAATACCAATTGGTATAATCTATCTTTCAAAATATTCAAGTTAAAGATCATTTCTCTCCCCCTAAATCATTACACATAATTAAACAATTGGGAATTGAAATCCAAGATAGATATCAATTGTAGAAGTTTAAAGAAGGAAAACACTTATTAATACCAATTGAGAGATTTCAAATCAATAGAAAATTATTGATATCAATTTGAAAATCAACTACAAAAACTCTTCCCCCTTTAAATCAAAAAATCAAGTCATTTGGGGAAAAAAGGGAACCACATTAAAATTTTTAGAATATAATAGCAATTAAAAAACAACTAAATTCATTTAAGGATTTTAAATCAAAGAAATGATTATGGAAACCAAATTGAAAATTAAATACAAGTTTTGCTTCCTTTTGATGATAAACAAATTTGGGTCATAGTGAAAGTATAAACATTAAAGTAAAAAAACAATCGTATTTTTCTCCCCCTAAATCTATTAACAATATTCAACCTATGGGGAATTCAAAATTAAAACAAATCAATTTTCTTAAAACATTTATCTCTCCCTTTATCATAAAACAAATCAATTTTATGGGGAAATATCAAGGTTAAAGTCCAAGCGGAAGCAAAATCAACAAAATTCTAAACAATACAAACAAATATCTCTTAATAACTAACTCTCCTCTTTTATCGATTAACTAGTTTCAATTCAAGGAGAATTTTAAAATTTCATAACAAAAACAATTGTCAAATCAATTTATGACTTCCCTTTTTATCCATGTACACATTTAATCCAAAGGAGAAGTCCACGAATCAAAATTAATATCCAACAAATCAATATATAAAACTAGAAAACCAATTGTTGGAAGCCAAATCTCAAGCAAAAAAAATAATCCAAGTCAAGAATTATGCAAAATTTAACTTAAAGATACCAATTGCAAGAGTTGATACAAATTTCAACCTAGGAAAAAAAATCTACCAAAGGTTCCAAAAAAAAAATATTCAACCAATATGTAAATTCAATATCTTCCATTCCAAACTCGAAAATATCAAAAATAAGTTCAAAACTATGTATTGAAGAATTTGAGTTGAATTCAATTTAATCAAAAATAAAAAGACAAATTAAATCAATTGTCATATCTAATCTATTCACTTCAATTCAAATTAAAACACAAACAAATTGAATTTCTCCCCCTAAATCAATGATTAAAATAAAATCTATGGGGATTATCAAAGTTTAAATCAAGAGCGGAAGCAAAATTATCAATATTAGAACATTTGTATTTTTCTCTCCCTATATCAATAGCTAATTTTAGTCCAAAGGAGAAATATACAAGTCAAAAATTGAATATCCAACAATCCAAGCAATTCAATATATTCAAAGTAGAAGTTCAATTGTTGGAATACAATTTTCAAACTCAAAAATATCAATTGAAGATTTACATCCACTTCAAAACAATATTTGCAATCTAGAGATCAAATTGTTGGAACACAATCTTCAATCATCAAAATACCACATCATGAATTATGCTCCAAAAAAAAATCACAATTCATTAAAAGAAGAGAAATTCATCCTATTGATGTTAAAGATCAAAGCTAGTAATGAATCCACAACTTATCATTTAAATCACAACAAATATACAACTTATATTCAACTTATCAATTTTAACCCAATCATAAATAAACTAACGAATTCAAGAGATAATAGACAATTCAAATCCTAGATACCAATTGAAGAAATAATTGAATTCCCAATCTATGTTATCTATCAATTTAATCCAAAAGAGAGATACAATAACTTATAAAAAAAAAATCTATATCCAACAATTCAACAATTTTATATTATCTAGGAATCCAATTGTTGGAACTAAATCATCAAAATACAAGTGGAAATAATAAGGTAAATTTCAACCTATGTATACAAAAAGATCAATGCTAACAATGCATCCAAAATAGCATCCAACAATTCAAGTGTATATTCAATTTAGAAATCCAATTGTTGAAATCAAAATCTCAAGCAAATATGCATGTAACAATTTAAGAGATATACTATTTCAAGGATTAATAAAAAATTCAATTCATAATTTTAATCCTCTAATCTCCAAATAAAGAATAAGAAATGAATCAATCTATAATTTACTCCATTTAATTCCATTCAAATCAAGACACATAATATTGATAGAGAGTTTCAACCAATCAAAATTAAAATCAACTTCTCTCAAATAAATTCCAATCAATAATTATGCAAGTAATAAAATCACAATTCATCCAAAGAATAACAATTCAACGAATAGATATCAAAGGTCAAAAACTAACAATGATTCTACAAACAATATTCAACTAATCAACGTCAAACAATTTAATCCAATCAAGAATAAAAATCAAATTAGATTAATTCAAGTAGATACCAAAAACAAAATCATATTGTGTACCTCCATGAGTTTTATTCCATTTTATCGTAGAGGAGGTATCCTTTGAAGCTTCTCACCTTTTGTTAATTCAAGTATCCAATTTCCTTTCAAGCTCCTTGGGAGAGTCTTCAACCTACAACCAAAAATCATTTTGCAATTTTTGGTACCCAAACCATTTTGGGTCCTTTTGTTATAGGCTTGGTTCCTTTAGGAACCCACACAAGTTTAGAATTCAAATTCGATTTAGTTTTTAAACTAGACTTACATTTAGAATTTACATCCAAAGGATAAGCAAATTTTGAATTAACACTTGCATTCAACTTTAATGGACAACAAATTATTTGTGTCCAACACAATTGCATGAATTACAAATAGATGAACTAACAAATAGATTAGTATAATTCTTTTTCTTTGCAAAGGGTTTGAAACCCTTTGCGAATTCAAGAGCATATTTAAATTTTTGCTCCCATTTGTGAAATTGAGCACAATAGAGTTCAAATCATTATTCTTTGCTTTCAATTCACAAATATCAATCTCAAGAGATTCAATTTTAGCCTTAGCATTAAAAATAGATTTAGATTTAGCATGCAAAGATCTAATCTCATCTACACGTGATTTGATCGAAGTATTCAATTCATCATTCAACAATTTCAAATCACAAATATCATGCTCATGAGATATAATGGTAGTAATCAAATCACAATTTTTACCATTTAATTAATCAATTTCATTTTCATATGATTTAATTGTAGAATTCAATCCATTATTCAACAAAATCAAATTGCTACAATCATGCTCAAGAGATTTAAGAGAAGCATTAGAATTTTCAATCAAGCTCTTTAATTCTACAATTTGATCATCAAGAGATTTATTCAAAGTAGCGTACTTTTTGATCAAATCGTTTTTCTCATTTTTCAACAATTTATATTTCTCTTTGAGCTCGTTAAAACTATCTAGCAATTCATTAAATACATCATTAGCATCATCACTATTAGGTTCCGAATTACTATAATAGTCATCTACCTCAATGTCATTGGCCATGAGACAAACATTGACCACTTCCTCTTCTTTTTTCGAGGATGAGCTTTCTTCGCATTTGATCTTTTGATTTGTAACTACATGTGCAAATTCAAGAGTTCTCCAAATATCATCAGCACTAACACATGCTTGTACTCTACTAAATTTATCTTTACTTAAAGCACTATATAAAAGATTCATGGCTTTACCATTTAGATTCCAATTTCGTTTATCTAAATCATTGAAATCACAACATGGTCTAGGAAGGTGTAATCCATTTTCAATGATTTTCCAAAAGAGTGTAATCAACTGATTGTATAAATACTTTCATTCTACACTTCCAAGTCAAATAATTACAACCATCAAAGTGTGGAGGTGTAGATGTGCATTGACTTTCAACAATCCTATTGGAATCCATAATATGCGTGTATAGATAATTTCTAATCAATGAAATTCAATCTAATTTATACAATAGATGCAACTCACCAATTGTTAGCAATGTGCACAAAATATCACATAAAAATTTAAATCCCCTACTCTGATACCAATTGTATGATCGATATACGCCTATCGAAGGGGGTGAATATAGCGTATTAACTTTTTCGTGCGATATTTAAATTCTCTAAATCCCTAAGAGATTTATCGAATACGATTAAATATGCAATCACATTAAATGCGTAAATTAAAGAGAAAGAGATAGAGAGAGTGCACACAACATTTGTTTACGAGGTTCGGAAGACTCACCTATGTCTGCGCTCCAAGTTCCACTTGGAGATACACTAAGCAATTGGCTTACAGGTGCCAATAAAACCATTTACAAGTTGACTATTAAATGGGGCATCACCCTTGACTAATTCTAAAGTTGTCAACCATTGACTATTGCGGGGCGTCACCCAATGATTGAATTTACGGGCATTCTATCGAGCCTATGAGTGTTTCGGGTTGTCACCCTCGTGTGATAAATTCTTAGGGAATCACCCTTTACAATTCAGCACAAGATAATGAATCAGAAATTAAAGCGCAATCTATCTAATCCAAATTCTCTCAAATATAACTCGCAAGTTTATGGGTTGGGGAGAATTAGATTTACAATAATAGCTCACAGTGGGTAAAATTTTAGTAGTGATTTTGGTAGGACTTCGCCTCAAATATCTTATCGTTGTGGAGAGCTTGGAGTGATCTTGTATTTATAGGCAATGGAGTTTCGGACACGGTTCCTCGTCTGCAATCGTCCACATGTGACCGTTGGAAAATATCCATTGACATTCGTCCATTGAAAATATAGCCGTTATGCATATTTTGGACTTTAGGACGCAGAGCCCCTCATCTGCACTCATCTGCACTCATCTGAATGTTCACTGTTCACTGTTCACCTCTTGAAGACGCAGATCCTCATCCTCACTCTCATCCTCTATCATCCGAAACTTCATTGTTCAGCTGTTTAGGACGCAGATCCTCATCCGCACTCTCATCCTCTAGAGTCTGAAAACACCCTAAAAAATGACAGATTCAAAAAGGACGTGTCCGAGTTCGTCCTCACTCATCCGCACTCGTCCGAAAACACTCTGGACGCATTTTTTCATCCTCAACTCGTCCTAAAACACAAGGGGCACAACTCTGGAAGATTTTAGACGATGAGATTCATCCGCACGTCGTCCGTGTGTCGTCTGCATGTATAAAGCACAGAATTGGTCGAGTTTCTTCATCTGCATCTCGTCCACTCTTCACTCTAAATTAAACCTTGAACTACACTGAGTCCCTAAACGATATCCAACACTACATGGACTCAACTAAACATGTTAGAAGATTAAAAATACCCATTTTGAGGATATTTCCAATAAACACGGATATAAATATTATGATAAAACGATACGACTAATATTCGGTAAATACAAAATAAAACTTATTGATTTATTAAATTAACCAACAATTTAGTCATCATCAAAATAAAACTTAGCCTAACAAAAAGGCTAACAATAATTAATGAAACGACTTCATTTAGGAGATTTTAGTGAGTAACGTATAAGGAATTGGAATATAAAAGAAGTTGACATTAATAAGTAGATTAATTAATTTTATTAATGAATGAATGTTTCTAATTGTGAAGGTATTAAAAAGAAGAAGAATTAGGATTGAACGCCTTAAGCAATCGAGGTAAGTGATACGTGTGTTTTGGTCTTCGAACCCTACATCGCAAGAATAGAATATGCATGTTTCGTTGCTTACCACTTTCCTAGCACATCTCCAGTTTTTAATAGCATGTTTCTTTGTTTACAGTTTTATAGCATGTCTACTATTATTAATCACACGTTTCATTGTTTACTGCTTTTACAGCATGTCTCCAGTCTTTATAGTACTTTCTATGAATGATACATTGAATGTTTATTTATGCTTTCAGAACTGTATGCATTCACGAGCATCATGCATCACGATTTTCAAAAGCATACGAAAATGAGTTTCATGCACGATTTTAAATAATGGTTTAAGGGATGCTCACACATGCTAAGCGTACGGTGTTCTCGAGGGCCAATCACCCGAAGTGAACTACCATCATTTGGGTTATAAGACTATCCAGTTTACCATGAAAAGAGAAACATATAATGAACGAATAATAAGCACTAAAAGTAAAGAAGAATGAGAATAAATAATATGAGAAAAAATTAAAAAAAGAAAAGAAAAATGCAACGATATGATGTGAGGCCGTTTAAGCCCTTCGTGGGCACTACCGCTCGCGAGCTTTCAGATTATGCCATTGTCACTAGCAAGCTTTTGGATTATGCCATTCCTGCTCATATCTGTTGCAATGTCCCTGGATTATGCCAGGAAAAGAACGTCCAATGATTAACAGGCTTTCAGATTATGTCATCGCTGCTATATCAGAGGTCAACGATGAAAAGAACGTGAAACGTAAAAGATGAGAAGATAAGAATAAGACGATAGAAATATAACGATGATGAAAACTTAAAAGATAAGAACATAAGAAAAAGACGAGAACAGAAACTGCATAATGTTTTTGAAGGGCACAACATAAGCATGTAAGATGTTAGGTATTATCACTTACTGAGCCTTAGGCTCATAGTTTAAGTCTTGCGATGTAGGTACAAGTACGAGAGGAAAATGATGAACAGATGTAAGAGCAGCTGATGAAGGATTTGCATGGGCAAGACTTGTGGCTGGCCAGACTAACGAATGTAAAGAAGATTTGTAAAATATAAAGTAACACTTTATTAATTATCTTTAAATGAATTAATTATGCTTCCGCTACGCTTTTAAAGAAAAAGGAATTTTATCAATCAGTCTTATACTGTTTAGTATTTTATTTATGCTTCTGCTATATTTTGAGAAAAGATTTTATAACTATAGTTTTCTGCTAATCATCATGATTTTAATAACAAGTCAAAGAAAAATGGATTTTGATGGTCCGGTTATAGGAAGAGCACTCTGATTATATTTTGAAAAGGTTTTAATAAAGATTTACAAAGTTTTAAATTTTAACACATTTTTAAAATGTGACGAATAGTTGGGTCATCACATTATCAACTCCCCATCCAAGATTGGTACCCCATTATGCTCAACAATCCTCTAAATGAGCCAATTAAATGGTAGACTCTTGGCTGGGTGGTTAAGGACATCGTACATGTGACTCAAAATCATATAGTCGATGTTCACTTTCTTTCGGTTGAACACTTTCTCTAGCATATAGAGATCCATGCAGCTAACATGGTCTCTATGTTTATCCTGAGGTGGAATAGTGTGCACCATGATGGTGTGGATCACTCAAGCATTAGCGTTAAACTCATTGGACTTTGGCTTCTTGACCACTATAATCTTGGGATCATGGTGCAACTGCCTAAGCACTGCCAGACCTTCTCCTCGTCTGATGAAATCTGGCTCCCAAGATACGTGGTCATATTCCTCACTTGGTTCCTCCATGCAACATCCAAGCAACACGTTAATATCATTGGGAGTAAGCCTCAACTTTCATCCACACATGTAAGTTTAAACCTCTAATAGTTGGGTGGAAAGTTCCAAATTGGCATAAAATAGTTTCACAATCCATTCACATTAACTTCCACCCAATCTGCACAACCTGGCCAGACCAGTCCCCTCAATCAGTTCTTCAATCCCAAATCAGCCAACAAATCAAAGTCTACTCTTCTAGACACAATAATCAAACTATGTTTAATATCAGCTTCATACCTATCATTGCTGCCATAGCCCTGAAGAGCAGTGAGTGGAAACAATCTATAATAGGTTCGAAATGGACCAATTGAGCTCTTGGTCACCGTTGAGGTTTTGCTTCAACCTCAACTTATGCATTGTGCTAAAACTGAGTGCAAATGAACTTAGTTGCACTTCGTCTACGATCACATGCCGAATCTATTTTTTATTAAGGTTATGGTTAAGATGGAATGGGAGCACTTTTACGCTTGAGAGTCAATTTGCTCATTCTGGCACTAGTAGAATCCATTAGAATGGATGAAACGGTGACGAAATCACTCTGAGAGTACGAAGGGTTCGGGGTTCATTGAGTAGGGTTTGAGGTTCGTTGAGCAAATTACAAATCAATCTGAGAGTAGTGTGATCTCTCTGAAGTGCGGAATGTCAATTTATACATACTAGGGCAACGAAAGGTAGAACGTCATACTTTCCTTCGCAATAACGTTGTTTCGCCCAAAAAAAATGTTGTTCCATAGAGGAACGTATACTTTCCTCTACAAAATGACATCGTTCCATGTGGGGGAACAATAGACAAGGAGAAAAATTTATTAGGACTAACGTTCCTTCACGAAAAGTATAACATTTGACCACGGAATGTCATACTTTTCACGGAGAAAAGTATAATGTTCCATTAATGAACAACTAACTAGAAGCTGTATAATTAGTATTGATATTCTGTGGAGGAAAGTTGTAATACCTCAAATTTTATTGTATGAATTGTCATAGGATATTGTTTAATTGGAGTTGATTAGTTGATATTAAGAATGAATTGATGATGAAATAGAGATGGAGGTTAGATGTGATGGTTTTACTTGAGTTGCTCTCGAGAAGATTTGTGGTCGACCAGAATTGGACTTGTGGTGGCCCAGAATGAGATTTGTGGTTGCCCAGATTAGGAACATATTATAATTTGTGCTTTCAAGCTGATTTGTGGTCACACAGAGTGAGATTTACTGTCGCCCAGCATTTTGTGGTCTCCCATAGTGAGATTTGTGGTCGCCCACATCGGGAACAGATTGTAATTTATGTTCTTAGGCTAATTTGTGGTCGCCTAGATATTAATTGTGGTCGACCGTGAATTTGTAAAGTTACTTGAAAATAGCAAATGTGTCACGATTTAAGTGAGAAAATGAATGGATGACTCAACACTTCATTCATGTTGGAGTGTCACTTCTTGCTTGGGTGGCTGGAGAGGAAGGATATTCATTCTTTTGTGAAGAAAATAGAGAAGAGCGCATGAAGAGAGAATTTTGGGGAAAAAGAAGAGAAGGAACTTGAGAGAGAAAAGAGAGGAGAAACTAAGGGAGAAAAGAGGAGAAGAAGAAGATGAGAAGACTGTAGCTTGAAAGGAGAATCAATTTGGAGAAGAAGAAACCCTAGGAAGATTATCATCTCTCAAATTTTTCAAGGAATCTAACGGGGAGAAATGATTGTATGTTATTTTCCTTTTCTTGGTTGCATCACAAGAATTAGGTTGTTGTTTGAGGATTTGATGTTGATATTGTGTTTGATAGAGGTTAAATTCCATTGATTATGGTGATGTTTGATGCTATGTTGTAATGGTTAGGTGTGAAACTCTATACATGATAATATTGGTTTGAGGATTTGTTGTTGGAAATGAATGTTAATTGTTATGCTTAAGTGTGATATTGGTGATAGAAATTGTGTACATAATATGTTTAGGACTTGAGAATATATTGAGTTGATAATATACTTGTTCATGTTGATGGTATGTTAAGAGATACATTGATGAATGCATACATGTTCATGCATAGTGATTTTAAGAAAAGTACGAAAATGTTTTTTATTCACATACATGTTTTGCAAATAAAAAAAGAAATGGAAATAAATGCAAGTAAAGATACGTTCAAGTAGGCTAAGGTTCACCACTAAATCCTATAATGTTAAGAAGCAAGGGTAACAGCTAAAGTTTGCCATTATTGTTAAAGTTCACCATTGATCAAAGTTTATCGCTCTTCAATAAGTAAATGAATGATAAGAAAAGAAAAGATAGGAAACTAAAATAGAAATGTTTTAGGTACAATGCATCTCATGTTCATAGTGTATCTCATTTCTTATTAAGCATTAGGCTTATAGATTATATCTTATGATGTAGGTAAGCATGGTAATAAGGAAATGAGCAACTAATGGAGAATTTACGTGTTGTGGATTTGTACTGGCTAGGCTAAACGGGAAAGGGAAAATGAAAATGTACATTGTTTTCAATTTATGACATGTTTTGCAAACTTTAAAAATTGAAAGAAAGAAATTTTATTTATGGTATTTCATTACATTTCTTCTCAAATGTTTTTATTAAAAAAAGTCTTCCGCTATGCATTTTATAAAAGAAAAAGTGTTCAAATCTCAACATTTTAAGTAAAGGAAAAATGGGGAATTGCAAAAGTATAACATTCCACCGAAGAAGGAAATTGAAATTTTTAACGACAAACGTGACATCGATGTTTGCGCCTTTCATTTCCCATAGTTTAGTGTTTAAGTTGTTAGCAAAAATTGTTTAGTGATTGACTTGTCATTGATCTCAAAGTACAGTGATTATTTTGTTAATTTCCAAAAAAAATCATCTTTCATTTTTTTAGTGAAATTAACAAACAAAACTTGAACTATTGGATGAGCGACAAGTCAAACTTTAAAGTAATTTTGAGAACAATTAAAATATCAAATTATGAAAAATGAACGATGAATACCTCGTAGTCACGTTTTTCGTTAAATTTAATTTTTTTTCCATAGCAAATATGTAACGACCCAGATTTTTTGTTTTCTTAAAAGGCGTTAAAATTTAGGATTTCGGTGCATAACTCAAATTCCTCATTTAAAAATCTTTTCAACTTAGAAATCAGAGTGCCTTAACAAAATTCAATCGTCACTAACTTATTTAAAACTGTTAATCAAATCATAGAATGACTATAATTGTAGAAGTTAGCATAAACGTAATTAAAACATCACTTAAAACATTAACTAAACTCCAAAGTTTAGGGTTCAAAATGTAACCTATTTAATATTAAGAATAGATACTCAAATATGGGTTAGGATAGAAATTAACGTTTACAAAACAAGTTTTCCGTTAAACTCTTACAAAATTACTTCTTCCTTCTTCCTTCTTCCCCTGATGTCATATTACTACTTGAGTTGCGTCTCCTCCGGATACACCGCAGACTCCACAGGAATGGCCTCCTTTGCTGCTCTTGGTACGACCATCTCATTACTTACACCACAAGTAAGGACGTGAGCTTGAAGCCCAGTACGGAAGTAGGTTAATACAATTGCATATGTCTCTCTTTAGTTCCTTTTTGGAATGGGGACCACCCAATCCAACCTTTTTATTACGTCGTGGGTTCGTTTGTTCCTTACTCGTACTTCGAGCTGGAGATTGGAGGTTGTCCTTTGAGATGGCCTAGTTTGATCAGCTTCTAACCTCCTGTGTGCACACTAGTCCCTTTCTCGACTAGGTGAGAAAGTATCCTAGCTGCCAGGCTAGATCCGAATTACCCATCTACCCTAACTCCCTTTTCTTTTCCCTTCAGCCGTATCCCGCCTTCAGGGTTTCTTTCAGTGATAGGTGTATCCTGCCCATCCTGAATATTCTTTTTTTAGCGTTTTTCCTCACTCATGCATGTATGGGTACCACTACCAAGGTGAGACCCCCTACTTGGTTCCTATTAATGTGAATGCAGGATAACACTTTCAAATTAAATAGCGCATACATGGAACATAAATGACGGCAATTGAAGAATGTCAAATCAATAATTAAATGGCAGAATTTAAAACAAGTAAAGAGAATGAAGACATATATAACAACTACACAACAACTACTTAAAGGCTAAACATGCTCTTAACATTCACTATAACAAATAATAGAACATGCTTTCATACAATGATGATAACAACAGCGTATAGTAACGAAATAGAAGTTAATCATGCTCTTAACATCCACTAAAATGAATAATAGAACATGCTTTTACACAACGAAGATAACAGCGGCGTATAGCAACGAAGTAAAGGTAATTCACGCTCTCAACATCCAAATAAACGAATAATAGTACATGCTTTATACTATGAAGATGACAGCAGTGTATAGTAACAAGATAGAAGTTAATCATGCTCTTAACATCCAATTAAACGAATAATAGAGCATGCTTCATACTATGAAATTAACAGCAGCATATAGTAATGAAATAGAAGCTAATTATCTCTCAACATCCACTAA
The DNA here is from genome assembly GCA_022433065.1 of Begonia loranthoides. Lineage (NCBI taxonomy): Eukaryota > Viridiplantae > Streptophyta > Magnoliopsida > Cucurbitales > Begoniaceae > Begonia > Begonia loranthoides. The sequence goes on along the minus strand of CM039484.1, from coordinate 11,801,012 downwards.
ACGAATATATTCAATAGCAGTAAGCCATAACAAAAAAAAATGACAGCGAAATGTACTTCTTAAAAACAACTATAAACGGCAGTAATAATATCGAAATGGAATGGCGAAACATATTTCTTAAACAACTAAGAATAGCAGTGAGCCATAATGAACAAAATAGTAGAACATTCTTCTTAAAACAACTATAAACAGCAATCGTAAATAGCAAAACAAAACAGTGAATCGTGCTCCTTAAGTGACTGTGAACAGCAGGATGAAACGAGCATACGGGCATGACATTTCGACAATAACCACGAAATGTAACAGCAAATCAAAGCATACATACGTGATTCACAGTTCATGCTTTTTATACGGCAAATAAACGGCAACGTGTAGTGAAACGGAATGGAACTACAGAACATGCTCCCTAACGATAGTAAACAGCAGTGTATGAACGATGAAATGGAACAATGAATTATGCTCATAACGTCTAAACGAAACTAGCTACAGAATGGAGTAAAGTGGCTAAAGTAGAGCGACATATCAGTGACATATATTCAAAATAAATATAAGCTGAATGGTAGGACAAAAGGTACCACAATAGATCAATAATACACAACCATATAATCACATATTAGGGTCATTGTTCCTACATTTCGCTTACGTTCATCCTTAACAGATTCAATGATTCATACATTCCATAGTTCTTACTTTTCCTTCATTCTCAACAAAGCAGACAAATCCTCAGTGAAAGTAAATCAAACATTGAAGTGAACTAACAGTAGATACGCAGGAAACAACTACAAAACAGGGCATCCAACAGAGTATTACCAAAGGTTTACAGAAATTTAAGACCACTAACAGGGCTCCAGGATTAAACCTATAAGAAAAGGACTACACGCACACACACACACTTTTACTTGGGTGTAGGGCCTCCACATTGCCAAGGACTACCCCACTCCTTACCTAACAGAGGGAGTCTTCTCACGGACAGCAGCTTCCCCACTCCTAGACTACCCTTCACGCAAGAGCTAAACGAAGAGAAAGATGATGCCCAGGAGGAGGAGCTGGCTTGGAGATTAAAAAGGGGGAAGGGAAAGCTTACCTGGAGACCACCCATACGTCCAGCAAGAGGGGTGCAGGAGACAGTTTCTTGCCGGTCGGGACGTGGTGGATAGCGATTTGTGTCGAGGAGCCGCGTTCCTATTGGTTGATTCGTCGATTTGTTCTGATTTTAAATCATTTTCTGTCACAGATCTGTGATCCTCCGGATGAGTGCGGACGCATAGATCTCGTCTGCATTCGTCCGCATGAGTAAAATTCCATAGGCAAATTTTTTATTACGGACAAAAATTGGCGTCCCCACCCTCGTCTGTACCGTCTACAATTGATATTCAGACACGTTATGGCATCCACACGAAGCGTCCACATGTGTCCGCATATGTCCATAAATCGGACAGAGGCAAATCAGACTAGGCCTCACCTCGTCCGCACTCATCTGCGAGCATCCAAAGGTGCCCAGAAATTGGACAGGTTCGTTGCAGACGCATCTCATCCTCGTCCGTATCATCCGCACTTCGTTCACAGAGCGACAGGGTAAGTTCAAGACACAAGAACTCGTCCTGCCTTCGTCCCCAAGTGTTCGGTGGACGCCAATTCTCATCCGCGTGGCGTCCATATGCGTCCGCTTAACCAAATTTTCATTTCCTTCACTTTTTCCTACTAAATTTTATCTCGAAATAATTTCTCCATGATTACATGTCACAATTTAACATGTATAAGGACGCAATGTAACATGTAATTTATCTCCAAGGTTCGATTACATCATGTACACAGGAAAATTAGTATCAAGGTATTACAAGATAGGTTGTCTTTCCACAGTAGACTTGTTTTTCGAAGCAGACTTACTTTCCATAGTGGAAAGTAAGTATCTAATGTGGAAAATACCCTTTCCACAATAGAATGTGTCCTCCATTGCGGAAAGTAAGTCATATTTCAAGGACTTGCTTTCCTTAGTGAATACTTACCTTCCGTTGCGAAATCTTAGTTTCTTCAGCACAACTCCAACCTAAAGCACATCCTCATATCAGGTAATGTATCAAAGTATACTCTTCTAGATACAATAATCAAACAATTTTTAACATTAGCTTCGTACATATTGTTCACCAACTCAGTCTTGAAGACTAGTGAGTACAAACAATCTAATATAGATTGGAAACAGATCAATTGAGATACTGGTCATACTTGAGGTTAAGGTTATGCTTCAAGTTGAGGTCGTGCTTCACCCTCGAATTGCGCTGAGGAAATTACCTTTTCTACAGCAGAAGGCAAGTATCTGCTTCGAAAAATACCATTTTTCTGTGAAAATTAGCATTCTATAGCGAAATACACATTTCTGCTATGAAAAATACTATTTCTACAATGGATACTTGGTAGATTATTTTAAAATTTTTAAATTTTTAACAAAAAGGGAGACTGCGAGGTTTGCGTCATTCATTTTCTATAGTTTGAGATTGTAGTTGTTCGTGAAATTATTTTAAAGTTTGACTTCTTGTTGACCAAATAATTCAACATTTATTTTGTTATTTTTTTTTATGATCTTTTATGTGAAAAGCCCATATAAAACAGCTCAATTGTGTATAACAAAATCTAACCTAATGTAATATCCCGATATTTCTTTTTATTTTGGAATTTTATGTGCTCAATGGTCAAGTGAAAATTAGATATGGTAAGGATTAAGTGAGATAAATATTGAGGAAAACTATTGGAGTTGTCCATGAGAAAAGAGAAAATGTGGGTGCATGCATGGCCGCAGTGAAGGAAAAAGTTTGAAAATTATAGGGTATTGCATCACTGCAATGTAAAATGATGTCTCTATAGAGCAATGGACGCCTGAACAATAGGATCATGGATGGGAATGTGTCCGTGGAAGAAATCGCGTCCGTAACAAATGGATTTAAACAAGGAAACACTGTCACTTTAATGAAGGACGTAAGTGTACAGTGAAGTCACGGGAGTTGATGCGCTCGAGGAAAGAAACTCTACCACAAAATTAAGGGGAACGATGTCATGTTAAAGGAAGGAAATTCAGGAAGGTTTCCTCATGAGCGAACAGATCCATGGAAAGACGAGCCCAAAAGCTGAATGATATCGTTTTGGACGAAGGAAATGTTTTAAGAAAGCGAATGATATGGGAACTGTTAGATTAAAGGATCAGAAGGGTTGATGGCCGTTGGATCAAGAAAAGTTGCTCCCGCGAGAGTGAAACATTCCGTAGCAGGAGAGAGATAAATTGTTGGATTAAATGGGAGGATAGAACAAGAACCATTGGATTAAGGAAAGATAGTTCCATGGGTAGACGAAAGATTATGTGTGGAAGATAGAATGACCATTGGATTAAGAGTGCATAAGAGACTAGAATCGTTGGATGAGGAAGCGAAAACAAAGATGTCACGAGGGTTCAGGAGAAGGAAAGACCGTTGTATTTAATTTGAGGACGAAACCTGAACCGTCAAGGAAAGATGTGGAAGGGCTCGTGTCCGCGAGAGCGAATGTGTCTGAGGCAGCTAAGAAGAAAAGGGAAAATGATTTCGTTTCAATAAATGAATTCACATCTGTGGAAAGGAACGTGTTCGCGGTAGTGTGTTGAGGAGAAGCAAACGTCGTTGTTTAGAAGGAAAAACACGGAGTGTTAGGCATCCACGGAAACTAACGCGTCTACAGAAGACATGTGGTGACTAATGAAGGGTGGACTGGTGCAATAAGGAGAGAATATTCGTCGAAAATATTTTCAGCAGATGCAAATGTAGCCACTGCGAGAGCGTAGGCTTCTGCAACAGTAATTTATCATTTTAAGGCAGCATCTGAATGAAGAAGGAAACTCACAAATGATTAGGCGACATCGTTCAGATGATAATAAAGGATGTTAGGTTGCATTTTAGTTGTGGAAATATTATTAACGCGGAGGAAAAGTTACCTAATGATTATTCAGCCGATGTGAATCAAAGGTGGTGATCAATGAGGCAAGATTCACGGATCCATGGTGAGTGAATCTGGATGTGATGCATATGGAGAAACAGAAATCTTGGATTTAAAATCCTAATTTCTCATTAAGGAAATACTTTAAGAGTTTTTCTGATGTTATATGTGAGGTCTCTCGGGCTAAGGGGGGTACCAAGTTTATGCGATAGATTACATAAGGTAAGGAGTTATTTTCTAGGGCCGAGGAGATTTTTGTTGGAACTGTTCATGCAGAAAGAATACCGAGCAAGGAAGATAAATTGGGTTGCGAACAAGGAAGGTTTACGAGCGAGAAGGATAAGTTGTTATCTCACAGGTAAAGGACGAAGGTAAGTAATTACTCTGTATGCTGAATGTAGATAGAGCTGCAAGTATACTGCCTGGTCTCCAACGGGTGGACTGTTTTCTTTAAGCAAAATCAAATATATGTCCCCGTAATCCCAGAACTTAGGCACCCTCTAATATGTTTTAAGAAATGGAATCACAAGGAAAGATTGATTTAGGCGGTCTAATACAAAAGCGAACTTCCAAGTCAGGAAGGAGCCAAAAAAAGTTCAGGGACTACACCGCAACATGTTAAGTTTAGAAAGATGTTATACAACTCTATTAGTTTATGTTCTTGTTGTTTTGAGGATTTAATGCACTGTTAGTTTACGTTATTGAAGTTTTGAGGATTTGATGATTTGCCAAACGTTGTTATGAGTAGTTGATAATCCTGATAATGTGTTAAGTTTGTACGCAGGTTGTGTTATTTCATGCATCATGTTTCCAAAAGTACGAAAATGCTTTCTCATGCAAGAAAGATGAAGAATAATTTTAAGATACATAACAGCTTTGGAATGATGTCCTAATGTCAGAATAGAACGAGAACAAAACATAGGCTTTGGTGATACCGCTATCAATGTAACTTCAACGGTTTCGATCGTTGATGTAACTTTGAATGATTCCCAATGATTTTATTTAGCTTTAATGGTATATCCCAATGACAACCACAGAAACATGCAATGATACGAAAACAAGAAATAGAAATATAAATATAAAAGAAAGAAAATAGAAACTACATGTCTTTTAAAAGATCATCATTCATGTTTTACTTTTCATTACTTACTAAGTAATAGGCTTATAGATGAGTTTTGTGGTGTAGGGAATAAACTAGACATTGATACATAAAGTTAAAAGCTAGAACAGTTGAGGGAGTATTCTCCAAAAGTGATGACTTGATGTTGTTATAGTAAGAATGATTTCATGATTAAGCTTTCACGAGAATAACATATATTTTGTAAAATAGTTATTAATAGAAAGTGTTTAAATGTAAGGATATTATTGGAAATGATTTCAATAATGATTTATGAGTATTATGATTTTTGTTGGGTAACGTTTTAAGACGAATTGATATTTAAAAAGTCTTTCACTGTTACAAAGAAAAAAACATTTAATAACTTAAACATAAATGTTTTTAGAAAGTTTTTAAAGTGTTCGAAATAAAAGAAAAAAAAGAATTTAATCACCCTCGAGTTCCTAAAAAAAACCTTAAGGGTCGTCACACCTAATCTAGACAAAATTTAAAATAAAAATTAATCACATTATATATTTTATTAATAAAGTTAAAACAAAAACAAATTACAATCTCAATCAATGAATAATGTTACAGAGAAACAATAGGTAACAGCAATTAGCATGACAGCAGAAGCCCAAACACGCCAATGGACAACAAGGATCATGCAAATAAACCATTAACAAGATCCTCACGAACCCTTCTCTAAATGTTTTCAGAAAACCACAAGAACACAGGTTTGATAAATATTTAGCCAAAATCTGTAAACTCCCATCTTTCACGCCATCAATTAAAATCAGACATCCTTCTTCGATGGCGACAGTGTGGGCCCCGAAAGTTCGGATCTGATGTGGCGACAGTCATACTTTGTAGCTTCGGGGGGGCTACTTTTGAATCCCGACCACCACGTTTAGGACTTTCCGACAAGTTATTTGTCTCTGCATATCGTGATTTTTGAATCAAACGGGGCATAATCGCTTTGCTTCGCGGATCCGAGTAAGTAATCGATTGAGAGCTGGTTAGCTGGAACGAGCTTCTACTCCAAGTTTTTGATCCTCTCGTGATGATTTCTCTCTCTGCAGAGCTTTCCCTCTGGCGACTTGCTTGGGTTGAGGTCATGAAATGAGGCAAAGAATTTGAGTTCTTCGGTTTGCTCGCTTTTTCTGATTTTCGAGCCGTTTCGATAATAGCTCCCTTCAAATTTACGTCCAGGACTTCAACACGATGATATGTGGCAGAGAAAAGCCTTCTGTTTTCATCGAGGCCAAACTCGATCTTCTGTAGTTGGGTTGTGATTTCCCGGCAGTTTTCTTCGGTTTCCTTCATGTCTTGTTCGAGTTCTGCTATTCTCCTTTCTCTTTGTTTTCTCAAGTCCTACGACATTTTAACGCAATTTCATTGCCCATTGGTCAAGAATAAAACAAGGAAAGCTGTGGATAAGTTGAAAATGCGTACATCTGGAAGTTCTCTACCCGACTCGATGGCTCTAACTCTCTTTGCAAAAGTCAAAGAACAAATCGTCTCCCCAACGTCTTCTTCGCACGGACTTAAGTGCACAAGCATCAATACTTTCGAACCGTCACCTGTATGAGATCCAATAAAATTCTTCTAAGCGTATCGATGGCTGTCCACTAATGAGCGTCAGTTTTTTAAACTCCAACTATAGAATGCAAACATGAAGCAATAAAGAGTTATACCCAGTGAATCTCTGAGAATTTGAGTCAGCTTGCTATTTCTGCAACCAAAGAAACAAAAGCCTAGCTCAGCACTATCAAATACGATTACTTCTCAAAGAGTATCTCTAACCAACCAAAAATCGAGAATCTGCTTAAAAATGCGTAAACACCATGTTAGACCCAAGAACTTGCCTATACGGCACGTGACCTCTCTTCCTCCTCAGAGCTGCAACGACGTCGCCCAAAGCCGAAAGAGAGAGATTAATGGCCCGTCCCTCATCAAGCGCCAGTCCAGTAGCACCTGTTTTCAATAATCTTTCACTCCCTCCAAGGTCTACCATCCATAGTTTGCTTACTTCCACTTTAGCTTCCGAAGCATCTCCATGGCGGTAAATAGTGATTTTCGTTAAGCTAGATATATGAAGCTTAACAGATAAAGTAATTATCAAGCCAAAATAATCAAACAAAAGAGCCCAAAACAAGTAAATAGGTTCAGAAACTAACCAGTGGGACCGGCTAGATGATTCATTGACATTAGTCCAAGAAGTTGATCGAGCTCGTCTTCCTTTAGAGTACCACCATTTCGCTTTTAAGGAATCTCGAATCGGAATTTCTGAAAGACCCTCGATTTCTACGAATCCCTTCGGATCTGTCTGGATGTTGAGGTTACTGTAAAAGAGTTACCAAAAAATCTTTGAAGAATGCTCTTCAACCATCTTTCTGAACTTGAAATACCAAAACACTACTTTTTTGTGAATTGAGACTTACCATCTCCTTGTAGGTCCATATGCTTTAGAAGATGGTTTTGGTGCCAAAAGATCTTTCACATTGCCCATATAAACCTCTAACATGCTTATCGAGAATGTTACCGAAGAGGACAAACCATAAGAGATCGAACAAAAGAGCTTTTCCAGAACACAGGGAACTATTCCCGGGTTTTCAGCTTTTCCATTCTGTAGAAGAATTTCTATTTTCATTTTCAACTCCAAGATTACATGCTAATGTGTTACTTTTACATTTGTTTGTGTAAAGCGCATAAATTAAGTGTAAACATTTTGACAAACTTACCATTGTATATGTTTTGCCTGTCCCAGTTTGGCCATAAGCTAATATACATACATTATGCCCATCAATGGCAGATTTGACAATAGGCTCCACCTCAATGAACATGTCGCCTACCAAGTTTCAAGCAACAACAACTAAATCCCCATGTCTATAAACAGATTGAATTGACATATAATGCTAACCTTGGCTTGATTCTTGGGAGAAAACCTTATCGAATTCAAATTCTCTTGTCAAACCACCTGCCTTGACAATAACCTTCTCGGATTCTAATGAAATAGATTTACAATTTCTTCTCCTGTCACTCAACAGGAAAGGTCGAACTCGGGAGAATACCCGAATGTTGCCTAAAAGATCAAATTCAAATTAAACCTCAAATTAATCCTGAAAATATCAACAATCAAAGGCATACCTTTTATGTCTAATATCTTATTCAATGCTTCTCTCCTCTTTTCCTTCAGCAGACTGAGCTTTAATTTCAACTGTTCCATTTCACCTGCAAGATTTCCATCAAATACTAGTCATTTATGTTTCGATATCCACGCATTTCGTTTGAGAAACACAGTCAATCAGTATTTTTAGAAAGTGAAACAACCACCTTCTAGATTTACCATCGACTGCTCGAGTTCATTCTTTTCATGCTCTGGAACTACATTGACATCAGTATAAATTGATGGGAGAGGAGGCGATTCAGACAACTCAGAAGCCTGAGGGAGCCCATCGAGTGAATCGAGATTTGATCCAACAGGGGATGATAAATTTAAGGACTCTAAACGAAATGAGATCTGCTCTTTCTCCGTAGAGATTAACATTTCTCGGTACACAAAGAAATGACCGAATATCCCTTCCAATCAACTGCAGTAATTAAGCTCAGAAGTACTCCAACTCCGACCAGACGCTAAAAAAAGAAATTGAATCTGCCGTGCGAATGAAAAAAATAGAAAAAAAAACATTCGAAAATGCAATTCAGATCGATACCAAACGATCTGCATTGTTCTTACTAGAAACAAACATTATCGGCCTAGTAGGTACCAGTCCACCCATTTAAAGAGAACTCCCAAAAGGCAAAGGCAAACGCAAACCCACTTCAGAATAAACTATATTTGGCATAAAAGTGAAGTGGACGTGAAGTAAACACTGGTTCAGGAACACAAACAAACCCTAAAGACAGCAACAAAATCAAACACTACGCGTCAGGAAAAAAAGCTGCAGAAATCGCCACAAAGCTACAATAAAATCAAACCCCTCCACCTAATAACTCAAAGAAACCCGTGAAGATTTTAAAAACCAGAAGAAGAAGAAGAAGTCAAAAGAAAAAACCAACGAAAATTTGGGGAAACCCAGGTGGAAAAAGAAAGTGGGAGGGAGCTCTTTCAATGATTGAACACTCTATGAGAACAGAGATAGGGATATGCTCTGAAAAGTTGTTATTTTTGTATAGTTGGGGAGGAGAAAAAAAGGTCATTAAAGAAAATAGCTTTGTTAGAAGCGTATTAAGAGAGAGAATCGGTCATCCTTGCTATGCTTGGTCCAGTCCATGCTTCAGATCTACAAAAGGAATCCAAACTGCAAAAGAAAAAAAAAGTCTTCTTTTTTCCAGAGCTGGAGCGTCTCAGGAGCGGAGGATAAAAATGAAAATAAAGTGAAACAGTGTATGGTCATTTATTTGTATACACCTGTGTTTTCTCCCTCAGCCTTTGACTACAGCAGTTGGAAGTTTGTCCTCTTGCCACGTAAGCAAGACTCATTTTGTCTACTTTTCTTGTATGACGTGGCAGTAAAGCAATTGGCTAAGATCTTTAGCTTCTATGGATTGGCGTGTAGGTTAACATGTACATTTATCTCTCAGGAAGGTATTGCTTATAATATTATGTTATGTATAGTGATTTATCAAAGGAGCCAACTAAGGTAGTAATCAGAGCCACAAATGCTGGGGTCAGCCAGCCAGCCAGCCAATGAGCTTAGTACGATAACGTAAAATTTTGTATCTGATTACAAAATATTAAAGAAAATTTTGAAAGTGAAATTAAAATTATGTTTTTTTAAAATTAAAATAAAATCAATAATTAAAATTAAACTGCAAGTTTGAATAGATTTCACGGTTTTTATACTTCATGAATAGATACACTGCTCATTTTTAACTGATTTTTGAAGATTTAACATAGCCTACGTGATATTCAAAATATGGATTGAAAAAACATAATCAATCCATCCATATATTCTAAATAATATCAACCATATTAGATTCATTTCTTTTCAAACCATAACTTAAATTTAGTGTAATATTTTTCAATTGTCTTGTCTTGTCACAAAAAAAAAATTAAGTTCTTTTTTTATTTCACCACCTTTTATCAGTATTTTACATTTCTATTTATCTTTTTGTTTGACTTGATTTTTTTCTCTCTATAGGCCAACTTGAATGCATGATCACCTTTCTCCATTATTATTAGTCTTCATTCCTCTTGAAAATACATGGTCAATAATTCATTAATCGACCATTTATTCTTATTTTAAAATGACATGTGGTTGTAAAAGAATGTTCATAATATAATGCATCAAGAAAAAATCAGATATATCAACAACAATTGTCTTAAGTTGAGCCGCAATATCTCTAATCTGTATGATGTGTTCATGCATATCTGTCTGTCACTAAAGTGAGTCTAAGGATGAAAATTTCATAATAAGGGTACTAACAAGTACTTTATCAGAAGTCTCATAATGTTCATCAATAACCTTCAGTAATGTCATGACATCATTATGCTGATCAACCGAACCATGAATACCAGCAGCAATCTTATTCTTTATGAACATCACGCTAAAACGATTTGAATGTTCTCAACATTCATAAAGAGCAAGTTCATCAGAAGTATCGGTAGAGTAATTGTTGGTTTATCTTTTCGTATAACATAATCGATATCCATACATCTTGAGTGAAAAAAAATGTTATTCTTCCAAACTTTATAATTATCACCCTTTAATTCAGGAATATCACACTTAATATCATAGTAACTCACAAAATATATATCTACAAAATTAAATTACACATCCTTTATCAAAATTGAAACTAAAAACGTATGTCATGTTTTACCAATGTAAATCATGTTATAATCATGAATCTAATGACATAAAATTTGTCAGTGAGCTAAAACTCTAACTCAATAGGATTCATCTTCAACAAATAATGAAACTATCAAATAATGTTACTTTTCAAAATATAATTTGATATCTTATCCTAATTAATAATATAAATATAATAAAAATTCATGGGAGATAATATTTATTATATTTACAAAATTAATTAAAACAAATATCATAATATGATTTTTAATACATAATTTTGTTCAATTAAATATATTGTGATTATTTTTTATTCAAATAAAATTATATAAATCACTCTACATTTAGATTATTAATGTAAACACAAACTTCAATCATACATGTAAAAATATAAATTTAACTAATATACAAAAATAGTTCTAGCCTAATAATTTAGGCATTTGATTTAACATATAAAAAACATGGATTCAAAATTATGAACAGAGAGCAAGTGAGTGGAGTGCCAACCCACTTCATCGGGCTTTCAATAGGTCAAGGTTTTAAGCCTAGGAGATATTATTTTTTTCTCAATTAAAATGGCTACCAAACAAATATTAATACAAAATAAATTCAGAAATTAAAAAATCCAACCCACCCCACCCCCCTTTTCCATCCTTAGGTGCCTAGGTTCGGTTAAGAGAGGATCTATATGAGATGTTCAGGCATTCTGTATGAGATGTTCAGGCTTAGAGGACTCAAACACTAAATTCCCTCTATTTATAAACTTCTTCTATAAAAAAATTACAAATAAAATGGTATTTGAGTAATTTTTCTTTAAAAAAAATTATAAAAAATCGGACCATACCTTTTGAATTATCAGTTACTTATTCTGAAAAACTTTTAATGTCAACAACAAATGCTGAGCTTAGTCCGACAATATAAAATTTATATTTATAATTCTATCATAAATAAATAATTAATTATGTTTTACTACGGACATTTTATAATACTAGTTTTCTATAATTTTATTATATTTTTTATTAAAAAAAGAAAGTAAAGGAAAGAGTAAGAGCTAGAGAGAGAAAGTGAAAAAAGGGTTAATTTGTCATTTATTTATTAGAAATGTATTATTTTCGAAATTTATTATATATGATAACTACTTTATTAATTAATAAAAACTAGGTGCTAGAGTGGATGATTATATTATACAACCAATATTACTAAAAAATTAATCAGAACAATTTTCATTTGACTGAAAATGTCCATTAAATTTTTAAGAAATCCATAACCTTTCCCATCAAGGAGGCATAGATTAGTGCAATAATTTTAATAATTGATTTAAATTAGGACAGAAAACAATGGAAATCGGTCGGGCATCCCACTTATATGAATCTACGTGGTTGAATATTATAGTTTAAGTAATCCATCTAATTGGCTTTTCATTAGTTTATCCGTTAATTCGTAAATAGGCAATTTTGTATTAAAATATTAGATTGTTTAATGGTTTCGTATTCTCTCTTTAAAAGGTTATAGATCAAATGGTCTATCTCACCAATTTTGTATTGCGACCTATGTTTTAATGATAACATGCCTCGTGTTCAGTGTGATCCGAATTCTAGTTGAATCGGATCGAGCCTATATCTAATATTAGGGTTTTATATTTTCTTTATATATTGATGTTTGAATAACAAAACTCATTATACCTTGATTTTCAAATAATGAATTTCTCATCTACCTATGATTTTTCTCGTTAGAGTTTTTCACATAAATATTGGTGTTCCTATTTCTACAGGTTTCTTTTTTGTTTTCGCATTTGATTCTCAACAATTGATATCATAGTGAAGTTGAGAGTTATCGTACTCAGATCGAACGGGAGTTTGCAATTTTTTGTGAAAAATTGCAAATTTGTGAAAAAAAAATTAAAACAAAAAAGGGAAAAGTTTTTGTTTTCCTTGTTCCAGCGTCGCCTTCATCACTAAAATAGAAAACTTTTCCCTATCTCTGCCTTCTTCAACAAAGGAATCAGAGAAGAGAAATCCGGCATTGGTCTCGTCTGTTGCCTGAGAAAGAAGCAGCCACTATTGAATAGCTTCACTGACCTACTGCCTTCCATCGCCAAGGAGAGTTCAACCATTGTCGAACTCACTCGCCGTCGTTCTCCTACAATCCCACAACGCATCTCTGCCATTGTCAAGCAGGGAATTTTCTGTCGTTTCCAAAGAGTGTAGGACTCCGCAATCCCAACTGTCCAGTCAAACACCCTCTCCGGTCAGGACAAGCCGACTGTTAACTATGAAGAAAACCATTGAATAGTATTTGTTCAATTTTTGTGCTAACTGTTGGAAATATTTGATTTTTGGAGCGAATTTTTGTGGGTAAGATATCTAATTTTTGTGGATAAGATATTGCGTGGAAATTTTCAAGAGTTATTTGGGCATCAAATTTTTGGGACAAATATTTTGAGTTCAAATATGAAAATTCTGAAATTTTTTGGAGGAGATGAGTTCGTTGAAATTTTTTATTCCGTTGTTAGATCAAAATACAAGATTTCAGCTATGGCAGGTGAAGATGTGCTCGCACAGATGGATTAGACGATGCGTTGATACGTCTGCATTTGTCAAATTGGATTTTGCAGGATGTTTTGAACAAGAAATATGCCGGTAAGTTATGGTTCAGATTAGAGCAGTTGTATATGAGGAAAACTCTGACTAGTAAGTTGCATTTGAAGCAACGATTTTATTCTCATCAGTTTGTAGAATGAGATTCTATTGAAAAACACTTGACTGCATTCAATGAGTTAGTTTCAAATTTAGAGACTATGAGATGCAAGTACGATGAGGAGGATTTATGGTTGATTCTACTATACTCGTTACCTGGTTCATATGGTGCTTTCATATATACAATTTTATGCAGTAGGCTTTACAAGAGGTTTATGGTGCTTTGTTATCAAAGAAAAAGATAAAGTAGATTGTTGTTGGATCCGAGTCTCGATGTAACACTCAAAATTTTTGTTCCTTATTTTTTTAGCGATATATGAAACGGTTAAATTTTAATGAAATGAATACTTGGTGTTGCACAATTTTTGTTCTATCTTATACTTGGGTTAATTAAAAAGAGTGATGTATACTTTGATTATGTAAAATTAGTGATTTAAAATTTAAGTTTAGAAATATGAAAGGGGGTTTTTAATTGAAGGAGATGGACAGGGGTAAAAGTCACTGATTCAATTTATTACTGATATGGTTAGGATGAACCACAACCGTTGGATGAGATTGGACAATTGTGGGTTCTGCTTCTTCTTGTTCACCTGGGATTGACCTCCCAATTCCATGAGGTGAACTGGTTGCGGCATGGAGGCAAGTTTGGCAGAGTTCTGGCAAGTGAGGATCCCATGATCGAGCAACTATTTGATGAAGGTGGCAGAAGGGGGTGGAACCCTACTTCATTTTGGTTTTCTACACCCGATTGTTGGTGTAGTTTTTCTCCTCGGGCAAATTTCTGGAACACTGGAGGTAAGGATTTTACCTGAGATTTATATTGATGGACTGATGAAGCTAATTTTGGCCGCATTGTCAACCTTATTGATCGAATATGTGCTTGTATTTCCCTAATCTCCGTTCGGTTCTTTTTAGGAAATTGGAGACTGTTTTTGTAATATCCTGAATTTTCTTAATACTAAGCATAAAATCTAAATGATAATGTTTGAGGATTTTGGAGATATATAGGATAATTGTAGGATAGATATGTGATTTGTGGTGATTGGTTTGGATGATTGGGATACTTGATGTTTGGTCATAGTGAAATGGTAACCCCGAGTGGGTTATATCATTGAGGATGAAAAGGTTATTGAAGTTTAAGGGTAAATTGGATGATAGTGGTGTTAGTGTAATTATGTATAGGTTGAAAGAATTAGTAAAAATGGAGAAAATAGGGAATTGGTGAGAGGGCAGTCAATCATGGTGAGATGGGTCGATCTCCTTCATGGACAACATATTTCAAAGAGTAGGCTTTTGTTGGGCAGTCGATCAACTGAAGGAGGGTGATCGACCGGCTCCAAAGAAAATTGTATACAGAGAGCAACGATATTTGAAGCGATCGATCGTGCACTGTGAGTGACCGACGGGTTTTCAAAAAAATGCAGATTTGTGGCTAATCGTTAAGAATTTGCGGTCGATCATGGCCATGAAAAATCATATCTTTTGTGAATTGCGGTCGATCTCGGGAAGAAGGTGATCGACTGAAATGTCAAGGATCACCCAAAAATTTGTTAACCGACGTCTAGAAAATTGAAGAGATGTCTAGAGATGGAATGCTATAACTTGTCGGCGTTCTCTGAAGGTTATAGAATATATAAGAAGGGGTTTCAGAAAACAGAAGGGAAATATCTCCTTGGTCTTCTGGAGTTCTTCAAGGCGATTCCTGTGTTCTTTGAGTTTCTGGAATTGCTTTGTTGCTGAGAGAGAGAGAGAGAGTAGATCAGTGAGAGGGAGAGAAGTCTGGAGAATTGGAGGGTGAAGGATGGAACAAAGGTGAATTCCGAAGATAGGAGAACTGTGAGGAACATTTGAGAGAAAGAGGAAAGGAAATTGTGCAAGGTTTCTGCTTCACTGAAAGAAGAAGGAATATTAGAGTTTTCTTTTATACTCATTGAGCCGCTATGTGGGGAGGAACTTCGAGAGGATTTTTGTTGCTGAACGGGTGTGCAAGAGGAGATTCAAGGGGTGGATTTGTGAAGAATCCAGAAGAAGTGTGCATGTGTTTTCCCTTCGGAGCTACATCACAAGAAGTAGGTGTTTTGTTTGGTTTGGATTGTTTAACAATCTGCAAAGAATGGTGCTTGATTGATTTGAATAAATGTGCTTTCCATGTGCTACTAAGCTGTGATGTTGCTAAATGTTAGAGTAAGTTGTTGATAAAGGTTAAGCCATGGAAGTATTATTGATAAGGTTGCTCTGTCGTTATTAGTTCTACTATTTGGTTTGTTGTTGTCTGATAACTATTGAGGAAATGTTATGATGTTGTGATTTAGAAGCATTTTATTGAGGTTATATTGATCGACTGTGTTGTTGAGGATGAGTTTTGTAGAGATCCTATTGATGTTTTAATGTCTGATGTTGTTGCTGTGAATATGGTTTGAATGTTATCCTAACTTTTGTGTTCATAAACATAAGAGTGAATTGGTCATATTGTAATGTGTGATTGATAGAGTATAGAGTTCAATCATGTTGTTATTAGAAGAGGTACTATTACGATATATTGTTGTTGTTTCTGTTAAGACTTAGGGTTCAGTTGTTGATAACCATTAGTTGAAGAAAATGTAGATCTAGTTCTTTGTGGTGTACTGCTTGATAACCGTGAGGTAAGTGATGTTGTAAAAGTAGAATTTACTCTCGGTTATTGCTTGGATAAACTGCTGAACACTTAGTGTTATAATTCCCTTTGGTTGCCTTGATGGTTGAGTGTTATAGCCTGATTTGATGAGATGTTGTTAGATGAGGTTGTTATATTGGATAAGTTATATTGTTGATGTGTAATTGTGTTAGATGCTAGGTTGTGATCATGCTTTTATTGGAGACATATTGTTTTACTATTATTGATGATTGCTTGCTGATGCTTGGGTTTGTTAGATCTAAGTAGTGATTCTATTGTTGATCGAGGATGTAATGCTAGTGTGCATTCATGCATCATTGTTTTCAAAAATGTAAATGGTTTTCTCATGCATAAGTGTTTTTCTGACTTTAAATGCTACAAGATAAAGGAAATGGAAGGATAGCTTGAGTTTGTTAGTTTGTTCTCGATTGATGTCGAGACAGACTAGCTAATGGTTGGTGAGGTCATTAGCGTTGAAGCGCATGGCTACTAGTGCATTTCGATTGATATCGGAACCGATTGTTGTGCATTGATGTGTACAACTGCTAGCAAAGCTTTCGATCGATGTCGAAGCTGCTTACCAGAGGTGATGGGTCGTTGTGCATTGAAGTGCATGACAACTAAGAGGCGGTTCGATTGATGTCAAGCCTTTATCAAGAGACGTTATACATTGATGTGTATAGCAGTTAGAGTCTTCGATTGATGTCGGGACGAAGTGTTTGATATGCACGGAAAAAGAAAGAAATGAAACTAAAATGAGAAAAGGGTTTTATGAAAAGGATTTAAGAAAAAAATGCATTGCATGTTTAATATTTCATTTCACTTCTTACTGAGCATTAGAGTAATACCCCGACTGTTCATAACGAGATTTAATAAAGATAATTGGAAAGCAATTAAGGGTAGTTGGATTATTTGGATATTTATCGGAGTATTACCAATTATGTAATCGTTAAATTATAATTTAAGAGAATTTATTAGATTTTAATTAGGGTTAAAGTAATTATATATAATTGGGGGATTAGTTGAAATTAAAATGTAGGATATTAATTAGGGAGAGAACTGAGAGGGAGATCGCGAGAGACAGAAAGAGAAGGGGAGAGAGTGAGCGATCGAGAGAAGAGGTAGCAGTGAGGTCGGGCTTGGCCGAGGCTCCCTCGCGGCGTGTGCGTCGTCTGGCCAGCTATTGCCACGATGTTTGGGATTGTCGAATAGCGAGCTAAGGCTCGGGTTTCGACTTGCGGGACGGAACGAGACGTCGGGTCATGGTGAGTTGCGATGCTCTGTCGATTTATGGTGGCTATTGATGCTCGGCGACGATGGAATGGCGACAACAAGAAATCGACAGTACTTGGTGATGACAGGGGGCGACGGGTCTGGCTGGCAGTTTGCGTTGGAGTGGCTGGTCCGGTCTCCTCGTGATCGGACCAAACCGGTTCGCTGGTTCTCTCCTTGGTGAAGACGACAGGTTGGTGGCTCCATATGTTGGCGTGGATGACAATTTGATGGGAGGCTCGAGGGCGCCTCGGGTGTGCGATGGTCCGGCGTGCAAGAGCTATACTCTGCCTTCTGGGAATTGGCAAAGTGTTTGTCTTCTGGGGGAATTCAATCAAAGGTTATGAGGGAGGAGAGAAAGACAGATGAGGCAATGAGTGTTGGGAGAGTTTGTGTTTTCCTCTTGGGTGTGCGACGGGTTGGGTGACTGCGTGGGGCTCGGGTGTGCTCTGGTGGCCTGTTCACTCGTTGCTACTTTGGGTGTTCGGGTTGGAGGACTACTGTTGGTTCAGGCAGCTTCCTCTGCAAGGTATGTCTTCTGAAAATTGAGTTCTCGGCCTCCATTGTTGATGATTTCCGTTTGTTGTGACGAATTGTTATGTGTTGTGTTGGGAATTTGTTGTTGGTGATGGACTCGAGTGTGAGCTTTGGTCAACTATGTGTTGCAGGGCATGGGAGCTCCATGTTCCTTGGTCATGTGGGATGCAATCTCGGGTGCTCTGTTGATGAGATTTCCCTTCTATGTGATTTTCGGGTGTTTGGTTGTCTGGTGATGATTGTTGATATGGATTTGTTGGATGATTGGATGCATGTGGATATATGCCCGATTGTTATTATTTCGGGTGACTTGTGTTGTACATGTTATGCTCTGTGTTGTTGGTCTGAAGCATGTTAAGAGTAAATGTTCTTAATTACTGCATTGTTGATTGTGAAAATATCCTTGGAGGTTGGTGTCCATTCTATTATTTTGATGCAGTTTTGGGTGTTCTTCAGGGCTTTAGTTATGTTGCGGAATTGTACTCAATTAGTTGCTGTTGGATTACTATCTCTTCGTATTGCTACTGTTTTGGATTAGTGTCATGCTCTATAAATTGCTCTCTGCTGATGTTTAGTGCTAAGATTATGAACTGTGCTCTGTGAATTTGGGATGGTATAATTGTTGCCTTATTGTTCAATTGTGAAGCATGAATATATTAGATTTAGTTTTGTTGCAGACTTGTACTCTGTTGGTTGTTAAGTTATAGTTGATGGACATGTTATGCATGTATTCGGATTATAGCATTTTGATATGACATCAATATGGAATAATATCATACTCGCCTGGGATATGTCTTTTGGATTAGGTTCTTATATTCTGTTAATTGATGCACCGATGAGATTAATTGTCTACTACTAGATCTTTGTTTGGAAAATAAGGCTAAGGATAAAGCATGTTGCAATTATATGTTCTAATTGGTTTAATCATAGTGTTCTTTTAAGGAACGAGCGGGGTAGCGATATCTATGATTGATACATACTGATGATTAAGTGTTTCTAATTGTGAAGGTATTAAAAAGGAGAAGGACATCAGTTAAGTGCTAATGCGCGTTAAAGCTTTAAGATAAGAATTGAGATTGAGTCTTGGCCAGTGGAGGCCCTACACCACAAGCAGTGTCTTTCCTTAATTTATTTGTTAGCATTTCTTTTATGCTACTTTATTTATTATGTTCAAGCTCGTTGCATGTTATTAATTTAATTACCAAGCATGTTTAGCATCCCGAGTATAGATGTTGTTTCTTTTAATTATTAAGCATGATTAGAATGTTAGTATTTCATTATTATTTCTTTTAAATTGCCAAGCACGTTTTAGTGTGTATTGCCATGTATAGCATGTTGTTAGAATTTCTATGTCATGCGTTATTCCTAGTTCTCTATTTAAGATTTTGCCATGTAAAATGCCTCTGTTAGCTCTTCACTATTTAGTTCGTTAATTCTAATTAATTTCTTCTCTCGCGTATTGTCTTCTTGCTAATTATTGTGATATGCTATTGTGATTATTGTTTCGTATTGACATGCATCATGATAAGAGAAACAAGTAGGAATGCCACATTTAGGTGGTATTCATATGCATTTATGTGAGGAAAAATGGATAAAGTAAATGAATGAAAAGGGGAAATTGGAGGTGAGGAGATGGTTTGGATCGTAACTAGGTAGACTCGAGATTATACCTTTCCCTCGGTGGGATGCGAGAGCCTGTTAGCCCTAATGAGAGACTCGAGACTATATCCTTCCCTTATCGGTTCACGAGAGCCTGTCTACCCAAGGATTAGATGTCGACTAGCGCCCACTCTCCCTGGGATGGATCCTCCAATGTCTCAGCTCAATGTACGAGTTGATGTATATATGACCGTGAGTAAATAACAGTTTTGGTGGATTCCATTCTGACATCATCAGTTACAGGCATATATTGTTTTGCATCTCAGTTCTTGCTAGGCATTTGCTCATGTTTGCTTTGTGGTGTACGTACACGCACGAGGATAGGTGAAGAAGTAGTTGATGAAGGATCTGCACGCGCAAAACTTGTGGCTGGCCAGGCTAAAGAGTAGAGGTGGCTAACGAGCCGAGCCGAACCAGCTGAGCCTAAAAAAGTCTAGCTCGTCGAGTCTGCCGAGCTTAACGAGCCGAGCCTAACGAGCCTGCCGAGCCTAACGAGCCTGCCGAGCCTAACGAGCCTACCGAGCCTAACGAGCCTACCGAGCCTAACGAGCCGACCGAGCCTTAACGAGCCAAACCTAACGAGCCAAATATACATAAATAATAATATCTTATATAAATATATTATAAATTATTTTCAATATTATACAATTTAAAACTATAATAAAAATTTATTATTATAATGTAAAAATACTATAATTAATAATTTAATTGAATAAATATTTTTATTCAATTGAATAAATATTTTTATTACAATTTCAAAATAAAAATGAAAATTACAATTTCAAATTTAAATTACAATTTCAAAGCACAACTTACAAGATAAAGAAAATATATGAAAATGAAAATTACAATTTCAAATTTAAATAAAAATTTAGTCTTCGACATCCAAATTTTTGAATTCTTCAACTCTATCATCTTCTCGTTGTTGATCTCTCGTCACAACGTCGTTCCAATCCTTCATGCAAATGAGTGCTTCAACGATTTCTAGTGCAAGTCTTCCTCGTTTTTCATTGTACACACGTCCACCTGCACTAAAAGTAGACTCCGATGCTACTGTAGAGACCGGAGGTGTTAGTAGATCACGTGTCATTCTAGAAAGAATAGGAAATGAAATAGAGTTGACTCTCCACCAAGCCAAAATATCAAAATCCTCGGGGCGAGAAATGTTATGGTAGGTGTTAAGATAAATATCGAGTTCATTTCTTTGTGAATTATAAGAATGAACATTACTATCTATGTGCTTAAATATATCATACATAAAATCTTGTGGATCTCCACCACAAGCACCACTACTAGAACTAGCATGCATATCATATGAAGGAATTGAACGAGCAACATTAAAATATTTAAGTTCATAAGAAGAAAATAAATTCTCAATTTCATTTTTTAATTAAGCACCATTAATTGAAGAAGAAATACCTAAATTAGAAGAAATTCTATCAAGCATTATACACACTCCATTTAATTTAAATCTAGGATGCATTATGCATGCAAAACAAAAAATATTAGGTATGCTAAGTCAATATTTTTTAAATTTTCTTTCCATTTTTTCAATTAATGCACAAAATTCGTTTCTTTGTCTAAATTTTTGAAAAGTACCCGTTAATTTTATAAAAATTGGGAGAACAAGATGAATAGTGAGATAAGAAATTCCCGAACATTCATTTGTAGCTTCAAAAAATAGTTTTAGAAAATCAAGAAATAAATTAGCAATATCGCAACTATTATGATCAAGAGTAATACATTTTGTTTTTTCACTAATATAAACACAAATAACTAACCAATATGGCTTAGCATTTTCTAACATTAAATAAGTCGAATTCCACCTTGTATCTACATCGTTTTTAATTTTCTTGGTTTAAGTTGAACAATTTTACAAAATTCTTTATATTCTTGCTGTCGCGTATTAGATGAAGTAATATACGAAATTGCAGATCGAATATATTCAATATGATGTGAAATACATGACATGTCATCTCAAACAACTAAATTTAAAATATGACAAACACATCTCATATGAAAAAAAGTATTATGAGCCGTATCTAATTGAAATAACCTTTTAAATTCAAGAATTGCAACATCGTTAGTAGCAGCATTATCTAGCGTAATACTAAAAATTCTATCTCTAATAACGTATTCTTGCAAAATTCCAACAATATATCTATAAATGGTAACGCCACTATGTGGATATTCACAACTACGAAATCCTAATATTCTTTTATTTAATTGCCAAGAGTCATCAATAAAATGAGAAGTTACGACAATATATCCTAAAGCATTAGGTGCACTCCATAAATCAGAAGTAATACAAATAGACATAGACAGAGCATTTGAAAAAAACGTAATTAATTCATTTTTCATATTATTATACATTTTAATAATATCACTTCGTGTCGTACTTCTAGGGACTCGTCTAAAACTAGGATTAATATACTCTTTCATAAAATTTTCAAATAACTCGCTATCAAACATAGATAAAAGGTGCCTCAGATTGTGATATATATTTTGCTACTCCTTCTATCATTTTATTATGTGAATACATAAAATTGTCACTGCCACTAGCATTTATGAGTGTTTGTGTAGGGTCTCTCACTTGCTCGTGTAAGTGACATTTTGTATAATGCCTACCAAGTGTGCTAGTAGAACTACCGGATTCGTATGCATAATGTTTAATACAATATTTACATTGTGCTCTACTTTCTATTTTTCCACCAATTTTAATATCTTTCAATTCAAAATGATTCCATACATTTGACGTTTTACTTCTTTTTTTTTCTAGGTGACGATGTGGATGCATGTGCCGATGATTGATCAATTGAAATTGTGAGATTATCTTCCCTAATTTCCTCAATATCATCGTTAGTGTCATTAAAAGTGTCAAGCAAAAAATCACGAGGATCCATAATTAAAAAAATATACTACTGCGAAACAATTAATAAATAAAATGATACCGCACACCAATTGCTCAATAATAGTATGCAATTGTTGTGATCACCTCCACGACCACGAATATGAGTCCTACAAAAATCGAAAAAAAAATTTGTTAGTTCGTAATACACATTAAATTAAAAATAAAAAAATAAAATAAAATATATCTTTTGAAATTGAGAGAAAGATTGAGAGATTGAAGAATTGAGAAATAGAGAGATTGGTGAGAAATTTAGAGATTGAAAGATTGAGACTTGAGAGAATGATTTGAAGAATTTAGAAGATAGTATGTGGGTATTTATAGAAAATGAAGAAGGGAATAAAAAATGAAAAAGAAGTGGGGAGTGTGGTAGCCTACCACTGGTAGCAACGGTCATCAGACCGTTGCTTCACTTCATGTAATTGGCAACGGTCACTGGACCGTTGCCTACGCTCACCAAGTCGCCAAGTTGGCGACACCAACGGTCTTCAAACCGTTGCTTGCAACGGTTTGAAGACCATTCCTTCTCTGTGTTCTCACAAAGAAGCAGAGTTCTCCTTCACAGAGATGAGAGAAGCTTCTCTGTGAAAACTTCTCACAGAGAAGGCACAGAGAAGCAGGGTGCTTCTCTGTGAGAATTTCTCACAGAGAAGGGGAGTCTCACTCCCGACGGCACTTCAGAGCTTGCTACTGGTTTCGTCCTTCAACGCCCCGACGGTCGACGACGATCTTCGTCCCTCGACGCCCCGACGACGACCTTCGACGTGAGATCCAGCGCAGGCCTCGGTCCGTCGTCTCACCTCCACGCGAGTCGATGATCACCGATGGCGATGGTGATCACGCGATTCCAGTTGGTCAGCTGGAGGCTGCATCCGCCATCCTGGACGGGCTCGCGTGGGCTCGGCCATTCATCTGTCGGGTTGGCTCGCTGGGCCAGCCAGCCAGGCTCGCGAGCCCGAGCTTGGCAGGCTGGCGAGCCCACGATTTCTGACTCGGCTCGGCCCGTCTACCAGGCCCGGGCCGAGCCTGCTCGGTTACTGTAGTGGGCCGAGCCGAGCTCGGCCCGCTACAGTAACGCTAGCCTGCCCATTAGCCATGACTACTAAAGAGTAAGAGAAAGAAAAAAGTTTTGAAAAGAGTTTGTAAAGTATTCGAATCATAAAGGAAAGGGTTTTATGTAAATGATTTAATAAATATTTTTAATTCATAAAATTTATGTTTCTGCTACGTTTTTAGAAAAATGATTTTATAATTATAGTTTTCTACTGCTTATAACAATTGAACTAACAAGCTTAAGTAAAAAGGATTTTTCGGTTTTATGAGAAGCACTCTGATTTCAATTTAAAAGAATCAATGAAGATTTAAGTTGTTTTATAAAAGTTTGAAATTTAACACATTTTAAAGTAAATGAAAAATCGGGTTGTTACAGTTAGGCTCATAGTTTAAGTCATGTAATATAGGTATGCATAAAAACAAGAAGAGCAATGGATGGAGGATTTGCGCGTTGTGGACTTGGTGGTTAGCTGGGCTAAATATTTAATGTAATGGTTTTGTAAATGCTTTAAAGTTGTAAAGCTTTAAGTTATGTTATGACATGTTTTTAAGTAATACATGGTTTAACGAAAAGAAATTTATTTATAAATTTCTTATTTAAACTAGTTTTCAAATGCAAAGTCTTCCGTTGTAATTTAAAAAGAAAAAGTCTTTCAAAATTATAAGTTTTAAATTGTCTGAAAAACTGGAATGTTACAGTTTTGTCCAAGCAATGAATTGGTAACAAATTTGTTGGGCATTAAGCCTACATCGCAAGGTGATAGGTTTTAGTATATAAATTGTATTCCTTTCATAGAGCTTCTAAGAAATTTGGATTTAACATAATGATATGTACTGTCTTGTGCTGATGAATGAAAATTTGTCTAGGATTTAGGTAGTATATTACTTGTACTTACACGGATAACATAAATATTTGATCATGATTAGATGCTAGAGATATAGGAATAAGAATAACTCATTTACTATCTCTAAATTGGAGTTGAATCTATTTATATAAAAAAGATTTATGCAATATGAAAATTTACAGTTTTGAGGGTTTGTTGTTAGATATAGATTGGTATTCTGAACTTGCTGTTGATCAATTTATTTTGACAATTTACTGTCAGACCTAGAATGACATTCTTAATATAATGATGATTGGTTTACTGCCTTTAGAGTTGGATTGGAAACCTATGAATTAATTAGTAACTAATTCACTATTTAATGGCAAATTAGCTATCTGTATATGTTGTTAAATTATTCACTGTCTCTAGGATTAGAATTTAGGAAATCGTTGTTAGATTTGAATCTATTTGTGTTTTGAAATTGGTTGTTAATTGGATTTTGTGGTGTATTGAGTTATAGGCTTGAGCAAAGTTTTAAACAATGAATAGAAATCTTGAAATTGTTTGTTGCCTCTGAAATAGAATTTAGGAAATAATTTGTTAGAGTTTGAACTCGTTCATGTGTTGAAACATTGTTGTCTATAAGTTGTTAAATAGTTTCTGCTTTACATTTAGAATTAAAGTTTGAGTATTTGTCTTTAATTTGTGCTGGGAAAGTGGAGGAAATACATTAACTGGTCGTTTTGGGAATATTGCTCACGAATAGAGGTTAGAAACATGTTTGTATAATGAGAGTTATTGTCCATATGGTGTTAGATGATTTCTGTCACATATCTGGATTATGGGTTAGAGTACTGCTCAAACAAAGAAATGAGAAATCTGTATATACTAATAAGTGATCATTGCCTCTTGGTTTCAAATTTATGGAACAATTCTTATGAATAGATTTAAAGCCCACATAATGTTGAGCCTAGTTCCTATTTTGGTTTTAAATTAGAAAGTGAAAATTCTGTCATTTTATTGCTTAAACTATTGCGTAACATTGAGTTTGTAGACTCTGTTAGAATATAATACTCTTCTTGGGAGTCTCGAGGATATGTTTACTATTTGATGTTGTTGTCTGTATAGTTTTTTATGATGTCTACAGGCGGTTGATTGAA
The DNA here is from genome assembly GCA_022433065.1 of Begonia loranthoides. Lineage (NCBI taxonomy): Eukaryota > Viridiplantae > Streptophyta > Magnoliopsida > Cucurbitales > Begoniaceae > Begonia > Begonia loranthoides. Next base: position 11,775,402 of record CM039484.1, on the reverse strand, counting down.
GATATGTTATGTGATATTTGTAGATTTCATAAGAGATGTTAGATTAGTTGTTATGTTATGAATATGTTAATTGATGTCATGATTGCTCGAGAATGTACTTAGACAGTTATTATGTATCATGTGCATTCCATGCATCACTTTTTTTTAAGAAAGTAATGAAAATATTTACATGCATATGTTTTTATGAAACAGAACTTAAATTATGTAATAAGTTGACTATCCCGCATGAGGTGGACTTAATGATGTCAACTAAATACATATGAAGTATCGTTATGGGAGGGTTTCGAGTTGGATGTCCTGCTTGAGGTGGACCAAATTGTGTCACTCTCTCTTAGATTGATGTCCCAAACGATTAGACTGTAAAGTGAAAGAAAAAGAAAAAAAAACTAATGACTGAAAGAAAGGTTGTTTTTACGTATTGTATCTCATAGTCATGTCATATGTTGTGTTTTGTATGCTACACGCTTTAGGTTATATTCCTTACTGAATATTAGACTCATTATATATACCTCGTGATGTAAGAAATAATGGAGATTAAAAAGCTTGATGAAAAGAACTTGTTGATAGTGCGATTGAAGAGGAATTCCCATGGGCGAAGCTAGAGCATTGTCGAAGCGAATTTGACCGTGGGTGAGAATTTAAGAAAGATAAATTATAATGATGTAAACTCTTGTCAAGATTTATGTTCATTTCTGTTATATTTAAAAAGGAAATATTTATGAATGTTTCGGTCATTTTAAAGATGAGTTTTACTATACTTATTTTATGTGAGATTTTATAAAGTTTTCTGCTGCAAGGTAATAAAAGAGTACGAAAATATATTTAATAAGGACCATTCTCAACAGTGTCCCATAAATCATAATCTAATGATTGAATATATATTATCATCCTAGTTTTCCAATAAACATAATCATTACCACCAAAATATAGAGGTCTAACCAATGATTGTCTTTCAACTTGCATATTGAAAGTCATAACAATTTATACAACCAAAAATAAATTCAATACAATTTATGCAAATACTTTCAACAAATTTATCAAATAATTTATAATAAATTAAAAAAATTTTAACTAATTAAATAAATTTATACAATATGCACAATATCACATAAAAAGTTTTATTAACCCCGCTTTGATGCCACTTGTTGAACCGTATGCACACCTAAAAGAGAAAGAAAAGGGGGAGAGAGGAGGAGGTCAATTAGGTGTGCTAAATTTTTTGTGTGATGTTACAATCTTTAATCCCTAAGGGATATATCACCAACAATGCATATAATAAATAACAAATATAAGAAAGTTAAGGGATAGAGAGAGTGCAAACCAAAATTTTTCACGCTTTTTTGCAACTCTGGCTTACGTCCGCGCTCCAAGTTTCCTACTTTGATATCCTTAATCACCCAACCTCTCTAGTTGATGATGATTGATTTCACGGGTGTCAACCAAACCTTCACAGACTATTTTAGGGCGTCACCCTTTTTTCTTTGACTATTCTCAGGGTGTCACCCTTTCGATTTGGGTTTAATACAAAAATAGAAATTTTCAAGCTTGGGAGTTTGACAGTTATGATTGACACTCAATTACAAATGAGAAATCAAGTATGAATTTTGGCAAAGCTTTGCTATTATTCTCTCTTGGTTAAAATGAGGTTAAGAGTATCTTCTATTTATAAAAATTTCTAAACCAGTCGACCACCCTCTGTTTGGTCGACCGCCTCCTAACCGTTGGAATATAGTTGTTATGTTGTGCAATGGGACAAGTTGACCACTTCACTGTTTATGGTCAACCGCTTTACTATTCATGGTTGTTCGCTGCAGTGTATTTCAGAACCCAAAATGCAAACTGTCTTTTGATTGGTCGATTGCTCACTGTTCATGGTTGACCGCTGGTATATTGAAATTTTCTAGAGCTCTCTGCCATTTTTTCGGTCAACCGTCTCATTGTTTATGGTCGACCGCTTTTCTATTCTGACTATTTTTTCAGCCAACTGGTCGACCACTTCTTTACTGTAGTTGACAAGTACTCCATGATTTTCCCTTTTTGAACCTTCTAAGTCCCAATAATCAATATATTCGCTACATGGACTTAAGTAAACACATTAGTAAGCATTAATACTCGTATTAAAGGTATTTCCAATAAAGAATAAACGTATTTATTTGATTCAAACAAATGCATAATATATAACTTAATTATTCAAATAAAAGCGTCATCATTATAACAAATAACCTAATGTCTATTAGGCTAATAGTATCGTCAAAGGCAAAACCAAGAGGAAGGGTAAAGCTCCATGGAAAAATGGTGAAACTACTACAGTGGGTTATGCTTTGAGTGTGTTCGAGGGTATTAATTCCAGTGGGGAGTCTTCAACATATTCAAGTGCAGTTCATTGTGACATCTTTGATAATTTGGTGGTACCATAGAGGAGATGTGATTCCTTCCCGAATGTGTCTCTAAAGTTTAAGCAGGGTTTAAACTTGATCGGTAGCAGATATTGAGTTGGCCCAGCAGGGACCTATATGGAAGTGGAGGTTATTTTTTGTTGAAGTTTTGCAGATTCGTTTGCCTTGCATTGAAATTTCTTTGAAAATGAATATTGTTAGAGTTCAATGTTATGGATTCGTTTTGGGGTGGGCCGAGAAGCCTGCATTGGATCTCTTATGTGGAATTCGTGTCAAGGTGGAGATTGTTAGAGTTCGGTGTGACCCGAATTCTAGTTAGGCCGGGTCGAACCTATATCCAATATTAGAGTTTTATATTTTCTCTATATATTAATGCTTAAGTCGCAAAACTCATTGTACCTTAATTTTCAAATAGTGAATTTTTCTTCTACCTATGGTTTTTCCCGTAAAGTTTTTTCACGTAAATCTTAGTGTCCCTATTTACATGTTTCTTTTTCATTTGTGTGTTCGATTATGAATATTAACAAGTATGTTGTCATCAATAGTCGATAAAGTTAAGGTTAAACACGGACTGCAATATATTAGTTGTAGAATAAACAAGCCTCTTTGGTATTTTGTCAAAAGGTTTTCTCTTAAATGAAATGGATCATCATAATCTTATCATTGGTCAGTGATTTGAAGCCCTCGCTCAATAATTATTGATTGATAGAATCGTTATTAAAGAATGATATTATTTTCTCTTAAATGATGGTTGATTTGTCATTTTCTCTTTATAATATTAGACTAGACTGGAAGTGTATGAGAGTTTAGCCTAGTTTCCATCTGTATAGGAACTTGATTTTGATATAAAAAATTGTTAGAACCAAATTCAACGGAGTTTCAAAATCTGTATTTACTCCATTTTGGTTCTCCAAAATTATCCCAACCATAAGAGCCATTAGTTCAGTGTTCAGTTGGACACCAAAATTGGAGGGAACAAACCCTACATTTAGATCTAACAACTCATTTGGTGCATCCTCAATTATCCATGTAAATCTATTTGTGTTCGTAAAATTAATGTTGAATTATGCTTCGATTTCGTTGGTGATTCCAGGGGTTGGGCCTGCAACGTCGGCCTATTTCAATTTTTCTTCAGGCCCCAAGATTTCATGGAAACCCCGGGTATGGAAAAACCCTAACTCCATTAACACAAACGAGAAGGTTTTTCGTCTGTTTACTAAAATGTCATCGTCTTCAAGGATTCTACACATTTACAGGAAGAAAATTTTGAATTTCAATGGGCTCTTCTCGTTGTCTTCTCCATTCTACACTCACCGTGAATCGTGCCGAAATTCATTGCAGCACCGTTTGATCTTCTCCACGACGCAGCTCCAAGGTTCGTGGATGGACAAGATCAAAGGAGTTATCACAGGAAAAAAAGAAACCATAGATGGGGCTCATGTCAGCTCAGAGTCTTTCACGCTCCTCCGTACGCCCCATTTCTTCCACGCCTTCTGTTTTTACTTCTGTATTTGATTAATTTCATTTGGTAATCTTATTTAGTTATGTTGTCTACAAAGTGGATCATTGTTTTCATTTCCGACTTTTAGTTCTTTGATTTATATTATTTTTAATGTTTTGGTATTATTTTGCTGCACGATCGCACGACAGATTGCTCAAATTTGTTTACCTGACCCATTTGAATTATTTTTGTCTGATAACTTCGTCTCGATTTCAGGATTCGCTGATGAGTTGAAAAATGCAAGAAGAGTGGGAGCATTTAAGCAATATATAGTAGGAAGAAGCAGTGAAGCAACATTTTCCGATGCCTTTGAGAAACAGGAAGCCATAATTCGATATCTTGGGGGTTTTGATTCCACAGGAGAGGTTGGTTCAGTTACATTAGTTTTATGATTGTAATCGAAATGTATTTTTTCAAGTATATTGATGTACCAAATTGACCAATAAAGAGGAGAGAACAACCAAAAAAAAGTGAAAAAGAAAAATGGCTCAAAACCTCAATCAATATACAAACCACAGGAGAGGTTGGTTCAGTTACATTGTTTTTTGAAGTAAATCATCTACTTTTTTATAAATATAGTCACTGACTTCTGAGTCTTTTAAATCATGCTTTTAACACTCTCATTTGAAGAAGCAGGGTAGAGCTAGATGTTATGGTTCCTTTTTTGGAGTTGCGACAAGTACTTGTAGTCCAACTCCTCTTTTCTTATCTACTCGTTCATGAATGATACTTATTTCTGATAAAGACAGTTTGTATGTATAGTCAATGCCTTGCGCAAAGTAGTACCGCAGTTGTATAAGATTGAAAATTCTAGTTTTTGTGATATCTATCTTGTGGATAAGTGTTCTAATTGTGGTTTTAGGGTTTTTGGTCTTTAGAATCTGCAAAGCAGTCAAAAGCAAGAAGCAGCAAAACATTGCAATTGCTCTGTAGCTGATGTTGAGAATGCATTGGCAAAGTGTACTTGGGCCCGAGAAGCACAAAAGAAGATCGAGAAGTTAAAGGAAGAAGGTAAACCAATGCCAAAGGACATTAATGAGGTACAGATCCTCTTATTTACACACATAAACACGCACACACCAATTAACTAATAAATAGCACTTGAAATTTGAAATAAAAGATAAAATAAGTTTGATAAAAACAGATTTATTTTCGAATTATAAAATGGCGATTAGAATGATTTATAAATGACAAATTGTGAAATTTTATGGAAACTTTTTTCAACAACTAGGACACGTATAGGTTACTCGAACTCTTTTGTGAATTTTCCAAATTGTATATATTAGAAGTCCTAAAAGGGTGATTAGATAAGAAAAACTGCAAAAAACTGTACAATCATACTAAACAGGGTTAATAAATAGGTATATAAATCTACTCTCTAGGCTAAGAAATGAAAGAAGTACAAACTCAAACTTTTAGGCAAAACATACAAAACTAAGGTCCGTACTTAGGTTACATGATTGGCAAATGTTCCCAGAGAAAAAAAAGATACTATATACAGAACAGAAAATAAAAGATAAATTATATTTTGTATTGCCTATATATTAAACAAGAAATCAAATGGGAAGTGCACCTTTTGTTCTATAGGTGCAGAAACTGATGGGATCGACTCCCCTAGATATTGCCCGTTCAAATTTAGCTAAGAGTGGACAAATCAGTCGGAACGCACTTTGCCCGTGTGGTTCCAAGAAGAGATACAAAAGGTACAATAACCTAATCTGTATTTTTGACATGTTTTACTAGATGTGTTCAGATGATGTAAAATAATTAACTTGATCATGCTAAATTCTTTCATGGTGCATAGACAATCACTTGCCTGATTTCAGGCAATGTTGTAAACAGTGAAATTATTGAATCAATTCATTTAATAATTATAAGCGTCTAAAATTACTTCCAGACACTCGTAGCTATTCAAAAAATGTTTTGTTACAATTGAATTGGTTTACAGTCGTGTGGCATATCTTCCTCATAGAAGTTGAAACTGCACAATACTCAGCCTTGTTTGCCTGCATTTTGCCATCAGATATAATAGTGTCAACTTATTTTGATGGACATTTTTATGGTGAAGGTGCTGTGGAAAGGATTAAAGTTGTTTTGGAGAGAGAGTATAGTCGTGGAGAGCGGAAGCCAGTCCAGTCGAGACGCCTACAACAGAATAAATCATATTGGAAAAAGAAAAATCAACTTCATCTTTTGAACATTGCTGGGAATTCTAATGTATATTTTTGTGGGTTGGCTGATGGACGTAGAAGTTGAACTTATGTGGTAATGACCACCATTTTTAACTCATTCTTAAATTCATGAAAAATTGTTTGCTCTTTCTGCATTTGAAAGCGAGTGAATTTTCCATTTTCTGGGTACTATTTCTTTGGAATATGCATTCTTATGAGGCTGTTAATTCATTTATACTTATGGAGTAAATCCATCCCAATATCCCTTCATTTATAGGGTCATTCTTTATCATCTTTATTTGGCAAAGCTTTGAAAACTAGCTTCCTAATTTGTTATGGCGAGCGAGGGGGCGGGCTATGGTGTTTTCTTTCTCAAATATAAACTTATATAACAATCATATGGTGAGAAATAAGAAGAAAAGTGATCTGCATAACTGAACACATAATCCGTCGTCTTAGGTTATTTAAGAGCCGAAGGAGAAAAAAGGAAAAATGACAAATCAATCTTCATTCTTTGCAATCAATGACAAGGCAACTACTATTCTTTTTTTGTGAACAAATTAACCATTCAACTATGGAAAAATGACGCCGCTAACATCGCTGTCACGTTTACCATTAAATATGATGATGTCGAGCTGCAGCGGTTCGTATACAAACTGTCGCGGCTCCATAGTTTTTAAAAAATAACCCTACAATTGTCATGAACCGCTGTGATGCAATATGCCTACTTCGATTTGTACAAATACATGGTAAACTCCTTGCGATTTTCTCAGACATTTTGTCAACGATTAGCAAACCCTAGAGAATTCTGAGAGTTGAAGTGAACCGCATTTTGGCAAAGTTGAAGAATTTGTTGAAAAGCAAATGGCGTTTTGGAGTGTTGAGGAATCTGTTACTAATCGTCAAGTTGAAGTGGGACTCACAGCCACATTTTTTGCCAATGAGGTACGTGGAATTGGAGACGAAGTTGTAATAGTGTTGCATTCCATCACAACAACTCTACACAATGAGGACGAGGAGGAGCTCCGTTCATTATGGGAATCCAGTAATTACGAGGACATGGCCGAGAGTAGGCCTAGACGCCCACCACAAGCACAATGCACCTTCGCTAGTATGGAGTTTTGCAAGAAATATAGTTCGCTAAAAAAAATTAGAAAAGAAATTGTCGATCATGCGTTGAAGAATGGGTACGGGATAAAGTTCACCCATAATGACGCACATCGATTGAGGGTTTCCTGCTAGGAAGGATGCATGTGGCAGCTGCATGCCTCAAAATGCAAGATGGAATGACGTTTCAAATAAAGTGTTACAACGATGTTCACACTTGCTCGAGAAAGATGGAAAGCCGTCATGCCTCTGTCAAATGAGTGGCAGCTCATTACTTGGACAGATTTAAAAGTTAGGGCGACTATGACCTTTCTTCTATAATTGAGACAGTCAGGAAGAACTTCAACGTCAACATCACACCCAGCCTTGCTAGAAGGGCAATAAATGCGACGAAAAAAATTAACGAAGGGGATGACAATGTGCAATACAAGCCGATATGGTCATATGCCCAGGAGATTCAGAGGTCTAATCCTGGAAGCTCGGTGCGTGTTGACCTAGAGATGAGTGCATTTAAAAGGATGTACATGTGTTTGGCTGCATGCAAGATGGCCTTGCGGAACTGTTGTAGACCGATTATTTGTTTGGACAGTTGCCACTTGAAGGGAGTACTCCGGACTAGCTGCTTACTACTGTCACCATCGACCGGAACGATGAAATGTATCTGATTGCTGTAGCTATGGTTGAAGCAGAAAATAGGGCTTCTTGGAGCTGGTTTCTAGAATTGTTGCTCGACGATCTAAACACCCCGAGGGGCAATGGGTGGACAATTATTTCTGACGGAAAAAATGTGTGGTTGATTACTTTTGCCTTCTATGTTTATGTTATGTGTTGTGTACCAATGTTTGACTCATACTATGAATCTTTGTAGGGGCTAGTACCAGCTGTTAGAGAGGTGGCAAGGCAAGCAGACCATCGGTTTTGCATCTGACACCTGTATGACAATTTTCAAAATAATTTAAAGGCAGGTTGTTCAAGGATGCAATGTGGGCCGCATCTAGAGCCACAACAGAGAGGCAGTTTGAGAAAGAGATGACAAAGTTATTTTTGCTTGACCCGGCGGCCCACAACTATCTATGAGGAATAGATGCAAGATGCTGGGCCAAACATGCCTTTTGCTCCATCCCCAAATGCGACCTAAGCCTCAACAATCTCAGCGAGTCCTTCAACGCCTGCATCCTACTAGCTTGGCACAAACCGATTCTAAGTATGTTCGAGATCATACTAAAGGGCATCATGGGTAGGATCATAGAAAATAATGAAAAGATGGTGGTTTGATCAATGGACCTGTTTTCTGGAGATCAACAACTGGTTCGCCAAACTATAACTTGCCGGTCGAAATTGGTGCCGCCAATTTTCAAGAGCTGCCCAGTTTGACGTCAGCAACGGTAACGAACAGTACTATGTCGATTTGGACAGGCGTACTTGTAACTGTTATCGGTGGGAGTTGACCGGCATTTCGTGTGTCCATGCAGTCCCGTGCATTCACTTCACGAGGAGATCTCCTGAGGAATTTGTGCATACGTGTTATCACCGGGAAACATACATGGCGATGTACTCCCACTTTGTCTGCCCCGTCAATGGACAAATCGAGTGGTCTCATGTGATGCATCCTTATCCAATTATCTCACTGCCATTTAAAAGGCTTCCAGGAAAGCCGCGAAAACATAGAATATGGGATGTGAACGAGGCTCTAAGCCGGACAATGTTGCCCAGAAGTCATATGAACATGACATGTGGCCAGTGTGGGGCACAATTTCCGCACATGTGAAAGTGGAGGCGAGTCCAGTGCATGTGGTGGCAGAGGCGACAGAGGCAGAGGCAGAAGTGACAGAGGAAGATCAGAGGACACATTTATGGGTTTCAGATTCCCCGAGACAATTCCTGCCATAGTCTCGGAGATAGTCCCTAAGAGAGTTGCCGAGACAGTTTCTAATAGTTCCTGAGACGCAGGTGAGCCAATTATCACGTTTACGTTTTCAAGTGTTATTTAAACTATAATAATTTCATTGTGTTCTGCATGAGTATGATGCGCAAGGTCCACAAACACAAACATACATAAATGTGGACCTTAACTGTAACAACCCGGATTTTCTTAAAGGAATTAAAACGCGTAAAAATTTAAAATTTTCTTTTTAAAACAAATTAGAGTGCGTAAATCCGAATTGCTACTACTCTTTCTTAAAACTCGTAGTGAAAATCAACTTTAAATGCAGAAGCGTTATAAAATTACCCTTGGTAAATCATAGCGAAAACGTAAGAAATCTTTCAAAATAATTACTAAGTCATTCAAACATTACGTCTACCAAATAAAACTTGACAATTTAATTGTTAACTCATAACCTTTTGCTTTTCTTTAGTTTCATTGGTTCATCATTTCTTTACTTTCCTTTAACTTCGTTGATTCATAACCGTTTACTTTTCTTTGTCTTTGCCTTGCCAGCTCGAATCCTGTGCATGCGAAATCATCCATCTCTGCCTCGTTATGCGTTTCTCATCTTCTTCTTATTCGTTTACTATCTGTTCGTCATTGTACCTACACCACAAGTAAGGACGTGAGCTTACGCTCAGTAAGGAGATGGGGGAAAACAATTATGCATTTATCTCTTTAGTTCTTCTTGGAATGAGGGCCATCCAAACCAACTTCTTTCATTACGTTCGTTTTCTTCGTTCGTTCTTAACTCGTACATCGAGCTAGAGATTGAGGGTTTTCCTTTGAGATGGCGTAGCTGTACGGATTCTAACCTCCTGTGTGCATACTAGTCCCTTTCCCGACTTGGTAAGGGTGTATCCTAGCAGCTAGGCTAGATCCGGACTACCCATTTACCTCAACTCCCTATTTTCGGCATATACCCGCCTTTAGGGTTCTTTCTTTCTGTTCTAGCATATACCCGCCTTTAGGGTTCTTTCTTTATCCTCACTCATGCATGTGGGTACCATCCTGAAGGTTACCTCCTACTTGGTTTCTATTATCATGAAACAACATACAATAACAGAAATTGAGCACATATAATGAATCATAATAATTGAAATCATACGAAACCACAAAGAACAATAATGATATTGAAACGGACAAGATATGACAACCATGAAAACGAAATTAATCATATTCATTACTATATTTAGTAGTCTAGTCTTTTTCTCCTAGTTAATTACATGCTTTAAAGTCCCGTTAAAGAATTAAACATACTTGAAAGTTCCTATCTAGAGTCAAGACATACATAGTACACAATCCACATTTAAAATAAACAATGAAATCTGAAATGACTTACAATATTCATCATTAAACCTTTTTATTTCGTTTGTTTAGTTAACTAAATCTTTTTCCTTCGTTTGTTTAGTTAACTAAACATTTTTCATTCGTTTGTTCTGTTAACCGTTCACATCTCATTCATGCTCATCACACATTCTCTTTTCCTACAATTCCTACTTCATTTTCTACAATTCCTAACCAGCATCAAAGACAATCTCAAACTATCTACGCATGCTATTCTGAATAAAATAGGTAACGAACATACTTCTAAAATCATATACGAGAACTACTTTACGAATTACATTTAAAATCATGCTTTTCCAAGTTATTTATCAGTCAACTTAAGAATATAATGAAAACTACTTGGTACTTTATTTTCATTTTCAGACTTTGCTAATTCCTAATTTACTTAAGTTTCTATTTCAATCACCCTTCTAAGTAATTTATCATTTACAGTATACTAATAACAAAACAAAGCTTAACTAGCAAAACAATTCTACAAACGCTAACAATAGAAACTTAACTAAAACATACTTCTTCTAATGATACAGCAGCATCCTTTCAATCAAAATCTCTTTAACATTCATTCATACTTCTCATCCATTTAAACAATCTTCTCTTAGATTCCTTCAAGTTAATTATCACTTTTCCATCACTCTTCAGCATCAATCACATGTAACAGTCAACTAATCCGAGCAAATTGAAAGAATTAAAATCACAAAATCAAACACACTTATACTTGGATGTAGGGCCTCCACATGGCCAGGACAACCCATTCCTTACCTCAATTCTTTATTCCGTGGTAGCACCTAGTCGCTATCATTTTCCCCCTTTTTGATACCTTCACCATCAAAACATCTTTCATTAATAATTTTGATTTATAACTTTCATTTCCTTTTCGAATCTAACTTGATAATAATCTAAGAATTTCACAGAACACAACATATCTCAACTTTATGCTTCCAAGGAACCATAACATAAACTATCAGAAGCGTATACATTTCAAGGAAACATACTTCCAATATTTGTCCTCAACCATATAACAGTTTCTAATACTACAACAGAGACTTCAACGGAGACATTAACACAACAGGGTAAAAATTCAGCACTTTATGCTTGTGGAAAATGACAAACTCAATTCTTTACAAAAGAATAACCCAATTTTGCAGCACATAGTCGAACTTCCTTCACAAAATTAAGAAAGTGGAAACCAACAGGAGCATCATTCACAACAAGGTCTTAATTCATCCTGAACAGCGTCAACTTAACATAGGCATATTTCCCACATTAACAACCATTGATGCATAACTCATGAAACAAAGGAGGAAGTCCATACCTGGAGTTCACCCCTGGAGAACCCATGTGTTCCAACTTCTCTGCCATCACCAATAGCTCCCATCCAATGACTAAACAGTAATCATCACAAGAAATCCAATATGTTAACTGAAATAATCCAATCCAATCCAACAAATTCATAAGTTGTAAACACAACATAGAACCAATCCATTGGCCAGATAGAACAACCATCATTTAACAGAGCAATACCCAATAACCAGAGTAATACCCAATTCACAAAATCCATAACATGAATCCAATAGAGGCAGTAGCTAAACATTTGTCAATAGAGCAGTGACTTCCCAGACATACACCCACTAAATCCAAAATAGACAAGTCCATTACCTGCATCCTCACCCTTCTCGGCCTCCAGCTCCAGGAAGCTCCACCACCATCTCCTTCTCTCGGCTTCCAAAGACTCAAACAACCCAATCCTCCATAGAGCTCTCAGCTCACCCGAGAGCCTTCAGCTCTTTGCATGCCCATTTATTTCACACTCACAATAGCTTACCCGACAGTTTTCTTCAAGTCCTCTGCAGCACACTTCATCGACAACTTCTTCAATTTTTCTTCTAGGGTTAGACAGCCTCATCAATTCTCTTGTCTCCTCTTCAATTCTTCAACCAACCTGCTCCCCATTGAGTGTCGGCAGAACAACCAACTGTAAAGGACAGCCAATGTGGAAGGTTAGGCTCAACCCGAACCGGCTAGATTGGGTATCCAGACGCAGCCGGGCCGGAGCCCCCAATCACGGCCTAACCCGGAATAGGCCCTATCCATCGCGAACGACGCCTCTGCCGAACGCCCCCAGCAACCCACCCTGTCATTGCCCGATCATCAGCGAACAGAGGAGAAAAGTCGACGGAGCTCACCTCAGAGTCGCCGGAAAACGCCACGGCAGGAGCTCCGATCCTGAGCCCTAAATCGTCGACCCACGCCGCTCGTTCGCGTGCCGTCGTTGCAGCAGCCGCCAGACAACGTCGCCTGCTCGCCGGACGTCGCCCTCCTACTTGTCGTCGCCGTCTCCCTCTCCCTCGTTCGCCCTCGCTCTCTCTTCGGCTTCGCCTCCAGCAAAGAAGGGAAGAAATGGCCTCTGGCCATTTCTTCTTCCTTTTTATTTTATTTTTGTTTTTATGTTTATTTTATCTATATCTATATATATATATATATATATATTAACAATTAATTTAATCAATTCATTCTACAAATCCCTCGTAATTCTTATTCCCTCTTTCATCATTCTCTCTAATGAATTTATTCCAACACAATTATTTAATTTATTAAATTAACATATACGTTAATTCCAATTTATTTGCTACAGTAATTTCCATTTAATCGTAATAAATGAAATTTTTATGACTACGTCCCCTGTAATACCCCGATAAAATAATTACCCAATTTAAAAAGTCGGGGTATTACATTAACCTTCCTTGATTAGAGAAAACGACGTTCAAGCAAAGTGACTACTAACTGTGCGTGGAAACTAGATTACATCATCTCCAATAGCTTTGTCTTCTCTAATCAAGAATGGATGGTTAATTGAATTGATACATTGATTTGATAAATTTGGTTTGATATATATGTAGTTGTAATGCACGTTATCGTTGTAATGAAATTGATATATTGGTTCGATCAATTTTGTTGTTAAGGAATGGAAATTGATTAGTATGATAATGTCTAGGTAACCACTTTTCATCCTCCTAAAAATTTGAATCTGTGTTTCAGCCCTCTAACGAGCCGCTGTAGCTTTTTGGAAGCGCCGCTGCGGCTTGATAACTAAATGCGGCGGCCTGTCCACAAAGCCGCAGTGACTCGTCAGAAACCGCTGCGGTGTGTCCAAAAAGCCGCAACGGTTTGTCATCATTCCTATGCCTTGTATCTTTCGGTGTCATGCACAACTTGCTGAAATTGTTGCAATGAATGCGATGAAAATGTATACTTGTTTGTTCATGATGAATGGAATCATTTAAGTCAATTTCACTATAAAAAAATTGAAAATTTTGCAAGAATTCCGCTTGTTTTTAAGTCTATCCCCCTTGCGACATCAACAAAAGTAGATATTTTTTCCCAACCAGATATTATCCAAACTATAAACAGAAAACATAAATATGTAAAGTGTCAATGAATTCTTTTTTTCTATCCAAACAGATATTTTTCTATCCAAACGTAAACGTAAACAAATATTACAACAAAGTCAATATAAACAAATATTCTTAAGCCGACTTCTTCCTGCTCGGTTTTGACCTCAAATTCGTGATTTCAAAAGACAATTGCAGGTCCATGTATACGTTGGACGCATTGGGGAACAACGGACCCTCCACAAGTTGATCGTTGTGCTCGTGGAATTGTTCCTTATTAGTGTAAATTCAAATTACCCTCATCCCCTCACTCTTACACCGAAAGATGTCGTACGGGCTGCAATGCAAAGGAAACAATTGCTGGTAAACAAACGGAAAGCAATATGAATCTACACAAGAGAAATACATATCACTCTTTGTTAGCAGGCGCTATGATGATGAAGATTACTTTAGACATCAATTACTGGTAAGCGAATTGAGTGTGCAGGTCAACGGATGACATAAAACACGCATGCTTTGGGTGTGTCTGAAATGTAAACAACGCATTAGAAACCATGGAACATGAACGACAACCTGGAAAAGTAAGATAGTTACTTACGTGAATCCACCCTAATGTGAGTAGCAATTTTTGCTATTGAAACGCGAAGACATCTTCGTCGTTTACCGCATAGCACTGCATATAAGTTTGGATGAGTACTAAGATAAAAGCTTATAAACTAAGATACAAAGAAGGCTTCTCACCGTGTTTGGCGTCCCTACTTGCTTCGGGAAGATGATATCAGTGATGGTGTACGCATCCTCGATCAGCTTTCCCCCAAGAATTGCACATGTCTCCAAGTTCTTCCCAGTATTTCCCAAAACATACTTCTTGAAGACATCCATAAGTTCACGTGTCTGCAAAAAACATGGCAAAAGGCCATCAGACTAATAAGGCATGAATAAATGCAGACACACGTATATAACCAAACCAAACACGTACCACGCGCATAGATTTAAAGGCCTGAGGCTGTGACGCACTTGCCTCCTGCACGGCAAGAGGAGCAGGTTGGCCTCTTAGGGCAATGGTGCTGCAAATGAATGACATGTTATTACATTAAACAAAAATAAGGTAAAGATTGGACTTTGCGTACAAAGTAAATAACTTACAAGCGGTCTATAGCTTCTGTTGATTCAAAGGACGCTGGAGAGGCTGCTGTAAGGGCTGCTCGCTCTATTCTTTGAAACGGTGCCAACATCTCATGATGCCTCTCTTCTGCTCGCTGATGCCTCTCTTCTGCTCGCTCCTTCATTTTTTTAATTTGGAGCAGCACCATTTGAAGGTGCTCCTCCATCATTTCTATTCTGTTAAGCACCATATGATGAAGCTCCTCCATCCTGCTCATCTAGCCTAACGTCTCCTCAGGCATCAAAGTAAAGTAAGATGTCTGAGGAGGGGGCGATTGCATCGGCTGCAGAGCATCCTCCTCCATGTGCTGCAGAGGCGATGCTAGAGGTTGTTCCTCCGAGAGGGCTGAAAGCTGAGCCACTGAGGGGGCTGAAGGCTGAGCCACTAAGGGGGGTGAAGGTGCTGATGGCGAGGATACTGAACCTCGCTTCTTCTTGGTCTTGTGTACCCATTCCCCTCTAACTTTGCTGACCCCCATTCGATCCACTTTCAATTTGTTGTACACGTCTGTGGTCGTCTCTTTGATTCTAGGCTATTCCTTCGAGATGGGTGTCCAAAACTGTTCAACAATCCTCTGGATGAGCCAGTTGAATGGCAGACTCTTGGCAGGGTTGTTGAACACCTCCCGCATGTGACTCAGAATGACATATCCGATGTCCACCTTCTTGAGCAAATAAGATCTATGCAACTAACATGGTCTCGATGTCCATCCCGAGGCAAAATGGTGTACGTCGTGATAATGTGAATCACTCGGGCTATGACATTTAGCTCCCTGCCCTTTGGCTTCTTGTACTCGCTAATCTCGGGATCCCGGTTCAACAATCTAGGCACTGTCAGCCCTTCTCCTCAGCTAATGAAAGTTGGATCTCGAGACACGTGGTAATACTCATCACTTGGTCCCTCCAGTACACATCCAAGCATCACATTCTGATCGTTGGGAGTCAACCTCAACTCCCATCCAAACATATACGTTCGGACCTCTAATGGCTGGATGGACAATTCCAAATTTGCGTAAAAGAGTCTGACAATTCTCTCGTAGTAACTTCCTCCCATTTAACACAAACTGGCTAATCCAGCTCCCTAAAACAATTGTTGAATTCTCATTTCAGCTAAGGACTCCAACTTTACTCTTTTAGAAACAATAATTGAATGGTGTTTTACATCATCTTCATACCGTTCTTTTCGCGTAGGTTGTCCTGAATAATGGGAAGTGGAAACCCGCTGTAACGGGTTGGAACCAGACCACTGACCCTCTGGCTGGTCTTTGTTGAGGCTGCGGTTGAGGTTGAGATTGTGCCACAGTTTCTCCACCTACTGCGGTTTCTTCGTGTTGCACCTCGGCGGTTTGGATAGCTTGCACCGCAACAGTTACTCCTTGCATTGCGGCAATTGCTCCTTGGGCCGTTGGTGCTCCTTCTTGCACTGTGACTGGACGGGCAGACTCCGTCGTTTCTGCCTCTGGTTGTGGGTGAGTTTTCGACGGACCACCTTTTCGGTTGAGTGCCATTTTCTTCGCCCGGGAATACATTGGTAGTGATTACATAGTGTGGAACGAAGGTATGAGATTATCATTGTTTGCCGAGGTTATCGTTGTTCGCAGTGAAAATGCCAGAGTCCACGATCAAGTCTTATGTAGTACGATAGAGGATCAAAGACTGAGGCACGATAAACCGCTACGATTTATGATGACGTTGCCACAGTGTATCAATATATCGCGGCGGTTTAGTATAAAGCTGCTGCGGTGTATTGGCACACCACTGTGGTTACTAGATGTACCGATGCAGTTTATGATAATTGTAGAGTTAGTTTTTAAAAACTAACCGTCGTGGCTCGACATCATCACGTTTAACAAAAAATATTATAGTGATGTTGGCGATATTATTTTTTTATAGTTTTATGATTAATTTGTTAAATAAAAAAAATGATAATGATTAATTTATTATTGATAGTAAAGAATTATGGTGGATTTGTTATTTCTCAAACAAAAAAAAAAAACATGAACATGAAAACAAACGAGTGGTGCAGTTCTCGTATGTCGTGTCCAATCATTTATTGGACAAAATGAAAACATTTAATATTTAATTCCAAAACAATTTTAGAGAGAGTGATGGGAACAAGAATACCACATCGGATGGGAAGAAAAGAGGAAAAGAAAAGAAGAGATATAAAAAAGAAACAAGTGGCCCAGGGCAATATACTTACCTGGACGGGGTCAATGGGCGATCAAGAAGGCCTATGGCCTAGGCCGGTGACCTCCATTGCACATGGGAGGGGTGCCTGCCTAAGGTCTGCCCAATGAGGCAGAGCCTACGTCATTATTTGTTGCAGTGGGGGCCTGCGTCCGCGCGGCCCCTACCCATCTCTCCTCTAAGCTTCTGAGAGTCCGTAACTGGATTGAATCCTAACATCTCGTGAATTAAATATGACGTGGGTTGTTAGGTTAGTTCAAAAATGATTGAAAATAATTTCTATAAATCGTAAAAAATTATTAAAAAAATATAAGTGTAATTATGGAAAAAAAAAATCATTTTATAACTGAATTTCGAGTATTAATAGATAAATTTGATAACTTTAAAAATAAAGTTATCACTAATTCCCATTAAAATTATGAAAAAAACCGCATTTAGTCCAACCCAAAAGAAAGGGGATTTCTGTTTGCGAATGAGAAATGCCTCTGTGACTGTCAGTTCTCCCTCCCATAGGAATAGGAATAGGAATAGGAATAGGAATAGGAATAGTAAAATCAAAATTGCATGTATACTTGATTTTTTTGGGGATGCAACTCTTGCACTCCTTGCTGTACAAAACGTTGTCGTTGTGCCACTGTCTTTGTAACAGTGGCGATAATACAAAATAACTTTCTACATATAAATCATGTATAACTCCACATTCTTACCACCTTTCATTTATCCACATTATGCGCCAACTGGACGGGGAAACAACCCTATTGTTCCTTTATTCACAGTTGATGAGACATTTCAGGGTGTAGAATTCACTGAAATCTCTGGTAGCAATGGGGCGCTTGTCTGGTCGAGATGCGATGATATGACAAGCTGCTGCAGAGGATTTAGAGCCTCGGTGAGCTGTGCAAATGAGGGGCGCAGATTTGGATCTCTGAAAACAATAGAAAGAAAAATTATCACTAATTTTCATCAAGATTTCAGTTAGTTGCAATGATTAAGTTGATCATTGCCATGCTTATTTTTAATTGTCTTCAGTTCTGGATGTTTGAATTTTAAACATGAACAGACAAAATAAAGATTTAAAGGAAACTCACGTCTGCCAACATTGCCAAATAATTCTGGCAACCCCAGGGTCAACTTCTTTCGGGATTTCAAGCCGGCGATTCTGAAAGCCTACTGCCCCTACAACTTGCATTGGGTTCATCCCACTCCAGGGCAATCTCAAAGTTGCAAGCTCCCACAAAATGACTCCAAAGCTATAAACGTCACACCTATACATTTTTTGAGCAGACAATGAAATTATTTTAGCTTAGTAAAATAGTTTTCAGGTAAGCTAAAAGCAGGTTGTATCCAGAGCTGCAACTGATAGCTAAACGAATTGTCCTCAATTCCCAATCTTGGTAAATTATACATACTAGTGTATTGGCATCCAATTATGTCATAAGGTAAGTATTGAGAATTGAAGGCGGTACTTGAAATCGCTACATAATTTAGGTCAAGGTATGATTATCAGCTCCAGCCAAAAATAATCACTAATAGTGCAGACACTAGATGGCCAGCCCTCTTTGAAATAAATCTAAATGATACAACGAGCAAACAAATGAATGCCAAAGGACAACAAAAACCATATTCTGTTAGATTCAAAGTTATTTTCCAAATTCTTCCACATTCTCTATCATAGAATATGAAAAGATAAAGAAAGGCAAAACATGGGTGCTATAGTTGAGAGCTGAAATGTATGGATAAAGCAGAGAAGCAGCCCAGTTACGTACATAACCAAGCATAGCATGAAACGAAGTTTAAAAAGTTTCAGATAGATATATGATTATTGAAACTTACTTCTCATTCGAGGGTTCATTGCGGAGAACTTCAGGTGCCATCCACTCAGGCTAAAGACATGGATATCGTAGTCAAATTCTTGCATATATAATAATTTTGCGTGAGTAACTAGTGTTCAGAAATGATTTTCTCACCGTTCCACCAGTTGATTTGGATGATAAAAATGTATGGTGCTTCAAGCGGGACAACCCAAAATCACCCACCTGCATTTCAACCTTCTTTTTAATCTCGTTCCAATATAAGCAATTGTTTTTATAACTCGTTTTGCAGACAATGCAGATAAAAAAGAACTTCAATTTCTATGGTATGTAAAACGCTTGTTTATGTTTCATCAATCTGAAATAACTGAAAGCATAGATTTTTGAGCTAAATGAACTATATTATACACCAGAATCAGATGTTCTAGTTCGACCATAAAAATAAATTATGTACCATCTTGGAAAACATTATCATCCTTAAATGAAGGGCAGGAAAAAAGCATGCAGAGACAACATGTGCAAAAATATTATTCCATTTTAATTTAGAATGATGATAAATCATCCAGCGTAGCCTAGGATAGAAATAATTTTAATAAACATATGAGAAGCAATTGCAAAATACAATATTAAAAATTAAAACATCCAAAATTAACTGTAAATATCCAAGACCAATTCACAGCTTTAAGCAAGCATTTTCATAATTTCCTCTTGACTGCGCATATCATAAATATCGTTAGTCCTTACAATTTAAAACTAATCTTTCCTTCCATTCTGATCAAATCCATGGAGTTTTAAATATGCTAAAGCCACATAATCACCTCATAAAGATAGGCTGCAGATTTATGCTCATAAAAAGTCAAATAGGCTGACAAACGGACTGGAGTCATATTGCCAAAGAGTAGGTTTTCCAATATACATTGTGTATTATCTTTTATCAGAAAACGTAGAAAAATGTTTTTCACAAAAAAAAACTAGAATAAATTAAGAAGCTTTGATCTAATTGCAAGTCACCCAAAAACTGTACGGTCATGGTTCAAATTAAGAAATTGCAAATGATAAAAACTCTAGCAACTTGGATTCATGAAATAAGAAAGACAACTGGGAGAAAAAAAGTTTACAAAACAAACCTAAAGAGAACAACACAATTGTTAAGTGTATCCATCTCATACCTTGACATTCCAGTTCTCATCAACCAGGAGATTTGGCGACTTCAAATCACGGTGGACGATGGTGGGTCTGCTTGTATGCAAGCAATTCATGCCCTGCGCCTGCAATGTTAAATAAACAAAAGATTAAGGTCTTGTTGAATGATATGAAGCCCAGATCAAGACATCTGATTATAAAGCAGCATTAATAATGTGATACCACATCAAGAGCCATCTTTATTCTTCGTCTTTCATCAATTGGGCAATGGGGATGGTGGATGATCCGATATAAGCTTCCTCTGAAAAAATATAATTTCAATGGACATTGTTTTGGATTAGGAAAATGTAAAAAAAAAAAAACCCTCGCATTTTGAGTTCCTGAAATAACAGCCATACACAATTTTTTTAAGGTCCATGTTCTCTTTAATTTCATTCCCAGAAGTTCTTTAGCAGTAATGTTTTGTCAAATTTGGGGCATTGAGCAACTGACTGACTCATTAATAAAGGTCGAAATAGCAGTTAGATTAAATCTAATGTTGATTTTTAACCATACAGGTGACTGATACGTACTCAAAACGTTAAATTTGAAAAAACTGTCAATTGATTTTATGGACACAAAAATATTAAAAAATAATGATGGCGCATTGTTTCTAAAAACTCAAACTGCATGTAAGACTTTTTACATTTTTGCATTGAAAATATAATGTTAACATTTAGACACACACACAACCCAGGCACAGACGCGCACGCACATAACACAGCAAGAAAATCAAATCAATTCCGATAGTGTTAAGAAATTATAAAAAACCATGGACCGACAAAGCTTAGGAAATTAGCAGAATTACCTAGGAAGAAACTCAGTAATGATGGAGAGGTTTGGGGTACGTGTGACAGCTCCAACAAAAAGAACTACGTTTGGATGACGCAGTTGACGCATTATTAGTACCTTGTGTAAGAAAAGTGAAACATGAATTACCACGAGCCAAAATCACTAACCTTCCAACAATTTTTCACACATAATGATTACATGAATTTGTACAAATCAAAATTGTACTAAATGTTTGATAAATAATTGGAAACAGATAGCATGATTAGTTCCCAAAATTTGAATTCAATTTGAGTCAGTTATTCATAAATGAAATTTGTGAGAGGGTGAAGTTTGGATGCCGTTTTAGTTGTTTTATATGTCATCACCCAGCAACATAACCTTACTCCAATGTAACAAGATATCTGCATTATCAATTTATTTGAACACTAAGTATTCAAAACAAAACCTATATTTATTTGCATCAATTGATTTGAGGAATCCTCTTCCTTACATGCATCATTCTTTCCATCAATAAATTTGGTTTCTTATTATAAAAAAAAAATTTAACTTTTAGATACACTACACACGACACACATTCTCAAGTCCCAAGTTGAGAGGCTATGAGTAAAAAATGTCCCCCAACCTTGGGGTTTCTCCAAATGAAATGAAAACACATAAAATTTCTGTAGTGCTACACTTTTCTCAATCACCTGAGCAGTAAAAAGTTACGCAAGACTACAAAATAGGGAGAAAAATAGTTACTTACTTCCCTTTTGAACTCAGCCAAAGCAGCCCCAGAGAAATCTTGATCTAGAAACTTCTTCACAGCTACCTCCTACAATCCATGAAATCACCATTATTAAAACAACCAGTGAATGACCAAACCAATCTAGTCCACAAATTTTATGTATTTATATTCAGTAAGAATGAAAAAAAAACACATTAATTGCATAAAAATTAGAGGCAAATTGCAACAGTGTTCACAATGAATAACATAAATGATAAAATTAAAATGCTAGAATAAACATATTTTAGTTTTGAAGACATCAGAACGATTTGCTAAGAAAAAATAACGACGAGGTTTCATGAAAGATCTTCAAGCTTATTTCTACCATAATGGGTGACTATAGGATAAGAAACTAAATCACATGACGGCCGTACATTCTTTTGCATCATGTTCAACTAAATTCAAACTATTTACAAGAAGTATATAAAAGATTAGGATCAAATACTTTACCGTGCCATTCCAATCAGCACGGTAGACCTCTCCATATGAACCTACTTACAAAGAAAAGCCAAGAATTAGAAGGGAATTAAACTTCAGGAAACAGACATATCCAAGGGTTGATAGTAAGAATTATCAATTTCTGTTATCAGTGAAAACATTTAGAGCTAAATATCATCAGCCATCCCCTGTAATCTACAAAAAATCTACAAAAAATATACGATCGCCATTAAAGAAGGCTCTACTCATACAAAAGTGATTTTACCTATACGAAACCAGAACAAAATAATCTCATTGTTATGCCACAGTATGGTTTAAGGATTATAAGGATATATTTTATAATTTGATTTTTGCTGGAGGGAGTTGTTTTTATAATCATAAATTCTCCATAGCTAGACTTTCAGGATATTTATTCCAACAAGCAAAAGATTGCTTCCACTCCCTCACACTTCTCCCCAGCCAAGGGAAACAGTTTGAACAGCAATATCATTACCTAGCCCAATCCTTTCACCAATAACCAGGTCTTCCCAAGTGATTTCGCATTCACCTACATCCACATCATCAAATTCTTTCACCACCCTGATTGAGCTGAAAGTTCCAGATGAGCTGGGTTTCTCTGGGGCCTTAAATTTTAAATTGGGATCCCAAAACCTGTCAGGCGCACCTTTTTTTCGATCATGGAATTTACTGCAGTCTTCTTGTTCTTTAATCATATCAACTTTATCATTTTGTAAAATTTCCTCATTCAAAGTACGTTCTCCACTTTGCTCGTCATCTGATGCCATGTTGCCAAGCTGACTAGTAACAGATTCCAACCCCGCAGCGCCACTAGATGCAAACTGTGTAGTGTTTGTGTGTTTAACAGGCATGTTTAAATTATGTGATGATGTGAAACTTCCCGAAGTCACTTTGACAGGTACACTGGAGCTTGAAGCAGCAGATGTGGACATGTTATAATGATTTAAACCATAGCTATTTTGTGGAACAAAAACACCCATTAAGTCATTCTCTTTTTTCTTAGGGACTTCATTACAAGCATGTCGGTTCTTCCACATCAATGGCACAGGGGGTCGACCAGGATTTCTCAGTCTTTGTGATTCAACAACATTATAATCTGATGCTTCATGATGCATGAAATTTTTGCCGCCCTTGATCTTAAATGGATTAAGATCAGCAAAGAGGTCATTAGAATCTTCTGGGGTCTTTTGGCTGTATGGAATTACATTGACATTCATCCTAGTGCCACTGCCAACGGCTAAACCACCTTTGTCCTGAGACTTCCCGATGGCTAATGAGGAGATATTATCAGATTGCTTAGGAGTTACTTTGCTTGATATTCCAGAAGAAGAAACAAAACTATCACCATTTGATAATGAAGACACCGATCCTATATTTCCAGGATCGAGTGTTCCATCCACCATTATTAAACTACTTTGACCGTCATCCTTTCCACGTGATGATGCTAATTCTGAGAAAGATGAGGAACAACGATGATGAATTTGACTTATTTTTGAGTTGTAAGGATTTGGGACTGTATCTTTTGCACTTAAAATATCAGCTGGAATAAGTGTTCCTGGTGCTGCCATTAGATCAACCAAATAATCTCTGAAGGCACACAAAAGAAATCAAATATTCAAAGGTCAATAGATGGCCCAACAAAAAAAAACGTTAAACCAGCATATGTTACGATTAAAACCTTTCATCCTCCAGCTTTATAATGTTTACTGCATCATCCTCAAATCCCGTGTAATGACTACCTTTTAGAAGTCTACAAGGCATTCTGATACTGTCAGCCAACACCTACATTCACAACAACAAAGAAACTAACATGAAGCCTTTTGCACAAGTAAATTTCATTATTTTTTGGGTTTTTGGCTCTTTTTTATTCTTTTTTGTAGGCCAATTACTCTTCAAATCTTTTTAGTTGATGGCAATTTGGTCCCAACACTTTTTTAGTACTTAATTTCCTGTTACAGAAAGTCAGAAATCACAACCCACTATACAGTAAAGATGACATGTTTCCATCAGGCGCTGGTATTACCAGGCTCCGGCAACAAGTCATAGAATATAGCCAACGGCCAAAACAAGAAATTGCATCAACTCCCCCCAACGACAATGATGGTGTTGTCAATTGCTGCAATGTTTTTTCCAGAGAACACAATGTTTCTCAGAGAATACTACACAAAGAAATTCCTCTATAGGATGTAGAAAAGGCAGTGAGGGAGGAGAAACATTGAGGGTAGTACTAGCCATCCTTTACACTCGAGAGAAGGGAATTGGGATTTGGGAAGCCATTGTCTTAAAGGGCTTGCTACCAAATCTTTAGAACACTCTATTTTCTAGTGCAATACCTCTTCAAAATTTATTAGGGGGAATTATTTTGACCAATTGGCCAAGTTTAGCAACTGTCAACAAAACTCTACGGACGGGCACAAAATAAAAGTTTAGAGATTAATTGTGCCAACAAAAAATGTACTGGAACCATATTAGCATCAAGTAAAAGTTTAGGGACTGGTCAACAAAGAAAATATAAGAACCAAATCGAAACCACCTAGAATTTTAGGGACAAAAAGAACCAAAGCCATAATTTTTATCACAAAAATTTCAACGAAAGGACAAGTACACTTTACAAAATTTAGCAAAGATCTGTACCACTCATTAGAGGACTTCAGCAGATCATTGTTTTTCGTTCACATATTTCATCCTTCTCAATTGGGTGAAGGAAATAGCTACGGTTCTGTTCTGTGAAACCACCCAATATTAACCATACTAATTTATATATGGAAAGTAAATGCAGTACTGTTAAGGATAAACTGCAGTAAAATTTTGTATATCTGGGAAATGAACGAACTTTTACCACCAAACGTCTCATTCAATAGAGCTACTATTTCATTTTAAACTTTTCAATTTAAACGTAACTTCAATGAGTAGGTTTCTGCATGTTTATTTCTCCGAAATAATAGCTACTCTCCTTCACACCACATAAAAAATCGTTTTTCAGTCTTAGGAAGCTACCACATACTATCATAGGTTAAAATCCACGAAAAATAAAATAAGTGAAGCACCATCATATAATGAAACTTGAAATAAAACAAGCGAAATGTAATGTGTATTTCATGATAGCATGGCACTGTCTTAAAAATAATGTAAAGTGCAATTTATCCTTTGACCTTAGGATTCGTTTACAGCCAACTCATCAAACCTTTTTTTTTAACAAATTGGATCTTTATTTTTTGGTTGTAAGAAAATCTGCATTTACCGTTATAAATTTTGTTAAATCATCACGTGCACAACACGTGATAGTTTCTGTCTATCTCTTTTGCAGTTGATGCTCAAAGAAAATGGCTGCAAAAAGGTTTCTGAATGAATCAGAATCAAACCCAGATCAGCCACCTGAGAAAAGAAAGAGAAATAATCCTTTTTCTTTGTAAGTTTCACTAAAAACCCTCTTTCACATCAAGCTCTAAGGTTTCTCTTCCATTTTAAAAAACCCTCAAGTTTTGTATATTTTCTCAAGCTGGAAAAAAAACTTAACCATTTCTATCATTAATTCTCTTTTTTTAAAAAAGAGAAACAGATAGAAAAACTTTGATTGTTGAAAAAAAAAAGATGAAGTAGTTCTATATTTTGTTTTAAACGAAGAAGATCTTTCTTCTTCTTTTCAAGCTTGCTTCCATTTGATAGATGTAGAGCCATCCCAATTTCCCTCTATTTACTCTGTATTTTCTTTTTTGTTTTCTAATCTCACACCCATTTCACTCTGCTAATCTCAATTCCATCTTTTCCTTTAGGATTGCATAAAAGGGCTGTAAAGAACCAAAAAATAAAAATTTTCCCACAGTCTGAAGAAAAAGAAAAGGGGAACATAGGCCAAAAAAGACCAAATCCTGTGCACATGATGAATTTAACAGATTTTATAGCAAAAGAGTCGAGATCTAATTTGTTCCAAAACAATTTGAGGAGCCAGTGGTATGTTCACATAATTTATTTAAGAATTTCTTAAGTCTTTACTCCCCAAATTTCAGTAGTACAGGAGTAGACTAGTTATTATTCCACATTACACACAACAAAGTTCCCCGATAAACTTCCTCTACTTATTTCACCTGAGCAGTTGAATAACTGCTATTTTCAGTTGATGTTCAACTGTTAACAAAAATCTACAACTACCTCCTACACTAAACAACCCTTTATGCCTTCTAGAATACATAAACCTCACAAAAGGTATATCAGTCAGCTTTAAATGACCCTTAAGGTCAGAAGATAAATTACACTATATCCTAAATAATACTAGTGCATTTATTTGTCTATCCTTAAATGATTTTCTTTTAAATGAGAAACAATTATATTGAGAATGGCAAAATGTACACTAAAGTGCTATATTTTAAGACGTGTCATGGTAATGTTATTGAATTCCATCCTCAAATGATATTTTCTTTCACCTAATTCATGGAGTTTTTTACACTCACACCATAATTACATAACAGGGTCATATTTGTCCCCTCCAATCCCAGACGGATCTCATTCTACAACTATTAACACTGCATAAAAAATCTCATGATCATGACCTGATACAATTAAAAACAAAATATTCGAGCCGCTCTTCAAGCACTCCCAAAAACAAGAAACAAGTCTTAGCTCTTCTGCACAATAACTAAACATATCATTGGTATCACAAATTTACTAATGGTAACTAAAAGTTATCTTTTCCATCTTTAGGCCCACAGAATGAATTCAAGACTAATACTCATGAGAAAAAAACTACATCAAATAAAGCCTTTATACACTTGAATCATCAGGTTTAATGACTTAACTCACCTTGAAAAGCAAAGCACGATGTCTTGACAAGCCAATATTTATAGACCCAATAGGCAAGAGACTGGTATGGAGAGATGTCCTCAACTCTGTGCTTTGCTCCATCCATCTTGCAAACATTATAGTGGCATCCAACACAGGTCCACCCATATGTTCATTAACAAGTTCGGCTAGTCTCTGCACTAAAACATCAATCTTGTTGCCAGGAAAGTCTGCAATACATTGAGCGATTTGCACTAGCTCTTCCAGCGCCCGATCAATTTTTCTATTAACTACAATGACTTCAAAGCTAGTACTACAAGGGCTTAATTCCAAATCAGCAAGTGAGGGCATTTTTTCTTGAATAGCGGAACCTGAGGAGATTCCATATATATCATAAAAGCCGTCCACAACTTTCTCTTCATAGTCAAGCAGATTGTATTCCTGATACGTCAAGAAAAAATGAAGGTTATTCCAAAATGTGAATGTTATATTATATCAAGATATATAAAAGATCACGATAGCAAATGCATGAGCCATCAAATAACATGTTGAAAAACTTGAGTCTATTACATGTTTCCAAATTTAAATTTGAAACGTTAAAGTTTTAGTCATATTTTACATTCATAGTAGTGGAGTACAACATATAATGATGGAAAATAATCAGATACAGATTTTTGGGAGCAAAAAATTCAAATCAAACGGAATTCCAACTCTCTGCTATCTAAAATTCAGTTGAAGACCCATGTTTACCAATTACAGAGTGTTACTTTTTTCTAGTCATGGTGCGTAGATAATTAAAGCACAATAACATAAAGGAAGGAAAGTAGTAATAGAATTGCTAGAGGAAAACTAGTTAAGTCTCTGATAAATAATTATAATAGAAACATCATTCGTAGAAACATATTTGACAAAAGAATTACGACTTCTAGACAGTTTGTAGAGAAATTACAAAAGCAATTGCTATAGTAGCGGAAAGATGGCAACTTTTACGTACATTCCCAGACCACAACATTCCAAAGAGATTTTACATCCTCAGTCATCTCTTTAACGGTTCAAGCATATTTAATTTCAAACATATAAAAAGAAGATAGCTGTTGAAATTCCACATCTGTTTGAGTTTTCACTAATTAAAACATGGCTAATTCTACGAAAATTGACCACTATTTAAAATCTTCGCTGCTCATATTCATCGAAAGTAGAAAAGAAACTGTAGTATTCGCTGCCAAACCATGAAGTTATTCATTTTCTAAAATTTATTTGAAAGCCGAAAATTTTCCACTCAACTAAAACCAAAAACTAACCCAATACTGCCTCGACAGTGCCTCGGCATCTTCGTTCTTGACCTTAGTAGCTGAATCAGAACGATTATTACCCAAGCTCAGCAGTGTGGCTGCTCGAATTTGATCCGTCTCCGGATCGCCATGGAAGTCAGAATTCGAAGCGCTAATCGCTAGGGCAAGCTGAACCTGAAATTCTTCCTCTGAGGAAATGTAATCAGGCAAATTGGAGACCGCCGAGGGCGGAGTGGCGGGCACGCCACCAGCAGGAACAGCGGGAAAAGACGGAAACGAAGGACTTGCCGGAGAATTTCCAGACGCTTGGACAGAGACTGTTCCATGATCAGTAGCACAAGACGAAGATGTGGCGATTGGCGTCTCGTTGGTCCGATTGGGTTCGTGATTGCTTCCTTTGTGAAGCTTCTTGAAAATGTGTTTCATCTTTCCCTTTCTCCTCCCTCTCCTTCAACTTTCTCTTCTCGCTCTTCAGTCCTTCGTCTTCCCCTCACGGTTCTCCATTTTCACTCTCTCCCAAGCTTTGCGCGTTCGGTCTCTGCTTTCTTCGCTTGAGTCAGTGGGTAAGAGGAAATTGCTACGTCCCTCCATAGTCCAAAAACAGGCCAGAACCTTCTCATAATTACGAAACTAACACTGACCTCACATTTCAACCTTTCCAATGACAAATAAACACGTGGCAAAGGGAGCCTACGTGGAAGCAACGTTCTTGCAGTGCGTTCCACGCGCAACACAAGATTTGTCCAAATGCGTGTCATTTTATAAGAATTTGTAGGAATCAAAGGTGGACACGAGATTGATAAAATATGATTAGGTTTTAATTTAATTTGAAGCAATGGTTAGGGTTTAAACAATCAATCATCACTAATTTTTTCTACTTTCCAAATTGAGTCCAATTATTTTGGTCTCTCCTTTAAAATTTCATCTGTACGTGGGTCCTCGTCGGCCCAAACTCCGACTGGACCTATATATCATCCCTTAAGAAGACTAGTCTTTTTTCAAGCCATTTTTTTTTTGTTTTTGGACGACTGCAAGTAAATTAGAGGAATTCCAACTTAAAATTAGGGGAGTGCACGGTACCGGTCCGGTCCAGTTTTACACCGGTCCAGCACCAGACCGGCGGTACCGGTTCTCTTTTTTGGAAGACTGGTACCGGTACCACAGAAGTCCGGTTCTGGACCGGGGTTTCCGGTACTGGTTCCGGTCCGGTACCGGTTCTGGACCCTATTTTTTTTAAATATTAAAAAATGTAATGTAAAATTATAATAATATAAAATGCAAACATCAGTAAAAAATTACATAATTGTCATATTAACATTGGCAAGCTTGTCTTCATATTAACAATGAACATAACAGTCACCAACTACCAATATGAAAAACAATAAACACTGAACTGACATGTACCAACTACCAATATGCAAAACACTAAACAGAACAGAATTCATTTATCAATTGTTTCAACTTTCAACCATTGCCAGAACAGATAATTCAGCAAAACACTAAGCAGAACAGAATTCATTCATCATTCATCAATTGTTTCAACTATTGCCAGAGGCCCAGAACAGATCATTCAGCATCAAAACACTACACAGAACAAACTACAATGTAGATTAGAGTGCTAACCAAGCTGGCAGTGGCAGTGGCGATGGACAGAGGTCGGAGCTGGCAGCGGCAGTGGCGATGGACAGAGTCGGAGCTGGCAGCGGAAGTGGCAGACGAATGGAACGGAGCTCAGAACTCGGAGCTCGGAGCTTGCAGTGGCAAACGAACGGAGCTCGGAACTCGGAGCTGGCAGTGGCGACTGTCGACGACGGACGGAGCTCGGAGCTGGCAGAGTGGCAGTGTCAGACTGGCGACGGTCGATGGACGGAGCTCGGAGCTCCCTGGTCGGCGGTCGCTGGCAGAGGCTGGCTGACGACGAGGGCTGGATTGGAGAGTGCCGAGTGGAGCGATGGACGGCGCTCGGAGCTCGCTGGTCGGCGGTCGCTGGCAGAGGCTGGCTGACGACGAGGGTTGGACTGGATAGTGCCGAGTGGAGCGATGGACGGAGCTCGGAGCTCGCTGGTCGGCAGTCGCTGGCAGAGGCTGGCCGACGAGTGACGACGAGGGCTGGAGCTGGACCTTTAGGGCAGGGGAGTGGGGACTCAGGATTTCAGATTTCCCCTTAAATCTGAAATCCCGGTTCTACACGGTATCGGTTCAATGGTACTGTGTACCGTGGACCGGTACCGCGTAGGACCGGTCCCGATAGCACCGGACCGGATCCGGTCTGGTGCTCCATATATATGGACCGGTCCCGGTACCAAAAGGCCGGTTCCGGTCCGGTTCTTCGGCACCGGGCCGGTTTTGCACACCCCAACTTAAAATGCATACCCATACCCCATACCCCCAAGATTTGCTCACTCTTGAAGGTGTCCTGGAGTCCACTATTGAATTCTTCAAATTTTGATTTATGATCTTCTAACACAGTGTGAACAACATTAAGTTACCTCCATAATCTTATGACAACTCCCTCCGGGATCTCAAAAACAGAAGAATAAATCACTCACTTAGACTTGATTTTTCTTACCCTTACACCCCCTCTACATCAGATGTAACTCTTACCCATCCATCTTCTACTTCACTTGCTGACTTGACTTGGATCTTGCCTCATCCACTGCCATGGCAGAAGAGTCGTCCTTCTTTATGACATTATTTTCACTCTCTTCCTCTATGCTTATGTGTCGGATTCCTCCCACCCATTCACCTACCATAATAATAATACATAACAATTTGTCACTATCATTTACCCTTGCATGCTTTATGACGACAAATCAAAAAGGCAAAATATAACGTTCCTCCTTTTCAACATTGTTTAATGCCTAAGTTGGAATTAATACCAAGAAATTAAGGAAGATGCTTTCTTTTGTTTGTTTTTTTTCCTGAAGGGCACTCAAAGAAGCAATTTATCTTGGCTCACATTTTTACATAATCACAGTGCAAACTGAACGTCCATTGACCTAAAACAACTTCACTGTTGTACATGTAAAAGCTACCATGCATGCAGCACTACTTATGATTCAAACATCAAGCCTTCACCAATAATAACCACATTCAAGACTATTCTTTGCGCCCACTCTGACATAAATTTTCTGATTCTATCTAAGAAAGCACAAGCACTCCATTTTGGGTGGACTGCGCAAGTCTAACCCTCCTCCTGCTATACCTTATTGCTATTTATTTGTAGAAGCATTAATAAAACTTTTGAATTATCTTTTTATGTTATATATCTTTATTTATTAAGGACTTCAATTGGTTAAAATTTTACCTATCCTTAGATGTCAATAATTTTTTCCAAAATGACATGTCGATGTGTCCATGCGTGTCTTGTGTTCGTGTTCATGCTTCATAGAATCAAGCTACATGATCTTCACAGATAATCTCCAGTCTTAGATTCTGTGTTGTATCAATAAATGCATGCTTTTAAGTTTCTACCAGTCCATTTTATGCCTTTTCATTGTAGAAAGTAGGACTTCTTGGGGTTCAAGTGTGTCCTGCAATCTCTAAAACACACGCTTAAATAGAGGGAGAAGGGAATCTATGCTGAGGTAAGGGCTTACATGATAAGCTACTACCAAGCAGAATTATTAAAGGTGTCGATGGGGCCCAATGAGCACCCGGCCTTAATAATTCTGCTTGGTAGTGGCTTATCACGTAAGTCCTTACCTCATCATAGATTCCCTTCTTCCTCTATTTAAGCGTGTGTTTTAAAGATTGCAGGACACACTTGAACCCCAAGAAGTCCTACTTTCTCCCTTTCTTGTAATCTCCCCTTCTTGTCAATACAACTCTCTCTCGTTTTCGACTCCTTCCTCCTTATTCTGCACCTATATTATTTTCGAGACCCTTTATTGGTATCAGAGCTTAACCAAGTTTCAATCTTCGCTCTCAGGAAGAACTTGGTAGATCCTCCAGGTATTATAGAGTTCTAATTTCCTTATTCTGGTTGACTAGCTGATGTTAAATAAAACTGCTTTGAGTTTATCTTATCTTACGATGTTTAAGGTTAATTATCAACCTTGTTAGTGTATTTCTTATGAAGAACTACTTTGTCCTAGTAGCTCAACAGAATCAAAAGACTCTTAACAGTACCTTCAACAGAGGTAAGTCGGGGAAGATTAGAGGTGAGATTCTCCATAGTGAAAAGCTAAGTTAGTGAAATAAGAAGTATTACTAACCTGATAGATAATGAACTTAAATGTCGGAAAAATTCGAGAAGACTATAGAGCAGTGGTATTTAACTAGGCGAAGTCAGCTAAAATATTTAAATCTTGAATTACCTAAATCTAGGATACTTTCTGAAAGTTCAGTTCCTTGTCTAGATTTATCTCATCAAACTCATAGTCCCCGTGGAAAACCAGTAGAGAATCATATAATCGATATTTCCCTTGCACTAGTAAATAATATTGATTATATATACAATCAGATTTTCCTCCTATAAAAAATTATCATGAAACATTTTCATCAAATAGAGGAAACGCATCTAGGGGTACAAGACCAATTACTTGTAAAATTATCACGTCTAGAAGTAATAATTGAAAAATTATTACAATCACAAGAAGTAAATATTCCCCCTGCACCAAAAGAGTTTGAAATCTTAAAGGCAGACACCAAGGAAATTCTGATAAAATTAAAGCAGAACGATAAACAAAAAGAGATAGAAGTTGACGTAAGCCAGCAAATAGAAAGCCTTACACAACAACTGTCAACCCTAAAACTCTCATCTGGAGAAGTTCCATCAAAAGGCAAATCTACAGCAAAGCAGAAACTATACTATCATATTGATCCAAGAAAAACCTTTGAAGAAGTTAAGAAAAGGGATTCGCAAAGATGAGCACTACTCAAACATCTACAGAGGAACAACAACCTCCTGTTTATGATGACCAGATAAGATCATATAGATCTCTACAAAGAATGCGTCATAATCTCACAAGAAGATTTCAGAATCTTAGACATTATACTCTGGAAAATTTGCTAGATCCACAGGAGCAGGTTCAAATTTCTCACAGGCAGAGAGCAAATCTAATCCCTACAGAAATTTTATATGGAACTCAAAATAGTGAAGTCCAGCACAGGGTATATCAACACTATTCTGAAAGACGACTCTTTATTACTGATGGACAGGAACGAGATCTATCATTCTTAGAAGAAACCAGTTTTCAGCAGTTACTGCAACAAAGGCTGGAACATATTCATCTGGGATTAATAATGATACGGGTTCAGACTGTACATCGACAAGCAACTGGAGTACAATGCCTGATTGTATTCCGAGATACTAGATGGACTGATGACAAATCAATTATTCGAACCATGGAAATGGATTTATCAACAGGAACTCAACTAATATATTTGGTTCCCAACTTCATGGTAGGATTACAAGATTTTTATCATTATTTCTAATTAGCTATCCAAACTCGTGGATATAATAATTGGCAAGGTGGTGAAAGTAACCTATTAATCACAAGGTCATTAGTGGGACGACTCACAAATACAAGTTCTGCCAACTTTCAATTAAATGCAAATAACGCCCTTAATTATTTGGCATCCAGAGGAATACAGGCAATTCAAGGACAGCAACATTCTTCATCCTCAATACCAAACACCTTATGGCAACTACAACCATCCCAAAACCGACCCAGCAGAGCCCCAACTAATATTTTCTCCAGAACTAGATCAGATAGCGCAATCTCTCTAAGGTTTCAAAATTACCAAGATATACTGGCAAGAATCTCGGTTCAAACTGCTCAAAATGATAAAGATGAAGAAAAATTATTAGGCGAATTTGCTAGAGTGCTAATAAATATTAACGAAGACTACTGTTGGGATAATGAGGAATATTCAACATTACTTAACTTTGAGGATACTCCTCCAAAGTGGGATAATTATATTTCAGAAGAATTTTGCAACCCATTTGCAGAATTAAGTAATTATGAAACGGAAAGTGAATCAGAAATGCCAATCTATGACGAAGAGGATGAATTAGATGAAGCAGACATCTATTATGCTTTCACTTTAAAGCAAAGGGAAGAGATAAGTATTGATGAACCTGAAATGGAATATCCTCAACAAATTAAGTCACTATTCGATAAAATAAGCAAGCTTGAAATAGGTGCAGCCTCATCATCAATAACATTGACCTATAAACCTCCTCAGGACGCAATGATGGGTCAATCAATGTATCCACCTGCAACCAATAGGTATGACAACAACTCTACCTCAAATTTCAACACAGATCGGATAAAATGAGTAAAAGATTTCAGAAAATTTTATAATGGACAATGGACCTTACCTGCAGCTCAGCAACAAACAGGTACACTATTAGTCTTACCGATGAACATAGGTCTTTATAATGATGTTATATCACGATGGGAAACTATTACTCTCAATATGGTTAATGACAAGGTCTGGATTGATAATCAGACAAAAGTTAATTATATTGAAAATCTGCTCGGAGATATTGAAAAGAAAACATGGATCCAATGGAGAATGGCCTATCCCGAAGACTATGCAGCCTTAGTTAATATTGCAGATGATACTTAGAATGTATTATCTCAAATCAGAAGAATCTTTCTATTAGAAGATCCAACCCAGGGATCTACAGAAGAACAGAACAGAGCCTACCAAGATTTAGAAAGATTAACCTGTGATGAAGTCAAGAATTTACTCACTTATATGAATCACTTCAAAATATTAGCAGCAAAATCTGGGAAAATATATACTTCCCCTGAATTATCTGAAAAACTTATCAAGAAAATGCTACCACTAGTTGGTGAGGAAATAGAAAATGGATTTTTAAAGAAGTTTCCTGGTGCAACAGTTGGAGTAATCCCACGAATACACTTTGCTTATCAATATCTAGCATCATTATGTAAACAAGCGGCTTTTCAACGAAGTCTTAAAGACTTGGATTTCTGTCAGGAAATACCAATCGCAAGATATTATCAGACAAAGAAGAAATATGGGCTCCGAAAGTTAAAAACTTACCAAGGAAAACCTCATAATTCTCATCTTTGGGTTTTCAAAAGGAAAAATCAAGATAAGCAGACTAAATGCAAATGCTATATTTGTGGAGACTTTGGACATTTTGCCCGAGAACGCAAAAGTAAAAAGGGAAATATTCATCGTGCTGCTGTTATGGAGAACCTAGATCTACCTCCAGACTGGGACGTTCTATCTGTAGACATGGATGAATCTGACAGCGATGCTATATGTAGCTTATCAGAAAATGAGGAGACTTCTCATACAACCAGAACATTATTAGCAGAAGTTCCATTTGAAAACTTTGAAACTGCCTTTGTTCTCGGACATTCTCATGGATGGCAGAAACAGATTTCCTTTCCCGAAATACAGGAAAATTGTCAACATCAGTGGCAATTTAATGATACAATTGAAGAATATTACAAAACATATTCAGCATGCAAAGTTGTTACTAATCAGAGAATGAGAATCCATTGCGAAATATGTAAAGTAACAGCTTGCCCTTTGTGCTCTCAATATTATTTTGGACAACAGGTCAGACGATTGCCAACCGACTTCCAGGAATGTCAGAATTCTGAAAGTTGTATTCAAGAACTGCTTGGGTATATAATACATTTGACCAATGAAAATCATAGACTCCAACAAACTTTGGGGAATGAACTAGAAGCAAACTTCAAACAACTCCCTATATTGTATGAACAAGGAGAATCAAGTACGACTTATGAAAAAGAACATTCAGATTCTCTTGATAAAACGAGAAACAGATTCCTGTATAATCCCTAAACGATCCACAACTGGCTCAGCCGGATATGATCTATATTCTGATCAATCTAAGGAAGTACCTTCACATGGAATAACTGACATTTCGACAGGAATCAGTATTAAAGTACCAAAATCTACCTATGGACGAATAGCTTCTCGATCTAGTCTGGTTCTAAATCACGCTATTACTGCTGAGGCAGGAGTGATAGATCCTGATTACACTGGCATCATTAAGGTACTATTATTTAATCATTCCAATCAAGTATATTTGGTCAAATTAGGAGACAGGATAGCTCAACTTATACTCGAAAAGTTCAAAGAACAGGTTGAAATCCTTGAAACCAAAAATATACCAAGTACTGAAAGAGGTGATAAAGGTTTTGGATCAACCAATGAAGCATTAGTTTTAATAGATCATACTTGCAAGTCTGCGAGAATAGCAAGTACAAAAACATTCATTAACAGGCTATATAATATGAAGATATTAATTAGAATTCCTGGAGTTCAGCCTTTTATACTTCGTGCTATCCTAGATATTGGAGCAACAGTATGTTGCTTAGATATTAATTCTATACCAATTGGGGCAATAGAAGACAGTTCTTATATTGCAAAATTTGATGGAATCAATTCCACTCAGGAAGCTAGGAAGAGATTAAAAGCAGGAACAATGATAATAGAAGAAAACTCTTTTAGAATACCGGTTATCTACTGCTTCCCTATGAAAATTCTTGATGATGGAATCCAAATGTTACTTGGATGCAATTTTATAAGAGCAATGCAAGGAGGATTGCGAATAGAAGGAAGAACAATCACCTTCTATAAAACTATAACTACCATAGAAACCAGTCCTGAAATTGCCAGAGTGATCCTTTGAGAATTGCCACATC
Organism: Begonia loranthoides; assembly: GCA_022433065.1. Classification (NCBI taxonomy): domain Eukaryota; kingdom Viridiplantae; phylum Streptophyta; class Magnoliopsida; order Cucurbitales; family Begoniaceae; genus Begonia; species Begonia loranthoides. Next base: position 11,738,469 of record CM039484.1, on the reverse strand, counting down.
TAAGGTTTTCAATAGATGTGAAATCAACGTCCAAACAATCCTCATGCATAATCATCAACTTTTCAACTACCTACATATTTGAGAAAAGCAAAACAATGAAAAATTTGTAAAAAAAAAAACAAATTCTGGTGTTGAAGAATCTAGAGTAGAAATAACATTTTGGAGATATAGATCAAAGTTGAAAGGTACTCAAAAGTAAGATTTTTGAACACTGAGATGCACATGGAAAATGTTCACAGCAAACTTCTCATACTACAATAATAGAAAACAGTTATTGTCAAATGTCAAAATTGTAAAAGTACCCAACCAGTCAATTCTGGTATTGAACTCTTATGACAATTCATTGGTTAAAGTAACCATAACCACATAGAAAATGATACCAGAAAGATCATCAAAGAAGGAATAATTATTTGTAGCAACCAGAGATGCATGGAATATAATGTATTTTGTTGAAATACGAACAAGAATTGGAAAAAAGAAACAGAAAATAACGGATATCAAGATTTATGTGAAAAACCCAAGATGGGTAAAAAACCACGGGCAGAGAAGAAAAATCACTAATGAAAATTGGTACATTGAGTTTTGCGACTCAAACATATATTTATAGAATAAACAGGAAATCTTAGTCATACTAAAATTCCTAACGTGGCCGAAACCGATCTTGCCTAATTAAAATCCGAGTCACGCCAAATTCTATCAATCTCCACCTTGACTCGAATAAAATATATCTTCAAAACTTCAGAAAACCTAATCTTCCACAACAGCACCTGAGGTTGAAATCAGCGGCTAATATCAATCAAGCTCAAACAATGTTTGAACTTGGGTGTGGGCAAATTCTTGGTCATCTATGAGCAGGATTATCATGAATACTGATTTTACTCACATCAAAATCACCACTAGCAATAACTTCACGAACAAGATGATAACGAATATCTATGAGATTCGTCATCTCATGAAACATCTGATCTTTAGGGAGAAAGATAACACTCTAACTATCGCAAAACACTGTGTCAATTTGCAAGTCTTTCCTGAGCTCACCAAACAAATCTTTTAACCATATAGCTTCTTTACAAACCTTTGTAATAGCCATATATTCTAGCTCTGTAGTAGACAATGCAACGATATCCTGTAAGGTAGCTCTCTAGCTGATAGCACAACCCCAATATGTAAAAACATATCCTGTAAGAGATCTCCTCTTATCAAAGTCCTCCGCATAATCAGAATCAACATATCCAATGACAAGATCTTTAGTTCTTCAAAACTGAAGACAGACATCACTAGTTCCATGCAGACACCTAAGAATCCATGGAACAGTTTTCTAATGTTTCTTTCTTGGATTTGCCATGTATCTACTAACTGCACTAACTGTGTAAGATAAATCTGGACGCGTGTAAATCATAACATACATGAGAGATACCACTGCACTCTAATACAGAACTTGTGACATATAATTAATGTCATCATTTGATTGTGGGCATAAGGCAGATGAAAGCTTAAAATGAGCTGCTAAAAGAGTACAAGACCAAACTTCTTCAGAAGCTTTCATATCAAGAGCACTTGACGGAGAACGATTCATAATATAACAAGCAGTAGCAGCAGCTTCAACCCAAAATAATTTAGAAAAAACAGAACTTGAAAGCATACACTGAACCTTCTCTATTAAAGTTCTATTCATTTGCTCTGCCACTCCATTTTGTTGTGGAGTACCCGGGACTGTCAAACGCCTCATAATTCTTTCTGACAGGCAGAAAGAGTTGAACTCTTCCGAACAAAACTCTAACCCATTATCGGTGTGTAAATGTTTTACTTGCTTTCATGTCTACCTTTCAATTAAAGGCTTCCACTCTTTGAAGGTAAAAAATACATCATTTTTCTTCTTCAAAAAGAACACTCAAACTTTTCTAGAAAAATCATCAATCATAGTCAGCATATAATGTGCCCCTCTCTTAGAAGACACCAGTGCTGGTTCCCAGAGATCCGAGTGGATATAATCCAGAGTTTCTTTTGTACTATGAGTAACTGAAGTGAATTTGACTCTCTTCTGTTTCCCGAAAACACAATGTTCAAAAAACTACAATTTACTTGTACTCTGACTATTCAAAAGTCCTCATTTGCTCAGCTCGTTCATCCCATTTTCACTTATATGTCTCAGACGCATATGTCATAATCTAATAAGATTTTTATCTGACAATGAAATATTAACTGTTGCATCCTCAACAACTGTAGATCCTTACAAGACATATAAATTTTTAAACTTTTTCTACCCTTTCATCATAATAAGATAACCACGACTGATCTTCAAAACTCCACCTTTACCGATATATCTGTGCCCTTTCAGATCAAGAGTACTCAATGAGATCAAATTTCTCTCTAGATCGAGAACATGTCGCACAACACTAAGTGTTCTGACAACTCTAGCATACATTTTAATTCTGATCGTACCAATCTTTGCTATCTTGCACGCTGCATTATTTCTCATCAATACGACATCTTTTGACACAGTCTCATATGTTGAAAACTAGTTCGGTTGAGACACATATGAAACATGCAGGCTGAATCCAAAATCCACTCCTCGGATGGCTTTAAGTTTCCATCAGACACTATTAGAAGATCTCCTTTTGATTCATAATCATTTTCTTCAGCGACAACAGCTTCACCAGACTTCACTGGTTGTTTTCCCTTCTGATCAGCTTATTCTTTCATTTTGTTCTACAATTTATAACACTCAGATTTTATAAGTCCATTTTCTGACAAAAAAAAACAAACTTTGTATCTGTTCCTGGACTTTGATCAGCCTTTTGAACATTTTCTGTTATTGTTCCCTTTATCGGACCTTTCTGATGTTCTACCTCGAGTAACCAATCCCTCTCCTTGAGTTCTAGATCCAACTACAAGGTGTTTCATCCTTTCTTTTGAAAACAAAGCATCATAGACTTTTTTCAGAGTTAACATGTCACGATTGTATAGAATAGTATTCCAGAAAATATTGTACGAAACAGGTAGTGAACATAACAAAATCAAAGTCAGATCCTCCTCATCATATTTGCATTCCATAGTTTCCAAATCTGAAACAATTTCTTTAAATGCAGTCAAGTGTTTTTCAATCGAAATTCCTGCTCCCATATGATGAAACTATAACTGCTGTTTCAAATGCAGCTTACTCGTTAGGATTTTATGCATGTACAATTCTTCTAATTTAGACCATATTTTAGCAGCAGATTTTGCTTTTAAGATATCCTCAAAAATTGCATTTGATAAATGGAGACGAATTAAAAATAACATTTTTCTGTCTCTCAGGTGTTTCTCCTCTTCAGTTCAAAATGATGACATTTTATCGAACTTCAATAATGTGTTGTCCAATTCTATCTGAGCAAACACATCTCGTATCTTTATCTACCATATTAGAAACCTTGTATTTCGATCTAACATCAGAATATCATACCTCATTAAAGTCATTGCCCCTCAAATTGAAAAAAATATCTGATCACAAATTCAAATCCCAAATATTCCAGAATATTCAATATCCCAGTCAAAAAAAATTATTAAAAAATAATCCAACCAAATTCAGATAAACCCATGACAGAATTTTTATTAACCTGCAATACCCATAATTCTTTCAACCGATTGGAAACGGATTTGCAGACAAGTAGTGGCTCTATGTTCAGATTCTTCTTCAATGTGATTATATATTTTCAGCAACTAAAATTACCATCCATAATAAAATTATCCCATAATCTCCAATAATTCACAGTTATTATCTTCCTTAGTCTAAGCTTAATGCGACCAAAAAGTCCTGGGTATTACAATCAAGCTGCTTACCACATGTGAAACTAGAGGGAGCAGTGTGAGGGTTGGAGGAGACGAGTTGGACCACTGCATTGCACTCTGCAGACTGCAATTCGTTTCTTATTTCTTCATAATTGAGTGTTGGAGTTGGAATGATTGGTCTTCGTGAGCCGGGCAGGGCACAGTTCGGGTTTGTTTATTAATTTGAAATTTATGTCAGTTTGATTTTGTCAGTTTTGCAAAATATAAACCGAAAACCAAACCAAAATTTTCTATTCTTACCAAACTGAATTGAAACTCTATTCTAGAATGTACAAAACTGATCCGAACCAAACCAAATTGACCGATTCTTGTTCGATTCATCGATTCCGGTTTGGTTTTGCACACTCTTGATTGATTGACTGAGACAGAAGTGTCCGTTTGGTTTCGAGGATGAGCTGATCTGGTTGCGGATGACTAAACCCTGCCACAAAGAGGCCTAACATTTATGTTCCAGATGTATTAAGCAAATTAACAAAAACAATCACTAAATTATAGGGTCAATAACAAGTTAACTATTAAAAAAATTTTGCTAATAAATAAAACACTCAATTATAAAAAATGAATTGAGCAAATATCGCTGTCATGTTTTTTGTTAAATAATATTTTATTTCCCCCGCGAAATGTTATCTTTCCGTTGTGGAAGGTAAGTATTTGAAATAGGAATCAAAAGACATTACTTTTCTCAGAGGAAATATGACTTTCCACAGTTGAAAGACAACGTTTTTCCAATCAAACTGTATATTCTTGTAAATAATATGACGTCTTTGGGGAAGAGTAATCCTGAGGAAGAAAAGAAGTGGATTCAATTGATCACTGAAAATTATTTATTTAATTCGATTTATCAAATTTTAGTTATTCTCTGAAATTATTATTTTAAATTCAGATCAAATATTAATACTAGAATTGTTGAGAGGAAAATTGATTGTCTTCGTCGGTGATTCTCTGAACAGAAATATGTGGGAATCTCTGGTTTTTATTATGAAAAACTCAGTCAAAGATCAAAGCAAGGTGTTCGAAATGCATTAGAGAAAACATTTTTTAGAGGAAGTTTCCTACTCTTTCATTTTCAAAGTAAGGTCGCTGTTAATGATGATATTTGCGTGTAGTTTATCTTTTATAGTTGAGTGATTTATTAGTTAGCGAAAATTGTTCAATGGTTGACTTGTCATTGATCTCATAGTTTAGGGGTTGTTTTGTTTAGTGAGAGTCACAGAGAGCAGAGCGTCGACTCTCACTCACTGTGAGAGTCGACCTCTTTGCAACGATCTTCCGACCGTTGCTTTGCAATTGCAACGGTCCGAAGACCGTTGGTGATGGTGTTGGCAAGAATGGCAACGGTCCAGTGACCGTTGCCTTGCCTTCCCCGGCCGTTGCTTGCTTCTCTGCACAGAGAAGCAAGTTGCTTCAAGCAACGGTCTTCAGACCGTTGCAATTGCAACAGTCTGAAGACCGTTTCCCTCATCCCCTCCTTCATTTTTTCTATAAATACCATTACAATTCTTCCTAAATTCTTCACTAAAATCTTTCTCCCAATCTCTCAATCTCTCAATCTGTTACATTTCTCATCAATTTATCAATTTATCAATCTCTCAATATTTCTCACCGAGTCACCATTTTAAAGGTATATTTTATTTTATTCATTTTTATGTTTTTTAATGTAATGTGTATTAACTAACAAATTTTTTTTCCCGATTTCTGTAGGACTCATCGTATTCGTGGAGATGATCACAACAATTGCATACTATTGTTGTGTAATTGGTGTGCGGTATCATTTTTATTATTAATTGTTTCGCAGTAGTCAATTTTTTTAATTATGGATCCTCGCGATTTTTTGCTTGACACTTTTAATGACACTAACGATGATATTGAGGAAATTAGAGAAGATAATCTCACAATTGCAATTGATCAATCATCGGCACATGCATCCACATCGTCACCTAGAAAAAAAAGAAGTAAAACGTCGAATGTATGGAATCATTTTGAAATGAAAGATATTAAAATTGGTGAAAAAATAGAAAGTAGAGCACAATGCAAATATTGTATTAAACATTATGCATACGTATCCGGTAGTTCTACTAGCACACTTGGTAGGCATTATACAAAATGTCACTTAGACGAGTAAGTGAGAGACCCTACACAAACACTCATAAATGCTAGTGGCAGTGACAATTTTATGTATTCACATAATAAAATGAGAAAATGAGTAACAAAATATATATCACAATCTGAGGCACCTTCATCTATGTTTGATAGCGAGTTATTTGAAAATTTTATGAAAGAGTATATTAATCCTAGTTTTAGATGAGTCCCTAAAAGTACGACGCGGAGTGATATTATTAAAATGTATAATAATATGAAAAATGAATTAATTGCGTTTTTTTCAAATGCTCCGTCTATGTCTATTTGTATTACTTCTGATTTATGGAGTGCACCTAATGCTTTAGGATATATTGTCGTAACTTCTCATTTTATTGATGACTCTTGGCAATTAAATAAAAGAATATTAGAATTTCGTAGTTGTGAATATCCACATAGTGGCGTTACCATTTATAGATATATTGCTGGAATTTTGCAAGAATATGCTATTAGAGATAGAATTTTTAGTATTACGCTAGATAATGCTGCTGCTAACGATGTTGCAATTCTTGAATTTAAAAGGTTATTTCAATTAGATACGACTCATAATACTCTTTTTCATATGAGATGTGTTTGTCATATTTTAAATTTAGTTGTTCGAGATGGCATATCACATATTTCGATACATATTGAATCTATTCGATCTGCAATTTCTTATATTACTTCATCTAATACGCGACAGCAAGAATATAAAGAATGTTGTAAAGCTGCTCAACTTAAACCAAAAAAATTAAAAACCGAGGTAGATACAAGGTGGAATTCGACTTATTTAATATTAGAAAATGCTAAGTCATATTGGTTAGTTATTTGTGCTTATATTAGTGAAAAAACAAAATGTATTACTCTTGATCATAATAGTTGCGATATTGCTAATTTATTTCTTGATTTTTTAAAACAATTTTTTGAAGCTACAAATGAATGTTCGGGAATTTATTATCCCACTACTCATCTTGTTCTCCCACTTTTTATAAAATTAACAGGTACTTTTCAAAAATTTAAACAAAGAAATGAATTTTGTGCATTAATTGAAAAATAGAAAGAAAATTTAAAAAATATTGGCTTAACATACCTCATATTTTTTGTTTTGCATGCATAATGCATCCTAGATTTAAATTAAATGGAGTGTGTATAATGCTTGATAGAATTTCTTCTAATTTAGGTATTTCTTCTTCAATTAATGGTGCTCAATTAAAAAATGAAATTGATAATTTATTTTCTTCTTATGAATTTAAATATTCTAATAATCGTTCAATTCCTTCATATGATATGCATACTAGTTCTAGTAGTGGTGCTTGTGGTGGAGATCCACAAGATTTTATGTATGATATATTTAAGCAAATAGATAGCAATGTTCATTCTTATAATTCACAAAAAAATGAACTCGATATTTATCTTAACACCTACCATAACATTTCTCGCCCCGAGGATTTTGATATTTTGGCTTGGTGGAGAGTCAACTCTATTTCATTTCCTATTCTTTCTAGAATGGCACGTGATCTACTAACACCTCCGGTCTCTACAGTAGCATCAGAGTCTGCTTTTAGTGCAGGTGGACGTGTGTACGATGATAAATGAGGAAGACTTGCACTAGAAATCGTTGAGGCACTCATTTGCATGAAGGATTGGAACGACACTGTGACGAGAGATCAACAACGAGAATATGACATAGTCGAAGAATTCAAAAATTTGGATGTCGAAGACTAAATTTTTATTTAAATTTGAAATTGTAATTTTTATTTTCATATATTTTCTTTATCTTGTAAGTTGTGCTTTGAAATTGTAATTTAAATTTGAAATTGTAATTTTCATTTTTATTTTGAAATTGTAATAAAAATATTTGTTCAATTCAATAAAAATATTTATTCAATTAAATTATTAATTATAGTATTTTTACATTATAATAATAAATGTTTATTATAGTTTTAAATTGTATAATATTGAAAATAATTTATAATATATTTATATAAGATATTATTATTTATGTATATTTGGCTCGTTAGGCTCTGCTCGGCTCGTTAAGGCTCGTTAGGCTCGGTCGGCTCGTTAGGCTCGATCGGCTCGGTCGGCTCGACAGGCTCGTTAGGTCAGTTTGTTAAGCTCGGCAGGCTCGACGAGCCAGACTTTTTCAGGCTCGGCTCGTTAGCCACCTCTAAACTTATCTAAATGAATTTTTTTTAACCCTTTCTAAATTTTTATAAAAAAGAAATATATAACTATAGTATTTAATTTTTGTACTAGTAATGTCCAAAAGCGACATCAAGCAAAGTCTACGTGACGTATAATGTATTAAGTTGGGTAGACATTATTAAGTTTATCGTGAAAGCATTAAACTTTGCGTTGTATTTATATCATTTTTAATAGTCACCCAAATGAAAATAAATAAAATATTTAAATCAGTAAAAGCCCCAATTAGATCTCAAAACTTCTTTTTCTTTTTTGTTTTTCTGTCATAATGCTGCACAATCTCATAGACCCCGTCGCACAAAGTGTGGAAGTTGTTATCATCATTAGCTAGCATATGTGTTGTCATAATATACCACGGAATCTTAATTACTCATTTTAGAAAGTAGTTTTTGGGTTCTTTTAATGCATAGGTTTGTCTCAAGAAGCTTGTAGATAACAAATTGGTGGTTCAACAATAAAGAGGAACTCATTTATGAGAGAACAATCATGCAAGTTTATCACAGTCATGATACTTATGCGAGCCCACGAGAATGGGTACTTGAGAAAATGTGACCCAGAAAAACCTCCCAATCATTCAACCTTATCAAACAAAACAGTGGGGCCTTGAGTCACATACGTGTTAAAATAATAATTAGTTCGGGATTTGCACGAGACATGGGCCTCAAAAGTCTGGTCTAAGCAATGACGTCCATCATACATCTCAGTTCAAGATAAACTCAAAAATGGCCGTAGAAGCAACTACAAGTACAACATAACTGCCATCATTCATAACTCATGTTTTCGGCTTGGTGCCTTACCGAGTCGAAGAGTTGTGTAGACAGATATCGCTCTCCGAAGCTCGGAAAAACCACCTACAATTACAAGAAACACAGGAAACACCATATTCAGATTTGGCCAAGGCTGCCAAAGATGTGAGATTAGAATCAAGACTCTGATGCTTCTCAATTCTACTCCCCTTGCACTTGGTACTCAAACCCAAACTCATTTTAGACTCCAATAAAACTCGGTAAGTATATCTTGAGAAAGGCCAAAAACAATGGTGTAATACAGCTATCCTAGTGCCCATAACAGCACTCATTGTCCTCGTTGCATTTGTTTTCTTACAAAAAACCAGTAGTTTCATTCCAAGGATGACGATTGACGAATGTAGCTCAGGAAAGAAACCATGGCCATAAAATTGATGATGCAAAATGAAAATAAATCGTTGACACTTTTTTTCGTAGTATGCATACCATGCCATGATATTTTGGGTCATTTTAAAGTAAAAAAGTTGCTCAGAGTCAAGTTGTGAAGTGATGAAATATTCCTACAAAGTGAAACAATTTGGAGAAGGTGACGACTTACAACAATGAGTTTTCCTGCATTTTCTGGCCTCTTTGCCAACTTAATGGCAGCAGCTGTTGCAGCACCAGAAGAAATCCCCACCTACAAAGCAATTATTTTCACAGTCAGAATGTTATTTTGGTTGGCAATTTCATTGCATACCAAAAAAAAAGTGGAAATTAATTACCAAAAAAAATCAAAATTTAAAAATGGACATTTGATTCAAAAATCAATTTCAAAACAGTGGTACAAAGTTAAAATTAAAACTAGATTTGGAAAAAGCTTCTGATTCAATAAAGGCAGCATTTTTGTAAACTAAATATTGGAATAATATAGTTTGTCAAGCATCAAAAAAATGAAGATTTAATATTGACTTGATATCTGATGCAGGGAAGATAAAATGATGTAGTGAGTAAGGAAGATTGAGTAAGAAAGAGGAAGAAATTAGAAGGAAAGACAGGGAAGAAGAAAACACAGGAGAGGGAGGAAGAAGAGGAGGTTAGCCGAAGAGGGAGAAGTGTGGAGTTACATGAGAAAACATGATTCCATATTCATCAACTAACTAAACTAATTACATCTTGAAGTTTAAATAGAAAGAAAATATAACTAATGGACCTTATAGAAGATAAAACCCAATTACAAAATAAACTTAACTAATGGACCTTATAGAAGATAAAACCCGATTACAAAACATAATGAAAACAAATTACAAAATATAAATGAAAGAAATGACATAATTAACAAATAGTAAATGCTCATGTGATGTCCTCATCAACTCTCCTGGGGTGAGGAAAACTCGACCCAGACGAGTTAATAGATCCACCAATGAACGATCTGATCAATCACCCAACCATAAGTTAAATGGTTGAGCCACCTGCTTTCGACGCCCATAAACACGTACAACTGGAGGTCTAGATTTGGAACTTCCTGAGGGAGTGTCTGAATCTGGTAACGGAATAGCCTGATGACGCCGATAGAACTCCAATAAATCTGGATCCAAGGGTTGAAGTGTCTCTCTAGAAATCCAAGTGCAATCGCTATCTGGCCGACCCATCCAACGTACAAGGAAGTGTTGAACCTCCCCTTCATTAGTAAATACAATTTGTTCATCTAGAATAGCATCAATTTTATCCTTATAAGTTGTGGCAGGGAAAACTTGAGAAGTAATATCAGGAGAGGTAGGCTTAAAACGGATAGATGAAGGGAGGAGAGAATCATCAGAAGGATTAAAATGACCTTTATAGGCGACTAGGTCCTCAACATTAAAGGTAGAAGAATAACCAAAAATGAGATGGAAGATCAACAACATATGCATTTGGGCCAATTCGCTTTAAAATTTTAAAAGGACCAGTACTACGAGCTTGCAATGTAGAAGCGGATCCGAATGAACGTCGCTCAGGGCAAATCCGAACCATGACATAATCTCCAACATTAAATTCAACATGTCGTTTGTGTAAATCAGCTCGTACTTTATATGATGCATTACTTGCTTCTAATTGTTTATTGATCTCTATATGCAAATCATAAAGATATTGTGCAAACATTTCAGCTGTCATAGACACATTAGCATGCATAGACATAGGAATGAGGTCTAAAGGCTTCCTAGGTTTAAAACCATGCACAACTTCTAAGGGACTCATGCTTAAAGATCGATTCATGGAACTATTATATGCAATTTGAGCTGTAGGAAGAATCAAATCCTAATTCCTAAGATTTTCTTTGACTAAACACGTTAACAAATTACCAAGACTCCAGTTAACGACTTCATTTTGGCCATTGATTTGAGGATGATAAGCAATAAAAAATTTTAAGGTTGTACCAGTCATGTGCCATAGAATTCTCCAAAAATGACCCATAAAATGAACATCTCTATCAGAAACAATGGTCTTAAGAAGACTACACAGATTTACAATCTCTTTGAAATAGAGGCTAATCACTTTAGATGTGTCTACATTTTAGGACAAAGTACAAAGTGAACCATCTTTGAAAAACAATCAACAATGAAAACATAATCAGGTTTCTTTGGAGTGCATGGGGTCTCAAAGCATTAATAACATTTAATTCTTTATGTTCAATAACTTTCTTTGTATGAGAGGACTCCAAGAGTTTGGGGGTCGGAGAAAGAGGGTTAATATGAATTTTCTTCCCATTAAATAAGAAAGAACAAGAATTGGATCGGCCATGGATAGTAACATCCAAATCAAACAACCATGGACGACCGAGGATGACATGGCCGACATCCATAGGGATAACATCACACCAAATTTTCTCTTTATATTCAAGAAAGTGAATAGGGACCAAACAACGCTCCTTCACTGCTATAGAAGAAGTATCAATCCAAGAGATATTGTAAGGTTGAAAATGAGAGACTGACTTCAACCCCAGACGAGATACAGTAGTAACAGACACAGCATTGATACAACTATCACTATCCACAATGATTTTGCAGGCCTAATTGTTGATTTTGATATAAGTGTGAAAAATCGAATGGCGACGCCAATCTGCATCATCTTTGGGCTGGGTAAGTGTACATCTTATAACACTTAGTCGAGGCAAGGTAGAAAGATTTGGCATGGGAAGGGTTAGAATACAACCTAAAAAGTTATTATTATCCAAATCTCCAAACTCTTCAGGATTCGGTTCATAGACTTGCTCTTCAATAGTCTCCTCATTTATCTTTTCACTCTCTTCTATGACTAGAGTTCGACTGGGACAATTAGAGGAAATGTGACCAAAACCCTTACAATTGAAACACTGCAAACGAAAAGAATTTCTTGAATGGTTCAAACTTTTGTCTTTATTTTCTTTAACAAATGGGGCACGAGATGGAGGAGGACCAAGGAGAGACTTAGGAATAGCAGGAGTCGAGACAAGAGAGGATTTATTGTCACTCTGTTTTCTATATAAAGTTTTTGTCACTAATTCATAGTCTCGAACTAAAGAATAAGCATGGTCTAAGGTATTAACACCTCGAAGGATAAGCTCACGCCTAAGGTCATCTTTTAAACCTTGTCGGAATCTACTCAAAGTCATGACTTCATCTTCAACAACTTGACTTCTCATTCTGAATTCTTCAAACTGATTGACATACTCAGTAACTGACCTGTTACTTTGGGAAAGGGCATTCCATTGATCTAACAGATTACCCCGATAGGATTGGGGTAAGTACTTCTCTTGTAGTCGTCGTTTCATTTCCTCCCAACTTCCAACAGGTGGTGCACGACGCTTATCGAGGAGATCCTTTACACTTTCCCAAAACAATTGGGCATTACCAGTTAATTCGAAACTGGCAAATTGAACTCTTTGATTTTCTGGCACTCCGTACCAAGTGAAAAAATGATCCATATCCTTAACCCATTGAGTAAAGACACGAGGATCCAAACATCCATCAAAAGTAGGAGCATCTAACCTGATATTTTTAACGAGTTGTTCGTCCTGGCGATTAGGAGATTGAAACCCTCGATGGTAATGATTTTGACCTCGTTCACGACCATAATCCCTATCTCTACGGTCACGTCCAAATGGTTGTCGAGCATCTAGCGGACGATGGTTGGGCCTATTGTGGGACACTTCAGAATTCTCTGAATCAGAGGGATGAGGGATTTGTTCCATATTGTTCAACCTATTTTCAAGATGTATGTTTGTTTCACGAGTAACAGCCAACTCAGTCTGAATTGTAGCTAATTGTTCCTGGAATTGTTGTCGGTTGACACCTAATTGTGCTAATTGTCGGGTAAGGATTTCAAATTGAGCTGGATCCATCCCAACAGTACTAATATTAGGTGAGACCTAACGACCACTACGTAACTGTATGCAATGCAACACTCTTCAAATAAAAGACAATGTAGAGATCAATAAGCAAGTAAAAGCATGAAATGAATCATATCTACTAAAGCCAAAATTAAAGCGCATTTAATTAATTAATTTTTATTACTCCTAACAAAGCAAGCAAATAGAGCTGATATTTTAAAAATGATAAAGCAAAAGGCCAAATACCATGTCACAAAAATCAACCACCACAAATTTGATTAACAGAACAGTGGTGAAAAAAATATTTGGGAAAATGAAATAATCAGCAATGATTAAATCACGTTATCGATCATATCATATGATATTAAGGTGGGCCAAATTTAATTAGATAGGATACGAGATTTGGCATGTGTGTGATAATCTATTGTAAGTAAGTCACAACTAATAAAAATAAAATTAACCCTTTATCTAAAATTAAAGAGTGTATTTCTATTAAAAGGTTTGGTTTAGAAAACTCCCCTTTACGTAGGATGGTGTCTGCCAAAATTAGTCCAGTGTGAAGTGTGAACTGATGCGACTGCAACTTGGTGTGACTAGTTCCTCCAAATAAAAAATATCTTCTTTAAGACTTTGCTCTGTCTCCTTCTACGCTGTAGTCCAAGAAGAACAAAGAAGAGCTTCTGTTCGAGTGAGCGTAGGCCTGTTCGACTGAGAGGCTCAAGACCCAGTTGCTGAAGACGACTACGGCGGCAGAAAAGCTGTGCGAGACGTGCGGTTATGCGACGGTTATGACTAGATCGAGCGGTTAGACAACATAACGCCGACGAGTATGAAGAAGAGGCAGATTCGGCCGGCGACTCTGGCGATGAAGAAGTATCTCCTGACTGTAAGGCGAAATCCAAGGTTGAAATGGTGACGGGTGACGGTTGACGGAGATGGTGACGAAGTTGAAGACGGTAATGGAACCCAGTGTTGGAGATCCGTCGAAGATGAAGAACAGAAGCGACACAGAAACCAATAAAAGGGAAGAAACTGCTTAAGAGGGCTGTTGTGACCAAGACGGAAAAATAGAAAGGAAACAGGGTAACATTTTGGCAGCAATTGAAAATTAGATCACGAATTATTGTTTAAGAAAACAATAAGACCGAGCTCTGATACCAAACTGATGCAGGGAAGATAAAATGTAGTGAGTAAGGAAGATTGAGTAAGAAAGAGGAAGAAATTAGAAGGAAAGACAGGGAAGAAGAAAACACAGGAGAGGGAGGAAGAAGAGGGAGAAGTGGAGAGTTACATAAGAAAACATGATTCCATATTCATCAACTAACTAACTAAAAGTTTAAATAGAAAGACAACATAATTAAGGGAACTTATAGAAGGTAAAGTCTAATTATAAAATAATAAACTTGAGTAATAAGATAAAGCTTATAAAAACAAATTACAAAACATAATAATGACATAATTAACAAATAGTAACTTCGTCAATATCACTCCAGATTATTTTAAATAAATCACTAGTGCCCTTGAAAATATGTCTAGAATAAATAACAAAAGAGTTTTTGTACAAAAAAGAATTTGGAAACTGCAATTGAATGGGTTTTGAATTCCGAACAGTTTCTTGAAACAAGTTTCAATTAAAAAAGGAAATATAAACTTTTTTTTAAGCTCTCAACATTCACAAAAATCAAAAGTGTAAGAACATTCAATCCCTTAGAACTCACAATACACGTATTTTCAAAAAAAAGACCGCCATGCAACTAAAACCGTATAAAAAATATTGCAATATTTTTCTCCTATGAGCATCAGAAACAACTTTAAAATCTAGATAAAAGGACACCAATTTTAGTACAGTGTTTCTGAGTTTTAGTTTTTTTTTATGCAATAAAGAAACATATGGCTGATAAAGAAATCCATACCAGCAATCCTTCTTTTAAAGCTAGAAGTTTTGCAGTTTCAATGGCATCCTCGCTAGATATCTGATTTTATGCACACATGGAAGATAGTAGGAAAAAGTCAGACAGAATATATTCCAAAGGATGCAAACGGGAAAGTTGAAAAATATAAATTTTAGATTGCAACATGACACACAGAAGAAAAATCAAAAGGATTTGGAAGTTTTTTTTTTAACTGGTTCATCAAGCGAATAGTTATATGATTAAAATTGGAGAGAAAATAAGTCCTACAAACATTTTACACTATGTGCTCCTGAGAGTGAGTGTTTTTATAACATAGCAAAATGATTGTCCAAGAGCCTTACAAATTCTTTTTAACATGTCTGACATCTGAACATACGTTAGAAATAGTACTATAAAAGAGTAAAATAACTTAAAAGAAGAGTAGTTCAAGTTGAAAAGCAAAGGCTATCACAACTGCATATAAACATAAACAACCAAGCAAAAAAAATGGGTAACAAGTTTTGGGTACTTTGGCCCGTGTATTGTCGTGAGTAATACGATTGGAGGTTTTTCATGTGCCACGTTACAACTAAAAATGTAAGTTATAAAAAAAATAAAACAAAATACATGACTCTTGAGGTATATCTAAGTGAGAGAAAATAAATTTGATGTCGAGACTTACTTGAATAACTTCATCGAGCAAATTAAGGTCCAAGACATCAGGGATGAAGCCAGCACCAATTCCTTGAATGAGATGCTTGCCTATGAATGCACTACTAGTGTTAATACGTACACTTTGAAAAGAAATGGAATTAAGTACTAACAAAGATTTTCAGTTTTAGCCATGATGTTAAATTATCAACCATATCTTGAATATTTAAAGCAATTGATTGGGTCATTCACGTCAAAGATTCATTTTGAAATCAATGGCAAATATTCCTCAATGGGAATTAACTTAAACATTGGCACAGGGACTGAAAAGTGAAAAGAGCTCAATCGTAAAAAGGAAAAAAATGTGGATTAATTCAGAGGCACCAAACCCATGGTCTGCTGTAGCCAAAAAGACAGGAATGAAACTAGCAAAATTTCCTCAGCTTAGGAGAATCTTCCTCTTCCTAGTTATTAGTTTCATTTGACATCACGGTGGACATAGTTTACAATCATCAAGTATGATCATGGCACACAAAATATTGTCGCTTGGATGGCTTTTACTGCAATAATGTTTTCTACTTAATCCTGCGAATCTAAGATGTTGCTGTCCCTTTACTTTTGATGTTCATCCTTCAAATGGTGTTCTGTAACCATAACTACAATGTGGTCATTGGTTTCAAGATAGTTGGAACAATTGATTGATGGTTGTCTGTATGGGCTATAAGGACTTGATACCAAGCATACCCTTCCTGCCCAGCTCTATCAGGAAGCCCTTCTTTTGCCATACTTAAAAAAGTCTTAGCCCAGTTTCCATTGCATTCTCTGCTACAGAATTCAGACTTCAGGGTCAGTCTGGTGGCCTCGGCATAACCTTCTTCAGATCTTTCATCCTTGTCTTAGTCTTAGTCTACCATATCGGACAAGATACAATCAATGCAATTTGTCCCCCCTTTGGGTTGCTCTTCATTCGGTGTTCACTTATCTAGGGCCTCAACCTTAACATGGCATTGAGTTTCACTTCAAAACTAGTTGTAATGGGCTTAAGCTAGCTGAGCCTTGATGGAACAATTACACTTGCCTCTTATATGCAACGTCTTCACCTCTTTTATCTTGCCCCAGATGGGAGATTAAATTTTTCTCTCTAGTCAAAAGGAGCCTTTGATTCTCAAGCCCAAAATAAAGTATATTTCTTCATATTACTTCTTCACATTCCCTCTTCTTTCTATCTTTTATTATGTTTGCTCTTTAAGAACCATTGGTCATCAAGGTAATCCATTTTATTGATGAGTATAAGTCCAAGATTTATAGGGTCAAGAAACTTACATACCCAGCTAGTTTCATATTTTTCAGTTAATCTATCTATAACAACTCATAATCTCACATCGTCAGAGAAAGACCTGGAGTGTGAGTCAATAACCTCTTGGGCATCCTCCTTCATGCCAGCTTTTGAGGGCGAGTCTTACCCAAACTGGTTGTTACAGTGGTATCCTGATCTTAGGGATGACCCACCCTCATCACAAAACTGTGGGAGCATTGCTAACTGTTGAGTGCAGGGTCTGCGAAGTCACTAGCCAACATGGGCTTCGTCGGTTCTTAAAAATAATAGATCATAACAACCCAGAATCTCATATCGCCAGAGAAAAGTATAAGGTGTGGGTTAATAACCTCTTAGGCACCCTCCCCATCAAGTTAGCTTTTGATTGTGAGTTCTACCTAATTGGTTGTTACAAAATGAGCCACATAAACGAGTTCCTGTCATTGTCCACTTTGCCTGGGGAACACGATCATGAGACCTAAACTCAAAGGAAATCACCAGGGGGTTTCGATCTTTTTCAACAAAATCATCAAGGGTAAATCAACAAAGCCTAAAGTTATGTCTTTTTCCTATTAAGGTTGCTTGTTCTTCTTCTTCCTTACCATTGCAAGGAAGAATAGTAATGGACATGTAGCGCACCTTCTTCTTTTGCAATTGATATTATTGATCAGGCCCCCTCGCAGCATCAATTAAGCCAACTAACAATCATATAAGAAACTCGCTGAACTTTCATGTCTTTATAAAACATTTTAGATTATTTTACTCCTGAAAATAAATCAAATACACCTTTTGGGATTGGTGTTCATTTAAGAAAACTTGTCTTCCCTTATGTAACTACTTTAATATAGAATATTAAGTTTGTTTTTCAGCAAAAAATAGAAACAAAAACTCACCTGGTTGTCCACCATTCAATACTGCACTTTCAATTGGTTCCACCCCATAAATCTAATCAAGCAAAGAAGAACATTCTATTAGAATCTAATATCTCTCGCATATGTGCTTGAAATGAAAAGGCCAACCTTGATATTTGGATTTTGTTCTTTTAAAAATTTTCCAACACCAGTTATTGTTCCCCCAGTACCTATCCCGGAGACAAAAGCATCAACTTTCCCACCAGAGTCTCTCCATATCTCTGGGCCAGTAGTTTCATAATGAATCTACACAAGCAAGAAGAAAAAAAAAATTCTTTGCAATCACCTATCAAGAATATGAAATTAACAACAATTTCATAATCAGACGGAAAAGGAAACTAGTTTGGTGGAAAAACTTTCAATGAAAAAAGAAACAATCAAGTAGTAGTTTATTTGGTTCCAACTGG
The DNA here is from genome assembly GCA_022433065.1 of Begonia loranthoides. NCBI lineage: Eukaryota > Viridiplantae > Streptophyta > Magnoliopsida > Cucurbitales > Begoniaceae > Begonia > Begonia loranthoides. The sequence continues at coordinate 11,720,072 of CM039484.1, read as the reverse complement.
AAAAACTATAAAAAAAAAGGCTTATAATGAAAAAATACGTAGAAACATATAACAAGTTTCAATCCAAAAAGTAATATCATCCCATAAGAGGCATGAATTTAGTTTGGTTTTCTCCTACTGCAAGGAAATTGTTGTACTCTAAATGTTTCCATGTAGTTCTTATTGAGAGTAGTTTTCCCCTCTTTTATCTTGTAATTTCTTCTTCTTAATGCAAATTGTTTCTTATATATATAAAAAAAAAAAAGAACCATGAAAAACTACCTTTGGATTTGCAGGGTTTTCAAATTGCTTTAGAATAAAAGAATTTGGCGTAACTTTTTGTAGCTCGTCAGACTTCTCAAAAACGCCATTAACGCCTTTGGCAGGGTCAGTGAGGTATAACTCTGCTCCAAAAGCTAGTAGAACAATTCTTCTTTCTAGACTATATGAAGCTGGCATGACAAGTATAAGCCTGTATCCCTTGACTGCCGCTATGCTTGCCAACCCAATGCCAGTGTTACCACTCGTCATCTCAATGAGGACAGTCTTATGCAAATGCAAAAATAAACGAGTGAAAAACACACCATTTTAGACTTTATATCTTCATGTCATTAGAATTTAGATTAAAATCTATATAATTGAATGCCAATTCAGAGACTTGGAGTTTGTTTGGAAAATGTTCAGGAAAACGGATTGTCACTTTCAAAAACAGAAACTTGATGTTCTAAATGGCATGCAAACAAACATTACATGAAACATTACTTCAAAGATTAGTTTGCGAAAATAACATGTTCCTTAACATCATTAGCATGATATTTTTTTTTCCAAAAACAGCTTTTGAGTTGATCTTTCCAATGAAATTGTATGGCCAAGTTACGGATTAAATACATTCATCCATATTCGTTAGAGCAGTATAATATTATAGGGGCTGTTACTTGATTTGTTGTAAATGTGATGGATTACAGTATTCTCTAATATTGACCAAGAAATACTCTACTAACCTTCCCTGGTGTAATCAGGCCCTTATCCTCTGCCTCTTGTATCATACTAAGTGCAATCCTACGTGTCAATAATCAAATGGTAAAAGCAATTATGATTGTCAAAGTTTTCTCCAAGGTTATATCACTTCAAATCTGACCAAGTTTTAGATGGCTAGATTGACAGTTTACCTGCTGAATTGTAACAATTTTAGGCATGCTCTTTTTTCTCAGTCCTCAATGAGTTGAATTTTATCTTTTTTCTTTCGTCTTTTTAGAACTTCTTAACCTTCATTTCAAACTTTTTTTTCCAGTACTTCCGATCCATTTTTATAAAAATTTGACAAGTTACCTGTCCTTAACGCTAGAGCAAGGTTCCATAATCTCTAGTTTGGCTGCTATGCTAGCAACACAGCCATCCACAACTTTGTTGAGATATACCATCGGGGTGTTTCCTATTAACTAACCATCAAGGAGAAGAAAAAGATATAACCCATACGTCAAAACTAATAACAAATTTACCAACAATATGAGAAATTAAAAGAAGGTAAGTGATACTACTTCTGTGAGATCGTTTTTGATCGTACACACGCCTTCCATGCTATACTTTCTCTCTTCCTTTCACAAAAGCTGCGAATGTGGAAATAAAATTATGAGGGAAAGGTATAGAATCCCACTCAATGCCCATCTATAGCTAGGCACTAGGGAGACATTTGAGTACTTTACCTAACAATCGTCGAATTTTCAAACGTTCAGCTCACAAAAAACAAAAACCTCTAAGAAGTCAACAGAGAAAAGTATACGTCAAACTTTAGGGTGGGAAACACAAGAGAGAGCTTCTCACATGAAGCCCTTCTCCCCAAATTAACAAACACCAGTTAAATCAATCATAAATCAATAGTCAGGGAGAAAAACAAAGAACCCAGCACTGAATTTTGTCAAACAATTCTAAGACTTGAAACAAGAATAGGCAAATGGAAAATCCAAAATATAGTTTACTATGATTCGATAGCGCGCCATAGGAACTGTATCAATGAACAGAAAACACACGTTATATCAACCACAAATCAACGGCGAGTGAGAAAAACGAAGTACCCAACAGTGAAATTCGTCAAACAATGCGATGACTAGGAACAAGAATCGCCAAATGAAAATAATGAGTATTCTAACAATAATTTGTTAATGTGGTTAACGGTAATTAAAATAACATTGACTTCATCGATAACGGGTAAGAGAAAGGAGAGGTCCCCGTCTCCTTCCTAGCTCCAAAACGTGTCAGTAAATGGTTCGGAGATGCTTGCTCTTATTATGGAGATGATTAGAGATGTGAGTTTTATCCCATCGAAATGCCTTGGACTCTATCTCCTCTGCCCTTCATCACGACCTATAAATGTCAGTAGTCACCTTTCCACTATACTTTTATTTTCAGTGGGTCCTATTAAGTGTTGGTAGTTTCTATTATTCATATGGGTTATTTTCATAGAATACCTCCAAGGATACCCACCTTTTCAATCAACACCTTAATGTTTTAAAATTTTTAAACAACACCTTAATGTTTTAAAATTTTTAAACAACACCTTATAGTATGAGGTGTTATCAGCCACCACCTTCTGTTAACTACCAGTTTCTCTAATCTCTCGAAGGTCAAGAGCAGCTCATCAACCTCGCCTCCCACGTACGCTCGCTGATCTCCTCTCCGAAGCACGAAGGCGAATCGATCTGGTGTGCGAAGCGAGCTGCGTCCCGAAGCGAAGTAAGCTACGACCTCCCACTGCGAACCGAGGCGAGCTGCGACCTCCCGCTGCGAACCGAGCTCCGATTGAGTTGGGCGACCTCCGATTGCGAATCGACCTCTGACTGAGCTGGGCGAACTCAAAATCTGCCTTCAGGTTTGATTGTTCCTCTCTGCTCTTGAGCATCACCAAATGTATCTCTCCACTTGGGGAAGATCGAAAATGTGGACGAAATAATGAGAAAACATGCCGGCATCAGGTTACAGGTATTTTGTTCAAATTCATCATAAGTGATCATTTTTGTTCCATCTGCTTATTTTAGTGGCATATTCAGAGCTGAAAATGTTCGAAAACCTGGTTGGTGGGTGTTTGTTTATTGTCTATGATATGCTTCTTAACGTGTAAATGGGTTGTTGTTTCTACAGCCGCCCATCGGCATAGATCGGGCCGGCGAAATGGACGATTGGGAAGAGAGAGAGTTCAAAGTTTCGGGCTCGAGCTGGGTCGTTAACAGCATTGACATAGTAGCAGCGGGTTTAGGCTGGATTCCTTGAAAGACTTGGATTTTTGCTGCCAAAAGCTATATCTAATGCCATTTCCTCTGGATCTAAACTCAAAGCCGGAAAATAAAAAAATGGCTATGAGCAACTTGCTCTTTACACAAAACAGTAAAGCTCAAGATAAGACTCGGGTTTTGGATCGAAAGGCGACCAGTATCAAGCAATTTGTGGGTTCATTTTTGGAGGATAATAGAAACTCTTTGTAGGATGGTGTTTGATTAGGCTGTGATATATGAATCATTATGCCCATCTTTATTTGAATTTTTTGGTACTTTAAAGGTAATTTATGGCCAATGGGAAGAAAATATAGAGGAAAAGGAAGATTAGATAGATCGTTTATATAGATTCTACGTTCTCAAAAGAAAAATGTCATCTTATCTATTTGAAAATGTACTGTATATATTCTACAACATTTTGTGGGGAATTATCGGTCAGATAATGATTGACCAGAGGCTACACAGAAGATACAGAATGACAAAACTACACATTACTTTAGATAGGAAGCTTGGACTGCATACTCTTTGGTTGCTACCTCATTCCTCTTCAGCGTGGTTGTTGGATGAAACGAGGGCTGTACCTTGGACTCACTCGCTTCGATGCGGATGCCTTCTCTGCATATTTAGCTGGTTCTGCTGCAGCTCTTTGAACCCCTCTCTGGAAAGAGGTCATCCAGTGCATGTTCTTCTTCATTGCTTCATTCATTGCGCTTGTTACCAAAATTTCAAACCATTGTGGTGGTGAGTCTATACCATTTTTGTGAACTGCATTGGTATTTGATAAAGTAGGTTTGAGTTCTTCAGTTCCAGATCGAATGAACTCTTCATACTGAGCATCCATGCTTAAAAAATCTTCATCAGCATCAACATCAACATCAAACGAGTCTGGTAGCAAATCAGCCAAGTTGTCAATGTCATCATCATTTTCATAGAAACCATCCTCTTCCTGTTGTTTGCTGAGCCAATAGTCATGGTACCATGTGGAGTTTGTGACCAATTGCCACCATTCAAGAGAAAAATCTTCTACTTTACGGAAAGCAGCAGGTACAAATAGAGGTGCGTCTGGAGGTGCGTCTGGGTTCAAGGTCGACCTTCGTGAAGAAACAAATGTCATCCTTTTTTAGAGCTGCTAATGAACTGGTATTACAGTCCTGATGCAGAAGAAATAGAAAACAATTCAAAGCTAGTAACAATTTTAAGCTATAAACAAGACAGGTCAAATAATAAAGTTACTTTTGGCCTAGACAACCAGATGAAAGTAAAAAAGAATACACTTCGGCCATGCTTCCATTATGCGTGACCCAAATCTTAGAAATGTAGAGATTAGAACATCAGCCACAGCTTACACCACTGATAAAGTAATCTTATAATATAAAAGTTAGGATGATTTGCGCTGAGAAATTCAACTATAGATTGCCTATTACCATGTAGTACACAACAGGGCCTCCTCAAGGATTAGAAACCACAAAAAATATACATAATCCTATACAAAATCTATCATATTTGTCGTCAGTCAT
>CM039484.1:11653517-11700391 GCA_022433065.1 Begonia loranthoides | reverse complement strand
TCCATGTAGCTAACATGATCTCGGTGACCGGCACGAGGAAGAACATTGTATTGGAGGGAATGATGAATAACACGTACCCTAATGTTGAGATGTCTCGACTTGGGCTTAACTTGATAATCGTTAATCGGATCTCGAAGGATTTGACGCAAGAGAACATCTCCCTCTTCCTTCTTGTGAAAAGATGAAGGATTGTGAGCATTGTAATATCCCTCCGACAAGAGACCTAGGGGACACTCAAGGAATACATTAAGGAGATGAGGAGTGATCTCAATCTCTCGCCCATATAGAAAACTCTTAACAACTAGAGGATGGTCAGTATATGTCAAATTTGCATAAAACATGCGTATTGTGTTCGCAACATATGGACCATCGAGAGAAAATAACTTACGTAAACCCATATGGGTATACGTATCCGCTAATTCTGGACTAGACAAACGCTCGAAATCAATTTCCCTAGAAAGAATCAAGGAACGATTTTTGAAATCATCATCATAACGTTTCTTACATTCGTCATTGAGGAATAATCGAGACCTATAAACATGAGTAATTTCGGAAGTTTGACAAAAAGTGCGTTTCCTAGGAGTACGACTAGACATTGTGAAATTGGAGATAAAAAGTGAGTGGAACCCTAAGGAAATGCTAGACAAACAAGAACAAAGGATGATAAATTGATAAACAATGACAACGGAAGTTGAAAATAGGAGAGAAATACCGAAATGAGTGACGGAGAGGCATCAGAGGTCGTGGGGAGATGAGGAGATGGGAAGAGGACGCAGAGTTAGGGTTTTGGAAGTCCTCAGTCTGTTTTAAAATGCATTTGCGGACGCAACGAACAGAATTTATTGGTGTCCGGCTCGTCCACAACTCACCAAAAATGAAGCAGACTTGAAATTTCAAGTATTAGGACGTTGAGGATGCCATTTATGGCATCCGCACAGAGTAATCCTCAAGAATTTTGAATAATTTGAAGAACAAAAATTTAGACTATCATAGAGATAAACAATCCAACATTCTAGAAAGATAGAAATGATCATTTAGATGGAATTGAAGATATTTTATCAATAAGGATCAAACCAAGATGAATTCGAATCCCACAAAATGTTTTTTCATCCAAAGGTTTGGTGAAAATATCGGCAAGTTGATTTTCGGTGGAAATAAATTCTAGAGAGATATCACCCTTATGAACATGATCACGGATGAAGTGATGTCTAATCTCTATGTGTTTGGTCCTAGAGTGTAGAATAGGATTTTTGGAAATGTTGATTGCACTTGTGTTGTCGCACATAATTGGGATATGTTTGAAGAATTGTCCATAATCTTCCAATGTGTACTTCATCCAAAGCAATTGTGCACAACAACTCCCGGCTGTAATATATTCACTTTCGGCTGTAGAAAGTGCAACCGAGTTTTGTTTCTTAAAAAACCAAGAAACTAATGATTCTCCAAGAAATTGACAAGTGCCACTAGTACTTTTCCTATCCACTAGACTACCCGCATAGTCGAAATCGGAGTATCCAATTAAATCAAAATTTGGACCCTTAGGATGGCACAATCCAAGACTAATAGTCCCACTTAAATATTTAATAATCCTTTTGACAGCGTTTAAGTGTGACTCTTTGGGTGAAGATTGAAATCTAGCACACAAGCACACACTAAAGAGAATATCGGGTCTACTTGCGGTCAAATATAATAGAGATCCTATTATACCATGATATTTCTTTATGTCCACCTCTTTTTCACTTTCATCCTTTCCTAATTTTGTGGTAGTGCTCATGGGAGTCCTAGAGGGTTTGGAAGATTCCATACCATAGCGTTTGATAAGCTCCTTACATATTTTTCTTGATTTAAGAAAATTCCATCATAAGATTGTTTAACTTGTAAACCAAGAAAATATTTCAATTTGCCCATCATACTCATTTCAAACTCACTTTGCATTAAATTTGCAAATTCATCACAAAGTGTGTCATTGGTGGAACCAAATATGATATCATCAACGTAGATTTGCACAATCATAATATCTTTATCATTGTGCTTGACAAATAGAGTGGAATCTACTTTTCCTATTTTAAAATCTCTATTTTTCAAAAATTTGCTTAATCTTTCATACCAAGCTCTTGGTGCTTGCTTAAGTCCATATAGAGCCTTATGAAGTTTATATACATAATCAAGCTTATCATAAACTTCAAATCCTAAAGATTGCTCAACATAGACTTCTTCTTCAATAAAACCATTTAGGAATGCACTCTTTACATCTATTTGATAAAGAGTGAAATCTTTATAACAAGCAAAAGCCAAAAGCATTCTTACCGACTCTAACCTAGCGACCGGTGCAAAGGTTTCTTCAAAATCAATTCCTTCTTCTTGCTTATAACCTTGTGTAACTAATCTAGCTTTGTTTCTAACAACTACCCCACTCTCATCTAAGTTATTTTTGAAAACCCATTTTGTTCCAATAATAGATTGATCTTTAGGCCTAGGAACAAGCTCCCATACATTGTTCCTCTCAAATTGGTTCAATTCTTCTTGCATAGCAAATATCCAATTTTCATCGGTTTCGGCCTCAACAAAGTTTTTGGGTTCAACTTGAGAGATAAAGGCTGAATTTGCACATTCATTTCTAAAGGAGGCTCTAGTTCTCACACCTAAATTTGGATCACCTATGATATCTACCATATGATGACTTTTAGCATACCTCCAATCCTTTGTTAAGTCATTATGAATATCTCCCCTAGAAGTTCCCTCTAAGAATTGATCTTGAGATTCTTGAGGAGGGCTTTCAAGAATCTCTTTTCCCTTATCATTTATAGAGAGATTCTCAAGATTATCCTCTAAATCTTGAGTTGGTCTCTCAACATTAGAAGTAGGAATGGATTCATCAAAAGTCATGCATGGATTCTTCCACCACTAATGTCCTTTTGTTGAAGACCCTATAGGCTTTACTAGACATAGAGTATCCAAGAAAGATTCCCGTATCCGTCTTGGAATCGAACTTTCCTAAATTATCCTTAGTATTGAGAATACAACATTTGCAACCAAAAACTTTGAAATGACTAACATTAGGAGTTCTACAATACCAAAGTTCATAAGGAGTCTTTTCTAGAGTGGGACGAATAGAAACACGATTGAGAACATAACATGCCGTGGAAACGACTTCCGCCCAAAAATAAGTGGGAAGATCATTCTCATTCAACATAGTCCTAGCAAGCTCTTGAAGGAATCTATTTTTCCTCTCAACAACTCCATTTTGTTGAGGGGTTCTAGGAGAAGAGAAGTTATGTTCAATGCCATGTTTTTGACACAATGCATTAAATTGTTCATTTTCGAACTCCCCACCATGATCACTCCTTATAGTGATAACGGTAAGTTCCTTCTCATTTTGAACTTTTTTTCTAAAACTAGAGAATACTTCAAAAGTTTCATCTTTTGTTCTCAAAAAGAAAACCCATGTGTAACGTGAAAAATCATCCATAATTACAAATGCGTAATGTTTTCCTCCTAAACTTGAAACTTTAGATGGACCAAAAAGATCCATGTGAAGCAGTTGAAGAGGCTTGGAAGTAGAGATATATTGTTTGGAAGAGAAGGAGCTTTTTGTTTGCTTCCCTTTTTGGCAAGCTTCACAAACTCTATCTTTTTCAAACATGATTTTTGGAAGACCCCTAACTAGATTGTTTTTCGATATCGTAGCTAAGGTATCCATGCCTACATGTCCTAATCTCCTATGCCAAGTCCATGAATTTAAAGAATCACTAGCTCTAAAACATTTTTCAACATCACTAGAAATACTAGATAAATCAATAGCATAGATATTTTCGTGTCTATAACCCGTAAATAAAACTTTGCCATTTGAATCATCAATGATCATGCAAGACTTAGATTCAAAAATAACTTTATATCCTTTATCACATAATTGACTAATACTCTATAGATTATGCTTCAACCCATCAACAAGTAAAACATCTTCAATAATAGGGTTGGAAACATTACCTATATTGCCAATACCTCTTATTTTTCCTTTTTGATTTCCTTCAAATGTCACATTTCCTTTCTTGTCCTTGATGGAGGTGAATCTTGAAAAATCTCCCGTCATATGTCTTGAACAATCGCTGTCCAAGTACCATTGATCCTTAGCGGGAGGTGCTTTACCTACAAAAAGTAAATCAAAATAATTTCTTTGGTACCCAAACTATTTTGGGTCCTAAAGGGTTAAATTTGGTTCCTTTCGAAACCCACACATACTTAATAATCTTTTGATTTCCAATATTCTTTGATGGACAATCAAATGACTTATGACCTATAGCATTAAAAGTGAAACAAGTAGTTGATTTAATAAAAAAATTCTTATAACTCTTTTTCTTTTGAAAAGGTTGATATCTCAATCCAGCTTTATCAAATGTCAATTTTTGCTTACTTAGAAGCATATTTAAGTTCTTACTACCATTTGTGAAATTCAATACAATTTTATTTAGTTTCTCATTTTCCTCCTTAAACATATTATTCTCTTCTTCAATAACCTTAATATGCTTGTTTAAGTCATCATTATTCAATTTTAAACTAGCATTTTCATTTACACCTTCTTTTTCATTATTTGCTTGATTCTTCACTAACAATTCATTTTCCTTCTTTAACCTTTTATACTTGTTAGTCAAAATATCAAATTCTCTAAACAATTCATCAAATGCATCATCTTCTTCATTATTACTCTCATCACTAAAGTCTACATTATATTTATTAGAAGAAGAGTAACTTACCTCAACATCATTTGCCATAAAGCACATGTTGGCAACTTCTTCTCCTTCGGTTGACGGTTCCTCATCGCTATCATCGCCCCATGTGGCTTTGAGCGCTTTCTTCTTGGACTCTTTTCGGTTCTTCTTCTTATCCTTTTCGAGATAGCAATCCGTCTTTACATGCCCGGTCTTTCCACATCTGTAGCAAATTGGAGGCTTTTTGTTATGAGGTCTCTCTCCTTTATACTTATTCTTTCCTTGGTATTTCATCCCGTTTATCAAGGCTAGCTCTTCATCCTCATCATCTTTATCAATATCCGTTCCCTCCGAATCTTCACCTTCTTTGCTTGAGGAGGCTTTAAGAGCTATGGACTTCTTTTTGGGATTCTCTTTCTCTAACTCCTTTTCTTTTTCGCTTGCTCTCAATCTAATCTCATGTGTCATTAGAGAACCAATGAGCTCCTCTAATGACATAGTTGATAGATCCTTAGATTCAAGCACCGCAGTAACCTTTGGATCCCATTCCGTTGGAAGACACCGGAGAATTTTGCTGCACATATCTTCATCTGAACATTCCTTACTAAGAGCTTTCAAACTATTTGTAAGGTTAGTAAATCGAGTAAACATTTGAGCAATAGTTTCACCCTTATCCATTTTAAATATCTCATAACCATGTGCAGTCATAGTTAATTTATCTTTCTTAACTTGATTAGTGCCCTCATAAGTTACCTCAAGTCTTTTCCAAATTTCATAAGCACTATTACAACTTTGTATTCTATTAAATTCACTCGCACTTAGAGCACAATATAATTGATTAACAGTTCTAGCATTTAAACTAACTTTACGACCTTCCGTTTCATCTATTTCATTTAACTCCTTTGGTACTTTTACCCCATTTACATCTTTAGACAGAATAAAAGGACCATTTTTTACTATTCTCTACATCTCAAAATCTATAGCAAATATCATCATCCTAGCTTTCCAATGTGGATAATTATCACCATTAAAGAAAGGTGGTCTATTTGTTGCTTGTCCCTCCGTGTTTGCACTATTTGAGTTGGATGCCATATTATCAAAAATATAAATTCACCTAATTCACAATTAATAAGTGGTTCTAACCTGCTCTGATATCAATTGTAGGATCAAAATTAACCTCTAGGGGGGGGGGGGGGGGTGAATTAGGTTTATTAATAAATTTCGTGCGATAATAATTTTTCTAACTAATATCAGTTTAATCACAAAACAATTACAATATAACAAATGATATAAGACATAAAGTTAGAAATATCGACACCGAGTTGTTAACGCGGTTCGGCCAAGCACACCTACGTCCGCGCTTCAAGGTCCTCCCTTGAAGATGTATTCTACTAACTGCTTTTGGTTACAACTGATTGAACTTGCACGGGTGTCAATCGAACCGTTACACAACTAATTCGTAGAGAGTTACACTCTTCTCTCAAACAATGTCAAGCTCTCACAAATACAACAATCCTCACTTTAATCAATTGATATCACTCAAATCGTTTGGAGGATGTTTTTAGCACTCAAATTCGTACACAACATCGAGTCGGAAATTCGGCAGAGCTTCGCTTAAAAATTGCTTGGTTTTTCTTCTCTTCAGCACACATTCCCTTTATAGACTTGCCCAGCGCGGACGTCCTCAACACCTTTAGGATCATCCGCAGCCGACCGTTGGAAACTAGCCGTTGCTGAAATTTGCGTACTTGCGGATGCCATTCTCCTGTCCGTAGCGTCCGCGTGAATCGTCCGTGTTCTCCACCGAAATTGACAGAGGCAAATCGGACGCAAAATCAAGTGTCCGCGTGAATCGTCCGCGTCGAACACCTGAAATGGCATATTCAAATCGGACGACACGGATTGGCGTCCATGGCGTCTGCTACGTCCGTGGACATTCAGTCCATGTGGGGACTCCAAAAACTGGCATCCTCAGCTTCTTCTCCCCTCCGCTTCGCTGAGGGGACGCGGACGCTAAATGACGTCCGCCTCTTCCGTGAGACTCGCCCGCGTGAATCTTCGACATTACAGATTCAAAACGGACTACTCGAAATGGCATCCGCGGCGTCCGCAACGTCTGCTCTAACACAGTTTGCACTGATGACGTTGAATCCAGGCGCCTCCACACCATCCGCACTTCATCAAACTGCGTCCGCATCCTCTAAGTTATACAAATCTTCCATATCACTGCATAGACTTAGAGAAACATATTAAACAATCCCAATACCCTTGATCAAGGGTATTTTCAATTTAAACATCAAGAAAGATAATTATTGATTCAATGAATAAACAACTTTTACACTTTAGTTAAATTGCTCATCATCAAAATATAAATATGCCTATCACACTTAGGCTAACATGAAGGTCATTGGAAGTAAGTTTAGTATCATAATATTGTAAGTTGATGATATTCTTATTGTTGCAAATGATAAAGGAATGTTAAATGATGTGAAATATTTTCTCTAAAAATTTTGAAATGAAAGATATGGGTGAGACATCCTATGTGATTGAAATAGAAATATTCCGTGATAGGCAAAAAGGTTTATTAGGATTGTCTCAGAAAGGACATATCGATAAAATTCTAGAGAGATTCAGAATTGATAAGTGTTCCGCTGGTGTAGCTCCAATTCAGAAAGGGGACAAGTTTAGTGAAATGCAATATCTGAAAAATGATTTGGAATGTAAGGTAATGAAATCTATTCCATATGCTTCAGCTATAGGAAGCATAATGTATGTTCAACCATGTACTCGGCCATACATCAATTTTGCAGTAGAGATGTTGGGCCGATATCAAAGTAACCCATGAATGGATCACTGAAAAGTTGCAAAGAAAGTTATAAGATACTTACAAGGAACAAAGGACTACATGCTCATGTATAGAAAATCTAGTCATCTTGAGGTGATTGGATATTCGAATTTAGATTATGCCGGATGTGAAGACTCGAGAAAATCTATATTCGATTACGTGTTCCTATTAGCCGGAGGAGCCATATCATGAAAAAGTGGAAAACAATCTTCGATTTCTACTTCCACTATGGAGGCAGAATTTGTGGCATGTTTTGAGGCCACAATTCAAGCAATGTGGTTGTGGAACTTAATTTGTGGTCTAGGTATGGTCGACAATATAGATAGACTGATGAAACTTTATTGTGATAATTTCGCAGTTGCATTCTTCTTGAAGAATGATAAGTACTCGAAAGGTGCAAAACATATGGATTTAAAATACTTGTCAGTCAAAGAAGAAATACAAAAACAAAAGGTGTGCATTGAGAATATAAGTATACAAGTTTAATGATAGCGGATCCATTAACCAAAGAACTGCCACCCAAAACCTTTAAAAAGAATGTTGTAAGGATGGGTTTATGTGACAAGTCCTTGTTTATGTGATTGTAAATGTTTAACTTATATCTTATGACACCTATGAATTCATTAAAGAATTGTTTTTGTATGTTTGTTTATTATTCATATAATGGTGTATACAATTATTGTTGTTTATGAATAATATGTGAAACTTTATGAAAGTTAAAGTTGAAAGGTATATAGTGTTCCTCAATTAAAGAATTGATAAATTGTGTTAATTTGTAATACATGGAAAGAATCATGTCGTCACTATAGACATGTGTCTGCCATGATCCGATTACACAATTCATCATGAAAAGAGAACTTGATAAATTCACATTATGGTCCACTATAATATTTGGTTGTGAATCCAAGTTGTGATAGCTAAACAGTGATAGCTGACAAATATCGATTTTATAAAAAAGTACGTAACATGGGCTAAGTGGGAGATTGTTAGATTATTCTAACAATAATCTATTAATGTGATGGTTGTTAAGAATAAAGGACATTAAGTTAATTGAGTTTTAATTTCCTCTCCTTAACCTTATTAAAATGTATAAAGTATAGTTGAAGATGTATGAATGAAGAGACATGATTGAAATGGTATGTATGGAGGGATACCTTTGTAAGGATGTCTTCTTCATCACCAAGAGAGAGAGAGATTACAGAACTTACGTTTTAACGAACACGTTAACTCTCAAACACTCTCTACAATTACGGAATCTATACTCGGGTTTTCTTGATCATCAAAAAAACAATTAAAGCGAAAGGATTAAGGCGATAAAAGGAATCGATATCAATGTATACATCAAAAGCTTTTATCATGGACCAAGATTGGTATTAATGATTTATTTATCTGTGAATTATAAAAATTGAAATAGTTGAATCAACAACGTTAAATATGAAACGTAAGGATTGTCAGTATGAAATTTACTATCACCAATATCATTCAATAGCTTGTCAAAGCAACTAAATCAAAGATCAGCAAGTGAAACAAAGGAAAAAGATACCAAGCTTCCGGCTCAAGCGCGATTATTCCACACTTTTCATCCCTCCGAGAAAAAAAGATATGATAAAAATAAAATATAATCGAAAGAAATAAATATTTTAGATGTGGAATAACGTGTTACTATTTATCATAATTGTGAACAATTACCAACTTTAACTCCATCCACATCGACGTCTCTTATCTAGAAACTGGAAATGACACCATGCAAGTCGAGTAGTCAATTAGTCAGATAATTAATGGGCAAAGACAATGCATTGTTTACATATTGGTTTTAAGCTCTTGGTTTTAACATGAGGCACTCAAAAGTTGACGAACAAATATATATATATAATTAAAATAAAATATTAATTTCATCTATAATACCATCGAGTTGATATTATAATAGAGTATAAAATTATCACTCGTTTTAATAATCAAAATTTTGGATATTAAGTTACAACCCGATCATACGTATAAATTACATAAATAACGTGTAGCTGTGAAATGTGATAATAGATAATTGCACGAAGAATTACTTATTGTTCATAGTGTTTAGCCACGTTGAGATTATTATAATTTTTTAATAATCATTTCTATTTGTATGGTTCAAATAATCACTAATATAAAAAATAAGGCAATTAATTTAATAAATTAATGATTAAAAGTGATTTCATATAATTACGTGCAATTGCTTGAAAAAATCAAATTACATAAAAGTAAATGTTCTTTTTTTTTCAAATTTATTGTTCGCATCGAAAATCATAAATAAATAAAATTTATGCAAAACTAAAACTTTTCGAATAAATAAAAATTCATTGCGCAATGCAAATATATAATGCGATATTAAAAAATTAATCAAAATTTAAAAATAAATTATTAAGAAAGAAGGAAGAATTAAGAGAGAGAGAGAGAAATAGAATAAAAAAGAAATTTTATAGTTACAAAAATTTGAAAGTAATTATACATTTAATTCCTATTTTTTCATGCGATAAATATTGATTTGTACAATTAATTTAATAAATTATAAATAGTTAAAATAGATTATTAATTACAGTTATCAATATTTATCATGTTAGTAAAAAAGAATAAAGTATAAGAATAAAAAATAAATATAATATTATTCAAAATTGAAGCAAACGATCGGATAGCGGATCGATGCTTATTGTTCTTAGATATTTAGGGTCGTGTACAAGTTTTTAATGGTGTCAATCTTTAATAAATACTCATGTTACCATATAACACAAAATATTTAACAAAATCTTCTCATATTTTCCTCTACATCGTATCATATTTAAAATAAAGTTCTAAGAATAAAATTCAACTTTTGAAAATTTATTCACGAAGGGGCTAACATTCAATTCAATTTAGCCAAAAAAAAAAAGTAAATTTAAGTTGAATTGAAACTAAATGAAATGAATTCAACCGAACCAAATTGATTTTTTCCAATTCAATTATGGTGTTCTTATTATTGGGTTTTGAATGTTTGAATTTTTATTTCCAAATTTATTTCCATGTATGCATTTTTTATTTCTTCAAATTTTAATTTGCATGTATATAACGTGTGTGTGTTTGTGTAATGACCCAGTTTTTCATAACTTTTTTAAAATACACGAAATTTAAAAAAATTTTGTAAGATAATTAAAATTCGTCATAATCAGAGTGCAAGCCGGGCCGTTAGAAACTATTTTCTTCGTTAAAACATAGCGGAAGCGTAAATCGTTTACAAAGAAAATATTTTGTTTTACTTTACTGCTACAAAATTAAATATAATTTAATTATAAACTGTTTTATTTCTTACTCACTTAGCTTGGCCAATCACAAGCTCTTTCATGTGCAATCCTTCATCTACTACTTTGTGTTGTGTTCATCGTTCCTCTCGTGTATACGCGTATACCTACACTACAAGTAAACTGTAAGTCTAAAAGACTTAGTAAGGAAAGGGAAAATGCATATGACATGCCTCTCTTTAGTTTACTTGGATTGGGTCCGCCCCAAACCAAACTTGCATTATGTTCATTCATTCATTCATAAACTCGTATATCGGGCCGGAAGTTGAAGGAACACGTACTAGATGGAATAGTTAACCGCTCTCTAACCTTATGTAGGCTAAATCTGGGCTACCCATCCACCCATCAACCCCCCATCATTCATCATCGTTCATAGCATTCGTTCATTCATTTTATTTTCCTCACTTGTGCATGTGAGTACCACCCCGAGGGCACTCCCTACTTGTTTCTATTAACATGATACATGACCATACATTCTCAACCTAGCATGATGCATGATGCTTATAACGTACATTAAATTAAATTGCACATACAAGAAAAGTAAATGACAGAAATTAAATAACAGGAATTGAAAGCGTACAACAAAGCATAACAAGGAATAACTACAATATTGAATTGAAAGCAACGAATGAACAATACAAGATGATAAAGTAATGTGCGACGAATTATAATCAGCTAAACATGCTTGTTAAACTAAGCTACTAAATATGAAAACGTGCTTTAAATAGTCTAGATATTATTATAAATAATTACATGCTCAAGACAGAAATTCGGTTATTTAGCAAACTAGTAAATTAACGACTAGTTAATCAATTATTCTAGTTGATTAACAAACTACAATTTGGTTTACACTTGATAATTAAACATGCTATCTACCTAATTTAGACATACTAATTAATTAAGGTGTCAACCATCAGTCAATTAACATGCTAACTAATTAAACTAGATAACTGTACATGTTCAAGTCTAATCTCGTTAAGTTAATTTCGCTAGTTAATTAGCATGCTCAAGTCAAATTTCCAGTTAATTATCTTAGCTAATTAACATGTTGCTATTTGGTTTACACATGCTAATTAAACAAGTTAGTTAGCTAATTAAACATGCTAGTAAACTAATTAATAATTTAACATGTTAATTAATTATCCTAATGAAGTTAATTAGTTAACAACAATTAGTTAGGTTAAATATATTTGGGTTTGTTATTTAACAATAATTAATCTAGTTAATTAAGACACTCGAACCATAAACAATAAGTAAGGAAATGAGCAGTAAAAAGAATAAAGTTATCATCTTTAAGGGAAGTCATATTTCATTCAAGCTTATCTCATTCTCACGCATCTTGCTTCATTTCATCAACCATTCTATATTTCACAGCAGTTTATCAATCAAGAGATGTCTACCATGTAATCAATCAAAGCTAACAATAAACAGATTCTACAATACTCTACAGAGGGCTATCAAGGAAAATCACAGGATATCATTCAAGGAAATAACAGCAAGTTCATCTAGGAATTATCAACTAATAACAGTAGGGGAATTCACAGAAACTAAACAGAACAAAGACTAAGTTTAAACTCACGCACACATACTTGTGGTGTAGGGCTCCACATGGCCACGACACACCCAATTACTTACATCGATTATTTAACGCGTATCGGTGCTTAACTGTTATCTTCCTTTCTCCTTTTTCCAATACCTTCATAATTAAAAACATCTATCATTAATAATTTCGACTTATAAATTCGTTGTCTTTTTCTATTCTAAATTGTATAATATAACATATCTTATCTCAATATGATTTCACTCATCTAAAAGGAATTCGAATAACCAATATATCGTCGCAGCGAGACAAAATCCAACATATTTATACTCTAGGCAATAACCAATTACAAAGCAGAGACAAATCACAGAGAAACAATTCTTCACTCACCCGCAGGAGTTTCTACGAAGACAGGAAATGAATCCCAAATCAACCTAGCACAGCATGCTCTGAAAAAATTGAAGCATAAACAATCCCAATGACATTTAGAAAAATAAACACTCGACAAAGCAGTAACGAAGCAAAAGAAATCAATCCAACAGAGAGCTTCAATATGCAGGTATCCTTACCCTAATCGGAGAAAAGGTGGAACGCATCTCTTCAACGAACTCGTCGTCGCCTGAAGCTCAGCTGAGGGAATCGCTCCTCTCCCATCGGCATCCAGTCGGAATTACTTAGATAGAGTCGCCGTCGCCAAGAACTGGTTGCCTCTGCGTTCCGTCTGCTTCTCGCAGAGCATCTCCTCTCCTCATGAAATCGCTTCCAGCCGAAGGGAAGCAGTGTAGAATGATTGCCCTAATTATTTCCTTCTCCAATGTCTGCGTAGAGCCCTTTCTATTTCCTTCCAAAGCCTCCCTCTCCCTACCGATCTCGCCTCATTCGGCTCTCTCTCTCTCTCTCTCTCTCTCTCTCTCTCCCATTTCTTCAACAAAACATCTCTTTCTTCCTTCCCTTATCCCTCTTCTCCATCATTTTCTCCATAGAGGCGAACGATTTCTCCCAAAGAAATCGCCCATCTCCCTCGATCTCTCTATAATAACCCGGATTTTCAAACATCGTTAAAATGCGTAAAAATTTAAAATTTTCTTTTTAAAACAAATCAGAGTGCATAAATCCGAATCGATACTAACTCTTTCTTAAAACTCATCATGAAAACCAACTTATTAATTATACGAATAAAAATCATCTATTTTAAATTCTTGCGGAAACATTCTAAAATATCCCTTTTTAAATCATAGCGGAAACGTAAGTATTCTTTCAAAAGAAATACTAAACCATTCAATCATTTCGTTTATCAAATAAAACTGAACCATTACTTCATTGATTCAATACCGTTTACTTTTCTTTAACTTCGTTGATTCATAACCGTTTACTTTCATTTGTCTTTTGCCTTGCCAGCCCGAATCCTGTGCGTGCGAAATCATCCATCCCTGCTCGTTACGTGTTCATCATTTTCTTCTTATCTATTCGTCTTTTTACCTACACCACAAGTAAGGACGTGAGCTTACGCCCAATAAGGAGATGGGGTAAAACAATATGCATTTCTCTCTTTAGTTCTTGTTGGAATGGGGCCACCCAAACCAACTCTTTCATTACGTTCATTTTCTTTGTTCATTCTTTAAAAACTTGTACATCGAGCTTGGAGATTGAGGGTTTTCCTTTGAGATGACATAGCTATACGGAACCTAACCTCCTGTGTGCATACTAGTCTCTTTCCCGACTTGGTGATGGTGTATCCTAGTAGCTAGATTAGATTAGGACTACCCATCTACCTCAACTCCCTAGTTCCGGTATATACCCGCCTTTAGGGTTCTTTCTATCCCGACATATACCCACCTTTAGGGTTCTTTCTATCCCGGCATATACCCGCCTTTAGGGTTCCTTCTATCCCGGCATATACCCGCCTTTAGGGTTCTTTCTTTCCCAACATATACTCGCCTTTAGGGTTCTTTCTTTCCCGGCATATACCCACATTTAGGATTCTTTCTTTATCCTCACTCATGCATGTGGGTACTATCCTGAAGGTTACCCCCTACTTGGTTTCTATTATCATGAAACACACTGCATAACATAAACTGAATTACACATTTAGATAAACATACTATAAGTGAACTGGTACATGTAAAGAATCATAAAAATTGCTGAAAATACAAGAAACAATTATGCTATCGAAATGTAACAGCGAGTGAATACAATAAAGCAGTAAAGTAACGTACGACAATTATAATTAACTAATTGTGTTAAACTAGAATGTTCTTATCTAGAATTAAGAAATAATATTCATCTACTAGTTCACAACTCATATTTAATGAAAACAAAGCATCTTAACTCCTTGAACCTTTTTCATTCGTTTGTTTAGTTAACTAAACATTTTTCCTTCATTATCATCCACATCGTCATAGTTCACATTTCATTCATGCTCTCATCTTGATTTAATTTAACAGAAACTATCTACTAACAAACTCTTTTAATGGACAACATACAACACATAAATTATATCAGATTATGACCAATTGTCAAATCAAACTACACATGCTTTTTAACAACCAACTAACAGCGAATCTATGACACTTAGCATGCTTCTAAATCGAGTACAACAAGAAACAATTATCATGTTATAGACAGTAAACAAAACAACGATAACTAACATAAAACATGCTTCTATGTGCTTCTTAACATCTTAATAGAAAACGACAGTGAACTAAAACTAATCATGTTTGCATATACTTCTCCATAACTGAAAAGAACAAAGCTTCTAAGTATACTTACGGCAACTATAGAAATCAGTAACTTTCTCACCATTTATCTAACATTATAACTCCTCTAACATCACTAGAAATCTGTAAGGAAACATAGTCTTTCTCTAACATCTTAACTTCTTCTTTCTCTTCAATGTCACTAGAAATCTGTCTAGGAACCGTTCTCATTTCTCATTCATTTCAACTATCATTCCTTTGATTCATTCAAGCTTAACAAGCACTTTCACACTTAACACATAAAATACAGCACTAATAAGGCATTAAGAGGAAAACGTGAGAGTTATATCATTCAGTAAAACAAAGGATAACTATAAACATTATCGAAATTAAACCACGAAACAACTCACACACACTTTACTTGGGTGTAGGGACTCCTCTGGCCAAGACAACCCAAATCCTTACCTCGAAGCTTTAATGTGATCATCGCTTAATCGTTTTCTTTCTTCTCTTTTAGTACCTTCAAAATATAATAACATTTAATTACTAATCAAATCAATTTATTTATTTATTAATCTCGTCGTCTTTTTCTATCTTAAATCCTTATACGTCACTTACTAGAGTTTCCTAAACGAAACTGTTTCGTTAATTGTAACTTGGTTTAATTAATTAATATCAATCGATAACGTCTGGAAACTAAGCTTAACATATTGCAAAAATCAACAAGATTCTATCCATAAATTATTGGCCCGTAAACCAAAGCCCAATAACAATATCTGAATCGAGTCATAAACTATTTTACCCAATTCCCATGATATCTTTATTCCAATTAGTGAACCGAAACCAAAACCAACATGCATGAATTAATCCAACATTAATTTACATTTCCTATTTCTCCAATTAATTCATGCTTTTACTAAATTAAACCAACATATTCTTCATTAACATAGTCAGGCTTTCAAAATACCAACAGAGCATTATCAATTAAACTCTATATTAAACCACCATAACCAGCATCCAAAAGATCCACACTCACAAAGAAATAGGTCCAGACAATAACCAACAGCTTATCATATCTAATAAGATCATCCAACATGATAACCATCAGCATATTAGAGAACTATATTTACTCATCTTTCTTCCTTACTAACAGAATGTAACTTTTCCAATTAACACAAAACCTTTCACAAGTTCAAGAAGTAGCACAATAATAAGGGTTTTAAACACTTAGTTTAACCATTCTCAACCCAAAATCACAGGCTTCACAAGGAAATAACGACAGTAGCTAAACAATTATCAATAGAGCAATTAACTTCCAAAATGAAGATCCAACATATTCATCCAACCATCAAAGAGTATTGACCCAATTCTAACAGTTTAACGCTTTCATCAATCCAATTCATTAGTAAATTACTAAAATCCATATGCTTATCATCCAACAACATAGGTTATGTCCAGAACAAAAAATCACACGTCATAGACAACAACCAAAATAACAGAGTCTCACCATCCCCTCTCGACCATCACCAGAAAACAGGGCATCCAGAGCAGCTCCAACCTTCGGCTTCCTTAGTTCATCATTCCACTCTCAGTCATTCCCTTGAGTCCATTTATGCCTCTTCTTCTCGACAGCCTCTTTAATTACAACCACTTGTTGTTTCCTCTCTGTAAATTTATCAACACATCACAAAAATTCTCCAGCCACCCTCTTCAATTCTCCACTGTCGGCAGGGGACAACAGACTGGAAGAAATTTAAGGAGTTGTCTTCTACCGACAAGGTTTCGGTCCAAACCAACCAAACCTGGTTCAGACTCCCCCGGGTCGCTGTTGGAGCTCACACCCACACGGCCAACACAGAGGACTCCATCAACGAATCGGGTTTCGTTGATTCGTCCCTGATTTTTCGTCTCCAGCCGATGACAATCACCAAAAAATGCAAGAAAAGAAGAAACTTTGACGAACGTACCAAATTTTGTCGCCGGAACGTGACGCCTGCCGGAGCTCGACGCGAGCCCTAGCCGCGCACGCCGCCGTCATCACAGGAGCTCGCCGGTCGTCAGGACAAGGTTGTCTGTGATCGCCGTCCGCCGTTCACTTCCGTCTTGCGCCTCGCCGTCGTCGGCTCTCCCTCGATCCCAATTTCTCCCTTCCTCATCGGCATCTCTCTTTCTCTCTCAAAATTCCTTTCCCTTTCTCCTTCTCCAGCAAATCCCATTTTTATTTTTATTTATATTTATTTTTGTTTTATTTTATTTAATTTCATTTAATATTTAATTAATCACACTTTTTCATTTTAATCCCAACTATACCATATTAATTAAATCATCTTTTAAATATTCCAAATTTCCTTCATTTTAATCATCTTTAATCCAAATTAAAATTTTCTTTAATAATTTAATTAAATCCTTCGTTTAATTAAATTATTTTCAATTCAATTCAAATTCTTGATTTATTTCAAATATCGATTTGGTAATACCCCAATAATTTTTCTATTAATTCAAATACCTTAAATTACTTTTCGATTATTTTTATTAAATTCTAATATAAAAATTTGGGGTATTACACTCTCACATGATCTCCCTTCGATCTCGGTTCAGCCTCGCAAATCTAGCCATCAAACATTTCTCCCCTTCTCTCTATTTTCCTTCGCGAAATGGCCAGGGGCCATTTTGTTCCAGCTAATCTGTTCATGTATTCCCTTCACCTAATTTAATTCCTAATGATTTAACCTCTCACTTAAATCTTTACTTTAATCACTCATTTAAATTATTAATTAAAATAATTGTAAATAATCCTTTTTTTTTGTTAAAAATCAAGCCATTCATTATTTTCGAATCGAGCCGAACCAAAACCGGTTCAATCTATTATTTTCCTCTTAATTAATACTAATTATTATCCAATGAATTCTCATAAATTTTAATCTTACGAATACGTCCTTGGTAATATTTTGATATTTATCCAATTAATTCAAATATTATAAATTACTTTCTAATTATACTTATTAAATTCTGATAAAAAGTCGGGGTGTTACAGTCTGCATGCATGAAAATAACATTTAAATAGTAACAATTAAAATAAGTCAATGACTACTATTTAAAGAATGAAATTTTTGAAATATTAAGTTCGTAGATCAAACTCATTCTTTTAATAAGTAAATAATTAATTTTTAGCTTAAATTTTTGTTATACAGAGGATCAACGTACCAATGACCAAATATTTTTGAGTAAATGATTGTATAATAATGAGAGTTCTAGTAGAATTATTTTATATTTAATAATTATGTCAATTAATAAAAGAGTTTGGATCAATTAATGATTTAGTGAAATATATAAAATTATCACTGAGTAAATAATTAATTATTTTAGATTCTCATTTGCAGCAACAGTTTTAGTGCCATGAATATGATGGGTAATTTTGGAATAAGTTTTGAGCATTTTTTTTATTTTGTGGCTTCAAAGTGGAAAACGAACATCTTTTTTTTTTGCTGATTTTTAGCTTAAATTTAATCTTAATTTTTTAATCAGGTTTTCTTAATCGTTGATTCTAACTGGATTTAGATATTAACTTTAGGAACCGAAAAACTACTCTAGGGTTGGATTGGGTTTTAAGTGGATTAGGATTGGGCTGAGTAGACTTCACGGGTCGTGTTGGGTAATCGGTGTTTTCGTCTGAGTTAAATTGACTTTTATCGAATTGGCTTACGTTCGGTTTTTTCATTGTTCAAATCGTTTTTGAATTCCAAAACCGTGAATCGAACTGTTACGAAAGTTCCCTCAATGATACTATCATTTGCAATATAATAAATAAAGTTGCATTATTTACATTTAATTAATCAGTCATTCTTATTTTTAAAAAAAATTAATGGCTTACTTCTTAAATACAAAATTCAAATTAAGCATTAAAAGTACAGAAATATAAGATACAAAAATAAAGAAAGAGTAATATTAGCCAGAGGCACTGAACTTAATGAGATTGCAAGGGAAGAAATATAATGCAGGTGGGAAATCCCACATCGAAAGGAGAGAAAGTTGGAAGGGGAAGGGGGAGGTATAAGTAATAAAAGGGTTGCTTCCAGGAAACTTACATACCTGGACGGGGTCTATGGGCGATCAGGAAGGCCCATGGCCTAGGCGAGTGGGCTTCCATTGCACTGATAGGAGGCGCCCTTGCCTAACATCTCCCTTTGCGGAGACTGTACGTCATAATTTGTGGTTGTGGGGGCTGTGTGCGCGCGGCCCCTCTCAATGCTTATCCTAATTATCACTGGCAGCTCTCGCGTGTCATCCTGCTTCCAAGTGTATTTTCTCGACTATTTTTTTATCATTTATTTTTGGGTCAATTAATAATATTTTAATCCAGATTATATAAATATAATTTTAGGTCTGTCATTATTTTTATTTATTTATATTGTATTACAGTTAATTAACAGATGGCAATTTTAGGGTTGCTTTTGATTAGATGGTATTTTTTTATAGTTTCATATTAAAGGAGCAAAACAATATATAAAAAACACTCCTATCATTGTTAATTTATGACTTCATTGAGAGTAAATGATGCATGGATTTTTATATTTTTATCCAATTGAAGAGTACATTACAAAAATATAATTCACAGAAAAATGTTTGACTTATTATCTAATTTAGCACTTCAATTTTACTTATTTGATGGGAGTGCTTGTTAATTAGTTTAATAATTAACATAAATTTAAAAGTAAGATATTAATTATGTTAATTAATGAGTATCGCATTACGGAATGTAATTAATTATAAAGAAAACTTATCATTATTCTAAATTAAAAGTGTATAACGATTTGATTGGTTTATCACTAGAAAACATTGTTTCTGGATAACTTGAGAGCATTTCTTCCTAAAGTTAAGGTGTTTAACAGAGTGGACAACTTCATTGATAAATTAACTTTTGTTTCGCAGATGTGATTTGTAGCTCGGAATCAGCGTAGGCGGGAGGGATGTGGAGATGAATCTTCGGGAGGTAAAGCCAACATTTCAAGTTGTTGGTTTGATTCTAATTTTACGATGTAGCGTTTGCAATGGTGGATGAAATAGCTGATTTATGTCCTGCAGGCTGCATGTGAAGATGGATTACAATCTGGGGATCAAATTGTTAAATTTGGGAATGTGGAAGCTGGTGATGGCTTGGCACCGAAACTTGGTTAGCGAGAATAACAAATTTGTCTGTGTTTTGTTTGACCTTCTCATTGTTATATCTCATTATATATTTTCCTTTACATTATTATGTACATGGTTGAACCATAATTCATTGAACTGCTCTCTATTTGCTATTAGCCGCCTATCCAGTACACTTTCAGATGTTTTTAAGGGTTGAAAGTGGTAAAAACAAAAGTCATGTGGCATTATTAACTTGGTGATTGATCTTTCGTTGTAACTCCTCTTTGTTAACTATTTCTGACTCCTCTGTGTATATTTTTTTGGATCTCTATAAAATGTGCCAAGATTAGGGATGAAGTTGAGTTATTTGCAAGAAATTAGACATGTAATAGTGGACTATTCATTAAAGAATGGTCATGTAGCGAAATTTATGAAGAGTGAGTCTCTTACGACTCGGAGGCTGACCTAATAGAAACACAAAGTCAAGCGACTCGATCATCGGAGAGAACCTGATCGCTCAACCCAATGCTAAATTGTTAGTGAAATACTTTTACATTTTTTAGCTCAGCCCGATAATATATGGGTCAATGTTCGTATAACAATCACGAGAATAATAGTGCATGAAAATAATAAATTAAAAAGTACTGTGCAACGAACCCCAACCATCATTTAGAAGATATACAAACCATCAAATTATCTTCAACAAGAAATAAGTTTAGACACTTTGAAATAAACAAAATTAAGGGGAAGCTCCAACTTCGAAATTCCCTATCTGTTCTTCATTTTACCTGGAATGGGGAGATGTCATTTGGGGTGAGTGACTAACTTATTAAGGAAATTTTGACTAAATGTAATGCATGAGAAAATATTTTTTCATCATTTTCGAAAAACTAAAGTCATACTCCTTTTTACCATATATGGATTTTTAAAATCACTTTAAATCTCTTCGTCATTTTATCCAACAGGCTCATAACCATTGATGTGACTTTTATCAAAACAAGTTGTATGCATATACTTTTATATCACAAAGATAGACTTATATAATTTTTCCTTTGAAAATGTTATCAGTGAAAAAGGATGCTCATACAAGGACCCATCTGACACATCTCACAGGAAGGCGGTAATCTAGTGATTGGCAACACCTCACGGGTAAGAAGAAAAAGGTGCCCGTGGTCCATAGATGTGGCATCCCGCCTTGTGAAGGCCAGGAAAGGCCCAGTTGTGGGTCCGGCCCATATCAGGGGCACAATCCCACATCGCTTGGGAGAGTAGAAAATGCATGGTATATAAGCATGGAGCCCCTTCCTACCTAGTACAACGCGTTTTGGGCTAACCCCAAGAACAAACCCGTGCGGGCTTCGGCCCAAAGCGGACAATATTGTACTGGGAGCACCGGGGGACGTTACAATAGACCAGACAGCGATACCATTCGCGATATCAAATAACAGATATGTATGCCGACGAAAGATTACTTTTCAATTAGCTACATATTGGATTTAAATTGATGAGGGTTGCTAACAAGCAGAACTCAGCGACTTCTAATCCATGATATTAAAACTTTGGCCAGATTCTGGGACTCGAAACCCAATGAGCGCGTCATTACTGCTTTATCACCATTTTGACTTTCGAGATTCGAAATCCGAGGACATGTCACTGGTGCCCTGTTACCCATTTTGCACATACAAACAAACAATTTTCACACAGTAGAAGATTGTACGAGATAGTCTTGTGATACTTTAGTGCCAAGACTGCCCAAAACATCAAGAGGATTTACCCTTCCTATGTATATACATAGAATACCAGAACAAAATATCATGTACGATAAATGTTAGAGTTC
This sequence comes from Begonia loranthoides, assembly GCA_022433065.1. Lineage (NCBI taxonomy): Eukaryota > Viridiplantae > Streptophyta > Magnoliopsida > Cucurbitales > Begoniaceae > Begonia > Begonia loranthoides. The sequence continues at coordinate 11,678,332 of CM039484.1, read as the reverse complement.
GAAGTGACTCGAATTCTAGTTGGGCTGGGTCGGGCCCATATCTAATATTAGGGTTCTTTACTTTCTCTATATATTGATGTTTGAGTCGCAAAGCTCATTGTACTTTGATTTTCTATTAGTGAATTTCTTCTTTGCCCGTGGTTTTTTCCCGTTAGGGTTTTCCACAAATCTTGGTGTCCCTGCTTCCGCAGTTTTCTTTTTCCGTTTCGCCTTCGATTATCAACAATTGGTATCAAAGCCCAGGTGAAATTCTCTATATCAATTTTTAACAATTGATACCAGAACGGAGTTAGAGTTTAGTACTCGGATCGAACGATTTTAAGGTTTGCAATTTTTGTTAACAAAAATTTTGCAATTGAAAAAGGAAATTTAAAAAAAAAAAACAAAAGAAAAGAAAATTTGAAATTTTCTTTTCTTCTTGTGTCGCCTCCTTCAGCAAAACTGCCTTCGCCGTTCGAAGCGAAGAAGTGCCGACAAACAACGAACGCCGACCGCAAAAAGTTGTCGCCGTTCTCCTGCCCAGCCGTCCACTAGTCGCTGCCGTCAGTCGTCAAGGAGAAGCGACACTGCCGACCGAGTCATCACCTAGAAGAAGAGCAACCTCTCGGATCAGAGAAGCCGTCCGCCGATCAGTTCGCCAACCGTCGACAGTCTCTGGCAAACCGACGATCATCTGCCAGTCGAGGACTGCATAAATCCGACCATTGCTCAGCCGTCCTCCCACGTGATCGCCGAACACAGCAGCGTTCTCCGAACAGGTAGACTAGACGGACAGATTCGCAGATTAGTGTGTTTTTTATTTGGTGAAAATCTGAAATTTGGGATTTTTGGAAAGCTGTGATTTTTTGGGTGCGAATTTTTTGTTGGGAAATTGGTTTTCTGAATTTTGGAGCCGATATTTTGGGTTAAAAAATTATGAGAAAATTTTTGAAATTTTTGGGCAGAATGAGTTTAGTGAAATTCGATATTCCGATGTTGGATCAGAATACGAGATTTCAGTTATGGCAGGTGAAGATGCTAGATGTGCTCGCACAGATGGATTTGGACGATGCGTTATTAGGGCTCGATAAAATGCGCACGTTATAGAGTGAAGATGAGAAAATTCGAAAGGATCAGAAAGCCCTATCTTTGATACATTTGCATTAGTCAAATTAGATTTTGCAGGATGTTTTGAACGAGAAATCTGCTGCTGAGTTATGGTTCAGATTGGAGCAGTTGTGTATGAAGAAAACCCTGACTAACAAGTTGCATTTAAAGCAACGACTTTATTCTCATCAGTTATTGGAAGGAGCCTCTATTACAGAGCATTTGACCGCATTTAAAGAGTTAGTTTCAGATTTGGAGACTATGTGATGCAAGTACGATGAGGAGGATTTGAGGTTGATTCTGTTATGCTCGTTACCTGCTTCATATGGTGCTTTCAGATATATGATTTTGTACAATAGAGAAATTCTAACTCTGGAAGATGTTTATGGTACTTTGTTATCAAAGGAAAAGATGAAACAACTTGTTGTGGGATCCGAGTCTCGAGGTGAGGGACTTGTCGTTCGGGGTAGAACAAGAAAGTCAAACAACAAAGGCAGTGATAATGTTCAGAATTCGAAGAGCAGATCAAAGTCAAGGTTACTTCTGTCAGAGAAGAGGGCACATTAAAGCCGAGTGCCGTAAATTGCAGAATGAATTAAAGAGAGCTACAGAGAAGGGAAAACAACCGATGACGTCCGGTGAAGTATTTGTCGCAGAAGAAGAAGACTATAGTGATGAAGATCTTCTAATAGTGTCAGAGGGAAACTCAAAGCCAAACAAGGATTGGATTCTGGATTCAGTGTGTTCATTTCATATGTGCTACAATCAGGATTGGTTTACGACATATGAGACCGTTTCAGGAGGTGTTGTGTTAATGAGTAATAACACACCTTGCAAAATAGCTAGTATTGGTACTGTCAGAATCAGAATGTTTGATGGAGTTGTGAGGACACTGGGTAATGTGCGACATATTCCCGAGTTAAAGAATAATATGATATCGTTGAATACTCTAGATTCAAAAGGGTACAAGTGCAGCGCTGTAGGTGGAGGTATAAAGATCAGTAAGGGTGCTCTCGTCAAGTTAAAGGGACACAGAAGTTCAGCAAATTTGTATGTGTTATGGGGTTCTACAGTGACGGGTAATAAGGCTACAAAGTTTATGAATTCACCTTTAAAAGGTTTATTGGAGAAGACTCGGAGGAAGTCAGGTTCTCAGGTGAAGTTCAAGTTGGGTTTTGAATCGACATCAGAGCTGATACTTCAGCCTATTACAGATGTTCAACGTGATGCAGTCACTACATCGTGACCAGTTTTAGTTACAGTTTCACGTCAGAAAGGTATCGTCAAAAGCAGAACCAAGAGAAAGGGTAAAGCTCCACGACGATATGGTGAAACTTCTACAGTGGGTTACGCATTGAGTGTGTTCGAGGGTATAGATTCCAGTGGGGGGTCTTCAGCATATTCACATGCAGTTCGTTGTGACATCTCTGATAATTCGGTGGTACCATGGAGAAGATGTGATTTCTCTCCGAATGTGTCTCTCAAGTTTAAGCGGGGCTTAAACTTGATCAGTACTAGATATTGAATTGGCCCATCAGTGGCCTTGTGGAAGAGGAGGTTATTTTTTGTTTAGAGTTTTGCAGATCGTTCGCCTTACATTGGAATTTTTTTGAAGATGGAAATTGTCAGAGTTCAGTGTTCTGGATTCGTTTTGGGGGTGGGGGAAGAAGCCTGCATTGGATCTCTCGTGTGGAATTCGTGTCAAGGTGGAGATTGTTAGAGTTCGGAGTAACTTGAATTCTAGTTGGGCCGAGTCGGGCCCATATCCAATATTAAAGTTATTTACTTTCTCTATATATTGATGCTTGAGTTGCAAAACTCATTATACCTTGATTTCCTATTAGTGAATTTCTCCTTTCTCCGCAGTTTTCTTTTTTCGTTTCGCGTTCTATTCTCAACAATAAAGTAAACGTGAGAAAATATACATAAGTATATGTAAAAATGGACGTTTTGTCAAATAGTCCCCACCGAGTTTTTTATGTGTGGTATCCCACAAATTATCAGTTAGAAAATTATGATGCAATTCACTGGATAAAGTATAAAAATATTTACCTTTTCGGCGATCTCTCTTACTGATAGAGCAACTGCCTCTTCGAGAATTGATTCAAAATCTCCAAACTCGTTTGAGCTCTTATATCATACAAAAATCTAAGAATTTCCATTAACAAAAAGGGTCCTAAATCGGGATTAAGAACCCAAACTGGATGACTCAGTGAAGAAATAGAAGGAAAGAGTGTTCCTAGAAATAAGGCAGTGCATAAGCGGATGAGGAGCAGTGCATCCGTGCATGCAAGACAATGCACCTGCAGGTGCCTTTGTGCAAAATTAGAAATGGGCAATAGTGCCCTTGTGAAGAGTTAACCTTCCGTAGCACTGTACAGTGCGGAACGTCCATGATAATTTCTTTTTATTCCTTGGACATGTGCAATTCATGTGATTACTTAAGTTTGTTCAGCTATGGAACGAGATCCTTCCAGATCGTTCCCCCGTGGAATGAGGTCCTTCCAGATTGTTCCCTTGCGAAATGAGGTCCTTCCAGTTCTTTTCTCTGTGGAACGAAGGACTTTTTGGTTCGTTTCCCTGCGGAACAATGGACTCTCCGCTAAGGAGCAAGCGTTCCTCAAGCTATGGTCTGACTCTACAATGACTTCTCCCTCCAGTAGGCGATCCCTTGATCATCTACCATGGACTCTTGACTCACTGTTCAGACCATACTAAGAGGAAGGAGGCGATCCTCCTCTCAGCTACGTTTCTGCCTCTCTTGGCCTTAATGCTTCACTGGTGCTTGAGATTCTTGAGCTTCCAGGCTCGAGTCTGAACCAAACACCAACTCGACTTTGGAATTTAGAAATTTACTTTAATCGCTCATGCATGTGAACCTCCTTCTCCAAGGTTGTGAATCGACACTCCGATAACACAAATTTTCAGTCGAAAATCCTCCTCTTACAACTTTGATCTTTCATCATTTCTCTGCTCTCTCTTTTTCTCTCTTGGTTCATGAATGCGTACTTGCAAGAAAAGGTTCTTTCTTGATAAAAACTCAATTCTCGCTTTTCCATTAAAATATATTTTATTCACACTCAATTATTTGGGGAAACATTATTCTCCAAATGTACAAAGGAACCCAATTTTTATCCTTTAACCAATCGATAAAAAATCTATTCTTAGACACTACACGACAAATTAGTTGAATTCAAATGTTGGATCGATCTAACAAGGAAAATTCATATATGTGGAATTTTATTTATTTTAAAAAAATTTGCAGTTCTTACAGAGTTGATGCAGTGGACAACTAAATTTGTTGATGATGCAAGTGGCGACTACAAGCCTAAAAAATGAACAGTAAACTGACATATCAAATCAAAAGTTATAGTAAAATCCACACATGTTTGTGTAACATTGAGAGAGACATGCTTTGACTTCTTGGGTTGCTAGAGAGTATGTACAGAGTTTCAAAAGTCATCCTGATTGGGCAATATCTTCTTATATTTAGATAGTGAAGAAGGATTACAATGTTAACGTTACTCCAAATATAGCTACCAGAGCAAGAAGGAAAACTCGAAACCAGAATGAAGGTAATTATAAAGAGCAATATAAGCAACTATTGTCATACGGGGAAGACATACACAAGTTTAATCCCAACAACACTTTGATTATTAGTGTGGAGAGGAATGATTCCACACATATCCAATATTTAAAAGGCTGCATATATGCGTTGCTATATGCAAAAGTGGCATAAGAGATGACGATAAACCTATCAAATTTTTGGATTGCTATCATCCAAAGGGATGTTGTGCAAGGCAATTGCTTACAACAATTGGAATTGATGGGAATGATAGAATTTATCTACTTGCTACAGAAACTATGGAAGCTAAATGCTCATGGGTGGATGGACATTTATGTATGATCAACAAAAAGAATTGTGCATAATTCTATTTATGATTATTTTTACATTTACGTTGCCTAACGTATTAAATTTTTTTCATTTAGGAATTGGCATCAACACTTGAAGCGCTAGTCCCTAAAGTCGAGCATCATATTTGCCATCAACATTTGGATGTCAATTTCAAGAAATAATTCCATGGAAAGTTTTATAAGGATGTTATGTGAAATACATCAATGACCACTACTTCATCTTCCTTCGAGCAAGAAATGAAGAAATTAGCAAATGTCGACAATGATGCATACAATTATCTAAGAGCCATAAATTTGAGATTTAGGGCAAAATATTCTTTTAGTCATTTGCCCAAATGTGACACGAGTTTCCCATAATTTAGTGGTTAAGTTGTTAGCAAAAATACGTTAGTGGTTAACTTGTCATTGATTATAAAGTACAATGGTTGATTTGTTAATTTCTCAAAAAATAATTAACTAACACCAGTGTTATTTGTGCGATCTAATTTTATATTATAACATGTTTTTAATTCATTAATTATAATAAATTACTTATATTAATAAATAAATAATATATAAATATTACTTGTAAATCTAAATTAGAAAGTTTGTAGAAAGTGACTTTTTATCTCATGCTACTTTTTGGATACATAATTTCAAGGATTTAAAAAAATATCAACTAAAAAGTTGTGAATTTAAATTGTCATGTTACTATGAGGGTTTTCAATAAACCCAATCAAAATTATGAGTTTGATCCTATTAGGATGGGTTCTTGCACTTACATAAACCAAGACTAATTTAAACCGAGATGAATGTTCATTTGTGATTTAATTTTCAATTTTGAATAAAAAAATTGATATGACCGAATTGATAAATAAAATCAACGTTCAGTTTAAATTCGACCAAAACTCAATAAAGCACTAAATGTAGAGATTTAGGGAAAAATATTCTTTTAGTCATTTAACCACTAAATGTTGAGCCTCTTTTGTGCTGTTGGCGAATTGACCGGTGAGTTATGGTTCAGGAAATGGATTAAGTGTTAAGTATTTCAAAGACTTATTGTGATTTTTAATTGCGACAAGACAATTGTTGTTTTAAGTATTAGAGTTGTTTGCCTAAAACCATTTTAAATTATGGTTGTATGTTTTATTTTACAAAAGACTTTTGCTTTGGTTTAACTCTAATTTTCTCTCACAAGATTTTTAAAGCAAGAAAAAATTTTATACGGTTAAATTAAGAACAAAATAAACAAGGGATGTTACAGATTTTCTCCCGAGTTCACTCCTTCCCCGATGCCTCTATATGTATAATCTTACCCCTTGGTGAATTCACTGACACCAAGCCGAGCCTCTCGTTTCCATCTAGCTTCGTTTCTCACCAATTGTCTCTCTGTACTTGGAAAAGAAATCACAAGGGACTTTTGTTTCGATAAGTGGATATTCTACAACTCTTTGTATTAATTAAATGATGAAATTATGATGGTTAGATTGGTTTTTGGAAGGGATACGTGAAAGGTCAAAGGGTTGAGTTTGAAGTTCCACAGTTGGCAGAGCTTTGGTAATAAGAACCAATATACTAAGGTATAAAAATTCAATTTTTTTTGTCTTTCGGAATTCTCTGTTAGTCGATAATTTGGATTTGTTTGGATTTTTTTCAAATTATGGATTTGAATTGAATTATTGATGACCAATTAACCGATCGATTTGCAACGATTGAGCTTGTGGGACTCTTCTTTGTTGGACCGCCATGGCGCAATTCAGCAGAAGCTGAGCTGCAATATGGGATGACCTTGGCTTCGGTCGGTTGAACGACTAGCCGGGACAAGGAGTCTCGGCAAGGGAAGAACTTGTCTATGATAAATTTGGACGATAACGTTTCGTCGTGATGGCTAGAATTGAAGTCGCCCATGGTAAAGGGCAGAGACTGTGAGTTGCTCTGTGTTCTGGCAGTGTCTAGGAGCCAGTGGGCTGGGTCAGACTAGATTATCCAGTCTTGGGCCGAGCCGCAGTACAGTTTCCTTTGGGTCGTGATCCAAACCTGTTTTTGGGTCTACTATTGGCTTATTATGGGCCTATTTTGGATAAAAAATTTAGGGTAATTTAATCCAATTAATTTTTGACTAATTTATAATGATAAATGAGCATTTTAAAATTATTAAATTAAATCCAAAAATTTAATACTTTAATTTTTGAATAGGTACTCATATTTGATTAAAAATTCGTGGACCATTGGATTTAAGCTATTTGGGATTTGGGTTTTAGTGTAGTATAAGCGACTTCGAGATAGAGATTTGTTTTTATGCACTACATTGCATAATTTTTATAAAATGAATATTTTGAGACTTATTTCATATTAAAACGAAGCGTCCATTTTGTGGTCGTCGAGTTTTTAAATTACATTTAATTTTTCACCGTACACGTTTAAATTAAGCATGCATATTCTATTATGGATCAACTCGGTCGTGTGAACTGAGCTCGATCGACCCGGTTTGAGGTTTGTTTTATTTTACACACATTCGACAATATAAGAATGTATTTGTTGTTGTTAACTAGAGTAATGAGACAGTTGTATGTACTGTGTCCCTAAGTGCAAAACCCTAAACCTGATCATGGTATTTTATGTGGTTTTCGTGATTGTCAAACATCGCTTTTATTCTATTATATGCTTATGACATGGTGTGCCCAAAGTCCGTGAGTGACTCCCATTTTCATTGTAGTACAACAAGAGCCTATTTTAATTACGCACCACATATTAGTGGATGATTTTAAACACGAGCAATTTTGTACACATTTTTTTGAAATGAATTTATTAAACGTAAGTTTTAAATTCATGCATGCTTAATAACATTTTTAATTAAAATTATTAAATCCCTATTATGTTTAGTAACTCATCCCAATGACATATTTAAGGATTTAATCAACTGGATTTCCAAACACTGAGTCAAGATTAGACTCGGCAAAGTTTATTTAATTTCATTAGTTTTAGTAATTTTCTTTGATAGAGATTTTGTGAGGTATTTTTTATTAGATAATTGTAATCTCTATTTTTAATTCTCGCACAGTTAATTCATTTTGGATTATATTAATATGCTATCGGATATCACTGTTGGACCTGTTAAGTCCAAATTATTGGGTCTTGGTTTGTAATAATTATTTTTAGTCTTTCGTTGTTAATTAATAAATTTAAGTGAAATGAGTCGGACGATTTGATTTTTTGAGTTAGATTATTTCTCGTTTTGTCTCGTGTTCCTTGCAAGTCGTGACACCTCAACTCTTATTGATGACACACCACCCCCACCATTACCTCACTATGCACCTTCATTTTATGCTTAGCAAGTCTAAGCTAAACCCTTTATTGTGTACACCCAAGACCCACAACTTCAACAACTTCCTCTCTACACTTTGAAGATAAACTGGAGTTCTGTTTTAGATTTAAGTGAATTTTAAGAGTTTGGTGATATTTATTAATTGGAAGTTAATGGTTATATGGTTCATGAACTGGGGTTTGATGTTCAATTTTTCTAGTTTAAATATATTTATTTATATTTTAAGAGCATACTGGTGGTTATAGATGAAAGAAATTGTCAAATTATATATGTTTATGCATCAAATGTCAATACTGATTAAAATTGGAAAATTCTGAATAGTTTCAAAATTGAGGGTGATAACTTGTCTTAGTGATTTGTAATGATTAAATTGTTTTGGTATGTTTTAATATACATGTTAAAGGCATTATAGGTTTTGGAATTGAAGCAATTGGTAAAGTACACCAACTAACAGTTATGAACTTTTGAAGTTGAGTATGGATATTGAATAGGAAACTGGAAATGAGTACATAGATGGTTTGATTTGGAATGTTTTATCGTAAACATGTATGTTGAGATTTCTATGTTGATTTTACATGTTATTATACACTCTCTTAGGCAACTATGAGATCTAAAATCACCTTAACGGCATGTGTAAATAGGGAGTTATGTACGTTTTAAATATGTGTGCTAATAGTGTGACTTAACCTGTTTTAGATGTTTCAACTCATAGATAATTGAATAAGTTGTTGTAAAGTATGTTAAGACTCCAAGATGAGAGATATTTATGAGTTTGGTCGTATGACGACGTACATCACAAGATGCTAGAGTAATATTTGTGGCTAAAGTGTGGTGATATTGTTGACATGTTGCCAAATATACGAGGATATTAGTTAATATGTTGTGAAATATATTAGGATAGTAGTTATTACTATGTTGTGATAAATATGCGTATGTTGGTTGTTGATGTACTATAATATTGATTGTTTTGTTGTGATATAAATGATGATATCAGCCATTGACTTGATAAGATAATTGATATAACATAGATATGTTAATATGATGTGATAATATGAAAATATGTTGAGATCATGATCAACATTGACATGTTCATACGCATTTTACATGTATCAAAAGAAAGTCTTTTATAAGAAAAAAAAAATGATTTGATACATATGTTTTCATTTCCAAAGATTGAATATGAATTAAATGTATTTAAATATTCGTTGTGGGATGCTACGCTCCCTCTAAATTGAATTACCTCTAACGATTGGACTGTAAAATAAAAAAAAAAAAGATTGAAAATACATGTTTTTTATGAAATTGCTTATCATACCATTTAAGTATTTCTTATTGAGTTTTAGACTCATAAATAAATCGTGAGATGTAGGTGTTGATGATGCCATTGTTGTTCAATCCGAATGAAAAATGATCGTGGATGGAGCATGTTTATGGGGAGCACTTGAAGTTGTTTGACGATTGTGACCCTTGAGTTATGAATTACAAAATGTATTTTGATTGTAAATGATTTAAACTTAAGATGTTAATTTTGTTGACTATGGTTTTATGCTAGAAAGCTTAAATACGTATATGTTTTGGTATTTGGGGGGAAATGCAATGGATTATGTTTATTAAAAGTAGAGTTTTCTGTTGTATAAACTGCTTAACATGTATTAGTAGTATAATTCAATTTATATATGGGTTCAACTATGGGGCGTTACAATTTTAGTGTGGTTAATGTATTGGTATTACATTAAAGATTAGTAATAGGATTGCTAGGTTATGAGCATGAGGTGATTACTAATACTATATTCAATCCAATTTATTTCCAACAAAACTCAAATTTATTATTTTATGTGGGGAACAAAGGTAAATGGACAAATCCCACATCGGAAACAAAGACAGAAAGAAGGAGAGAGAAAGATAATAAATACAGAGGAAGACCCCCTTTGCAACATACTTACCTGGACGGGGTCAATGGGTGATCAATAAGATCCATGGCCTAGGTTGGTGACCTCCATTGCACGCTGGAGGGGTGCCCGCCTAAGGTCTGCCCAAGAGGCAGAGCCTACGTCATAATTTGTGGTAGCTGGGGCCTGCGTTCGCGCGGCCCCTGCCCAATTTAAGTTAAATTCTGTCTGCCTCGGGCTGAGCTTGACTGTTCGCGGCGATGGCTTAGCCGTCGTTCTCTTGTTTCTGTTTTCGATCCATCTCCATTGTCTCTGTTCTCTTGTAGTTTTGAGGGCTTTTCAGAAGTAGTTTCCACATCTTTGTACTGCATTATATTAATGGCAACTGGGGCTTGGTTGGAGTCTAGACGATGACTCCAATGAAGAACAACTTCGTTATAGGCTTCGGAAGAACTTCGATTTAGGTTTGGGCAGGGTTTTTCGTTTGGCTCTGGTCAGTTGGGATTGATTCAGCTTCGGCCAATTAGAATTGAACGGACCTTTTCTGGTTTGCGACGTCCAGAGTGTAATTGGAATCCAAAATGCTCAAAACTAACCAAATTCTGTCAGTTCGGTTGGGTTGCTTTTTTGGGTTCCTGCATATGAGGAAGATGACATAGAATTCAGACGGAAGAAGGTATTTTTATTTTCATCTCTCAGAGTTTCCAGAAAAGTACGTTCACAAAACTTTAATACATTATTGAATACAACCCTCTTCATACACACACAGCATCTCAGTGAATCAGAATCTGTTTAAGATTCAAATGTCATACTCTCCGCCTCTCGCTTCACTGATTCAAAAAGCACCGTTGACAGGTATCGCTCTCCGAAGCTCGGAAACACAACCTGAAGAACAAACAGCGCAAACATTTCACCACTAAAACCAAAACAAAAGTTCTGAGCAAGATTGAGTTTCTTTTGGGTAGGTGTTATTTGGAGATCAGATCTTTTTCATTTAACAATCTTTAGCAATGTACGTAAAGTCAAAGACCACAACACAACTTACCACAATCAAATTCCCAGCACTTTCGGGTCGCTTGGCCAGCTTGATCGCAGCTGCTGCAGCAGCACCAGATGATATACCGACCTGAAATGTTCGCTCGAGTGATTTCTACACTAACATCTCTTCTTTGATTGTTAGCAAGCTTAGGCGGCAAGGTAAAACTCAAAAATGCTAAATGGTTTCAAAAGTGGAAGTCGTTTGGTTGATGTTCATTCTAATCAACGATTTGAAGTTAGAAGATAGATTTCAACTCAAGATCTCTCGTTCGTTCTGATACCATTTTAAGTTGACAAAATATATGATATAATGTTTTAAAATAGAGTCTTCATATTGGAGGTAACTTACCAGCAAACCTTCTTTTAATGCAAGAAGCTTGGCCGTTTCAATGGCTTCCTCACTGGATACCTGCAAAACTCCAATTTTTTTCATTTGATTTACTTCAAAATAAAGACGTGAATAGATCTAATAAATCAGATGCTGATGTTGATTTGCTGCTGTGTTCTTGTTAGTACTCCCTGCCCAACTTATTTGATTTTCTGTAAAATAATTTCTGGCAAATCTGCTGAATGTAATGATTAATTTGGGTCGATGAGGCGATTGCACATCCAAGGCTCATTGATTCTCGTTTTTTGGTTAGGTTTGATGATCAACTATACATAAATGATTATAAATGAATGGGCGCCTAATAAACGATCACAATCAAGAGTTAGCTTCGCGCAGAAATACGAACAATGATTGTAGTATAACAATTTTAAGACTTACTTGAATGACTTCATCAAGCAGATCGACATCCAAAACTCCAGGGATGAAGCCGGCTCCAATTCCTTGGATTTTATGCGGGCCTTGAAGGGATTTATAATCGCTTGTTAGCCGACAAGTTCGACTAAATTCAAATCCAGAGTAACAAATAGAGACAGTCGCATACAACAGTTTTATGGGTTAATCTTTATTAGTTTCTTCACAATACAATTGAAGAACTTGAGAAACTAAAAATGGGAAAGACATTGCCGACTCACCAGGCTTTCCTCCTGAAAGTATTGCACTTTCCACTGGTTCTACACCATAGAGCTAAAAACAAGGGAAATCAGAAACAGGTACATAAACAGAGAATTGAAGCGTGATTTAAAGGAAATAGAAAACCTTAATATCAGGGTTTTGCTCTTTCAGGTACTTCCCGGCACCCGTCACTGTCCCCCCAGTTCCTATCCCCGAAACAAATGCATCTATTTTTCCTTCCGAGCCTTTCCAGATCTCTGGACCCGTGGTTTCATAATGAATCTGACAAATTAACGTCATCCCGAGAAAAAAATAAGGGCTTATTTTTGACAGCATTCATTGGTATGAGGTGAAATGATACCTTAGGATTGGCGGGGTTTTCAAACTGCTGAAGAATGTAAGAATTAGGAGTCTTTGCTCGAATCTCTTCGGCCTTCTGGAGAGCCCCTTTCATTCCCCTGGCAGGATCTGTGATGACCAACTCGGCTCCAAAGGCTCTCAGAATGGTTCTTCTTTCGAGACTCATTGAGGCTGGCATAGTGATTATAAGCTTGTAACCCTTGGCAGCAGCAATGAATGCCAAACCAATCCCGGTATTGCCACTCGTAGGTTCTATTAGGACACTCTACATGATGGTACAAGGAAAGTTCTAATTTTTTCAGTATTTCTTGCAAAAAGAAGGTACCATAGTTACCGATTTAACAACAAAAACACATCTCATTCTTGTTTTGAACCACAGAGAGAGATATTAGGATCATCCACAAGTAAATTTTGATTCTTATTCCACAGTTTTTACGTTATCTTCCTGCAAAAATACGGCTCCAGAGTCAACAATTGAAGAGTTTCAATGGCATTGACTGAGAAACAACATATTTTTGTCTTTGGTTTAAGCGACAATGCTGCAGCGTTGCTCCCTGTGAGAAACTGAGTTGCTAAACTACCTAAAAACTTGAAAAGCACTACTTTCCCACCTAATAATAAGCTTTAAAATCTCTCTCTCCCTCTCTAACAATGACAATTTTTATGTCAGCGTATATGTCATGATGAGGAGCAATCAAATATGGAAGGTTGCAAACGGCGAAGCCACGGGCAAACGAGGTTTCAGAAGTGTCACTATAGAAGAACATACTCCAACTCGAATTCACGAATCAAGGGTAATCAAATAGCATACTTAAGCAGAGGACATAAATTGAGAAGTTTATACTTACAACGCCAGGTGTAATGAGACCTTTCTCCTCCGCATCAGCAATCATGCTATACCCAATCCTACAAGGAGCAGATCAAGCTTCCACTTAAGGTTTCCAGAGATTCACTCCAATTTCCGAAAAGCCAAAAAGGGAAAAAGAGGACTGAATCTGGTTTGATTAACCCTACTCTTATGTAATACTGACTACCAGAGATGAAAATAAGGAAAAAGGGAAATAAAACCTGTCTTTGACACTAGAGCATGGCTCCATCATCTCTAGTTTTGCAGCAATCCGACCCACACAACCATCAACAACACGGTTCAGATAGACCAATGGCGTGTTGCCAATCAACTGTAATTCCAGATATTCAACATAAATTTCTGTAAAAATACACTAGGAGAGAGAAAAAGAAAGAACGATGATCTTCTATGAATTACTTCAGTAACATCTTTTGCAATGGTACACTTCTTATCTGCCATTTCACCCGAAACTGCATGAAAAGTAAAGAGAAATTCATTTAAACAACTCCAAATGCAAAAATCTCGCTCAAACTCTGTCAATTTCAGGATCAGAAAACAGTAATTTCATTTTAAAGCTTGAACTTTTGAGAAGCTGAGTAGCAACGAAAAATAAGGCGAAGACTTGATCAGACTCTCTCTCCTCCCTTTATTAATCACCGCAAGCAAATGCATAACCTGTTGGGTTCTTCTATTATCCTTCATTGTTATGAGTAGTAAGTTCAGGCTACAAAATCGAATAGTGACTACCATTATATGGACCAAAGATAATTAGAGAGCTAGAATACTTGTCAAATATCACTGCCCAGACAATAAACAGGCAAAAAACAGAATTGATTATTTTCCCAGAAAAATTGGTTTTAGAATCGGGGTTTATCCATAAACAAAAACTACCCATAATATAAAAATAGAAGCTGATTTTCGTCTTCACTATCCTCTTTACTCATTAAAACTAGCTCAAGAGAGGAGCGACACACTACACCCAACAAAGAGAAGCGAAAAATTAAAAAACAAAAAAAAGTAATGGATTCATAGCAAAACATAGTGATTGGTTCAGGTAGACGGATCATTCACAAGTTTTTGATTGAAAAAACGAAATTCTTACCGAATTTTCCAGTTCTAGCAAAAACCCAGAACAGATTTCAACCAAGTAATCACGTTCAATCCACAAATCGAAAGTCCACCAAAAAAAAAAAAAAAACACATTTGAGAGAAGAAATTCTCACCTGGTTTCCTCTTTCTTAATGAATACAGGAGAAAAGATGAATATAGTGAAGCAGATAAAAGAAGAATAGAAAAGGAGAAAGTTGAGCGAAGTTTTCAAGGGTCAGCTCCTCACCTAAGAAGAGTCGTCTCCCTCTCTGGCCTGCAAACCACAATTGCAATTTGTTTGTCAGACCCCACCAATATCTTGTTACACAATACATACACTCTATGTCAACTTCCAGAGTGGCAATATAGAGAGAGCTTAAAGAATGGTTGAAAATGGAATTTCACTAAGACTATATCAAATGTTGTAACATCAGCTAATTAATCCCATATTGTAGGCGTAGAGTTAGTGTTTTATATTTATATTTGATGGTTAATCTTAATATTAGAGTTACTCTCTAATAATAGCTAAAAGGAGAACATAATTAGTATTTTGATTTTTTGTGGTTGTAAAATCTAGATTACCCACTGTTCATCTATGTTTTTCTCTGTATGATTTTGTAAATTAGTTTTTAAACTTTAGATATGATTTTAATTGTTCTTTTTTAAATAAATAATTTTCTAAATTTAAAAACTAAACTTTAGCAATTAAGTTCTTGTTGTTGTGTATTAAAGAAATTATATTTTGGTCGCTGGTAAGTAATTTTTAGAAGAAATAAGTCTCGATATAATTGTTTAACAATTTTAGTGATTATAAGTTAAAAAATTTAATGTCTAAAATGGTTTTGAAATTGACAGACATAAAAATCACTAAATTAATTAAGGAGTTATTTACCTAAAATAAAAAATAAAAAATACTCCTAAATTTAACAATCTACGCCTGATTGCATGTACATGCACGAACATACATTTATGTTATGTGAGTGCGTAAACTGGGGGTCATCATCGTGGTTTCTAAATAACTTTGCACTCCATTCTCTTCCACAAACAACACAATCTTTCTAATATTCATTCAAACCTTAGAAAAAACAGAGATCCTCTTCAATCACGGGGTTGAAAAGATTGACGCCATTAGTAATTATTAATTAATATTATATTATTCCACCCAAATGATGAATTTATTATTTAGTAAATAATACTAAATCTCAATTATCCTCATACAATATATATATATTAAATTAACATTACTCAATTGTTTTATTAATTTTCTTGTCGTGTTTGACTAAATCTAATTTTTAATTAGTGTTTATTTTTATTAAATATTTATCATTTATTTTAATGACTATATCAATGTTTGAAATTAAAGAGTAAATGCTAAATACATCATTAGCTATTGAATTAAAATGGGTAAAAATATTTTTATAAATAAATATAATAATAGTATACTTAAATGAAGTAGCTGGTTAAATTATTTTATGTAAAAATGTATTTGAACAAATAAATAGTTTTATTCTTTAATCTTTTGTACTTGCATTATTAAATTCATGATTATTTAGGCAATTTTAATATTGTAGGTGTGTGGATAAAAGTTCGTTAGAGAAATGGTCAAAAAAATAAATTCATGACTAATATTTGAATGAAGGAGTAGGATTAATTTTGATTTTAAAAAAAATTCTATATAAATTGATAAAATACTAAACTATCAGTCAAATTAATAATTGACATGTAAAAGTCACATAAATAGGTAAAATTAGAATGTAAAATTTAAAAAGTACCTAATTAAAGATCCCATAACCAATGAAAGTACAATAAATCATTAGTCAATCCAATAAGGTAATTTAATTCAATTAGGCAATTAATGGAATTAGACAATCTATTTAATAATTAGTAAACCTTATTACTAATAAAATAGGCAATTTGATTATTAATTACACAATCAATTAGTCAATACAATTTAATTAATCCAACTAATTTCATTTGGAATATTTATTATGCATTCAAAAAGACCAAGGCAACACCGCACCTCTCACTCATCCATCTTTTGCATGGCTTAGTTAAACTACACCAAAATCTATTATCAACCATCCACATCCTATTTCCATCAATAAATTTTGCCAAATTGCGACCTAATTTTGGTTATTGCACGATATAGACCACCAATAAGAGGCGCAATGTCGATCAAATGTTGTGAGCTCAAAAAACTATTTATATGCCAAAGTGTAGATAAAAAATGAAGAGATGTCAAATTTCAAGATGGGGTTGAAGTGTTTTTACGCTCCAACCGTGTCCTAGTCGATATTACAGACCATATCCAATTATAAAGAAATGGAGCAAGGTTGCATACAAACTTCAACCATTAAAGGGTGCACGTTCCCTTCTTACTAACACTACAAAACGTTCTTTCTTATTTAGATTACAAAATGTTTTAGTAAATATTTCAAATATAAGCAAATATTTCAAATCAAGAGGTTAAGGGTAGTTGACAACTTTACATAAAGGCAGAATTTGAATTTTTGGAGGGGGATAATGGAAAAGCTGACATTTAAATCATCTTTGCTGGCACTTTACAGGACCGTGCTGAGATTTTCATCTCGAAAAATAACTATGCAGATCCTACAACTTACGGTTAATGACAAGTCAAATCTTAGAGATAATTTTTTAACAACTAAAATCTTGAACTATAGAAAAATCTCGCCGGCGACCTCACAGACACGATTGCCGTCTAGGACCGTCGAGGTTAACACCTCCGTTTCTACTCTGTCAAGCAGCATCGAACGGCAGACGAAGGACGTCAAGCTCCGTCCTTCCCTGCGGTTTGAAGAAGATGGACAATGGTAGGCGAGGGTGGAGACGAAGCTAGAATCGTCCAGAGGTGACAGATAGACGACATGCGGTGGCCGTTGGATCGATCGAGGGACGTCCATCTTTTGGATAGACGGCCAGGATTGAATCTGGCGTCTTCCAGCAGTGAAGATGGACGTCCATCCTTGGCCGTAGGATGGACAGAGACGAAAGTCCATCTTCTGGATCGACGGCCAGGATTGAATTTGGCGTCTTCTAGAGGCGAAGCCGGACGACGATCATTGGCTGTAAGATCGAGAGACGGAAGTCCATCTTCTGGATCGACGGCCAGGATTGAATCTAGCGTCTTCTAGAGGAGAAGACGGACGACGATCCTTGGCCGTAGGATCGAGAAACGGAAGTCCATCTTCTGGATCGACAATAAGGATTGACTGCAAATTAACTGGGTCACGTGCGGGGCACACGCGATCTTAAAACGCCCAAATTCCCCAAATTAAGACGGACGTCCCACGGCATGGGACGAATGTCCGTCGTCCAATACTACGTCGTTCTATCCTAAATGTACGCCATTAGCCTTTAGACGACGTCGTCTAGGCCATGATGGACGTCCGTCTTAGTCCGATGGACGTCCATCTATCCCAGATTCCATTAAAATCTGCCTTTAGATGGCGTCGTTTAGGCCATCATGGGCGTCCATCTTAATACGATGGACGTCCGACCATTTTCAGTGTTTCATACCCTTGCCCAAGATAATAAGTCTGTTTCTTCCTCCTTGTATCAGAATCGAACACAATTTACACCAATAGAAGAAATGACAACCAACAGAAGAAATCACAACATAAACTTTATAAAAAACTTTCTAAAGTTGTAAAACCAATATAAAACAACAAACTTTACAAAAAACTTTCTAAAATTGTAAAACCAATATACAACAACAAATTTTACAAAAAAACTCAATTGAGCCACTTATTTTCAATTATTTACAAAAACCAATATACAACAAACTATAGGGTCTGCACTGCAGTAGCTTGCACTTCTTGCACCGCAGTAGTGTCCTCCTCAACAGCCCCTCATCCCTCAACCGATGCTTCGGCGAGTTGACCGCGAACCACAATGTCCTCGGCGAGGTGGAAGTGGAAGCAATGTTGGAGTATAGCTCAACGACGATGTTCTGAGGGTTAGAGTTTTCGTCTTCCATGTTTTGGGAAGGTAGGTTTCAGCCATTGTCGATGCAGTTACAGGACTCGGAGTGCTCTGAGCCGATCGCATACAATGGCGTGCCTCAGAGCACTTTGAGTCCTGCAACTGTATCGACAATGGCCGAAACCTACCCTCCCAAAACATGGAAGACGAAAACCCTAACCCTCAGAACATCGCCGTTGAGCTCTACTCCAACATTGCTTCCACTTCCACCTCGCTGAGCCTGTTGTGGTTCGTGGTGAACTCGCCAGGCCTTACATGCTCTTATATACTAGGGTTCTAGGAAGGCAGAACGAGACACAATAAATCGCTGCAGTGTCATATGACACCGAGAGGGTTGGACATCCATCTTATTAAGATGGACGTCCGTGATGGCCTAAACGATGCCGTCTAAAGGCAGTTTTTAATGGAATCCGAGAGGGACGGACGTCCGTCATGGCCTAGACGACTTCGTCTCAAGGCGAGCAGCGTCCATTGAGGGCAAAACGACGTAGTATTGTCCGATGGACGTCCGTGTCATGGCGAGGGACGTCTGTTGTAATTGAGGGAATTTGCGCGTTTTCAAATCATATGTGCCTTGCACGTGACAATTAAATTGAAGTCAATCTTGGCTGTCGATCTAGAGGACGAACGACCGTCGCTGGATCCAACGGTGAGGGAGGGACGTCCGTCTGTCGAATCCGGAAGACTCCAAATTCAATCTCCGTGTCTTCGCCCTCGCCTGCCATTGTCCATCTTCTTCGAACTGCAGGGAAGGACGGAGCTTGATGTCCTTTGTCTGCCGTTCGACGTCGCTTGACAGAATAGAAACGGAGTCATTAACCTCGACGGTCCTAGACGTCAATCATGTCTGCGAGGTTGCCGGCGAGATTTTTCTATAGTTTAGAGTTTTAGTTGTGAAAAAATAATCTCAAGAGTTTAACTTGTTATTAATCGCGAACTATAGGGTCTATAGTGTTATTTTCCATTTTCATCTCATTCGTTGAGACTCTTTTCTTCCACCCATTCTATCCGGCCATAAGTGACCCCATTCCAATTTAGTCATGTTTTCATTCATCTGGAATGTCAACTCTTCTATGTCATTTGACTTTTTATTATTATTTTTTTTACAAGGAGAAACACAATTTTGATATTCATGACAAACACAATTTTGATATTCATGACATAACATGCATGTGAGAGAGACATCATTCCAAAGCCTTGAATTTCCCAAAAAATATCTCTTCTTCTTGTTCGTGTCAAATAGAAAATGGCCAAAAACAATCAAGCTTTTGGCACATAAATGAAAAAAAGGATTCGAATTCCTTAAATAGTACACCCCAATTTGCCAGCATGAACTTCAACAACTATTGACTCGACTGCTAATCACTTGGCACAAAACGAGACTATCAAGTTTAAAAGCAACCAGTAATTCAATTATCGAACCAAGAAATTGCTGATGAATTTCATTTTCATTTCGAGACTACGATCTAAACAGGACAAAGGCAGCAAATCTATCGTAAGGAAATAACTATAACCCTACTCTACCAACGAACAATCGTGATATTTCCAAATCAAATATGATGAAAGGAAGAAAAGGAAATAATTTCTAAATTTTCAAATTCATACCTGGAAGAGAAGCCATATGTGACTGACATCCAAAAGTTAGTCTACAGTATCAAACACACAAAACTGCTTCAATTTTTCTACTATAACATGCAAATAACCTTTCCAGATTAATTTCCATTAATATTCTCCATCAACATCGATATTCTTAAGAAGTATTAGTCATAATACCATGGTCCCAACATCATTTAGATGCATGATCTGCAAGTGATAAACAATTATATCATGGGGGAGAGTTACATTCACTTCAAATCATCGAAAGCAGATTTTACACGCCATCTACAAATTATGACACTTCAAAGAAAAACTTGAATTTCAGATACAGCAATCACAATGGAATATTTTACTCTCAATTTCCTTCATATCAGTATGCATTCATATCAAAATTGATAAGTGATAACTAATGGGGATACAGGATATTTTCTTCTGAAGTTAAAGCCCCCCAACCATCCCTGTACGTTTGAACACATCATGTGTTCAAAATCATGTATCATGGTAAGAAAAATCTGTAATTGGATTTAGCAAATATATGAAAATGGTGCAGAACTTACACATAAAATTTACCTATTTCCCATGCCACCACACAGATTAAAAGATCGAGAAAGCAAGCTGAGCAAGTAGAATAATCATAAAGTTTTGCACTTGACATCTCTATTGCAAGATTTCGCTCATTTTACTTGGAATTCTTAATATACAAGAGTGCTTTCATATTTATTGTACAGTTGTTCTACCAAATTTCTCCATGACAACATGAAACATTAAACAGCTACCACATGAGAAGCACTTACATCAATTTCACCATCAGAACTCATGGCTCCAATCATCCTCCCTTTGATCGTAGTTCTTCCAATGCCAACTTAATCTGATCCTGAACTAGCTCCAATCTCTTTGAATATACCTCTAGCTCCAATATCTGCTGTTTTCTCCACCTTTCATCAACCACTTCCCCTCCATTCTCGAAATTTTTTCCCTCCCCACCATAAGCAATAGGTATTGGGGTCATTGCCAACCCAAAAATTCCTCCAGGCCCGCAGGGCCCTACCATGGAATTACACAACTCCTTCACCGCTGGTGACAAACAACTCCTCACCGTCTCCTCAATCAACTTAGAAAAATTAGTGATATTGCTATCGCTGTATCCATTATTCTTATCCTTACTTGGATTTTGAATCGAAACCATCGTTTCGTCAATTCCCATTCCCAGTCGAGATCGTGACCGCTTGCGTGATTTTGGAGTCATCCCCATCATCTTCTCCATACCATTCCCCACTATTTCTTCGTTTCTAGCATCAAAAATATTAGGAATAGAAATAGGATTGTGGTCTTCATCGTCCAAGGCATTATCATCGAGATTGATTCTACCAGTATTTTTCCAGATCTTGGAGGATATTTGGAAAGTGGCTTGATCATGAGGGCTCTTGAAATTGACTTCTTTACCAGAGGTGATCCTGCTCATAACGTTACGATACTTCCTCTTTAGTCTACGAAGCTTCTCAACGAGCTGATTCTTATTGAAATCCGACTGGAACTTGGACTTGATCTGATCGTGGAACAAAGCGGTATCATTCGGATGGTGTTGAGTAGTACCTCGAAGCTTCGTATATTCTAGAAAGCCTTTCAAGAGTTCGATCTCGTCCTCATCCGTCCAAAGCTTCTGAAAAAGTTTTCGAGAATCATCAACCGGCTTCTTTTCCGCCTGGAATTCCGGAATCACAGCCGATCTACTCTGTCGCTTCAAATCAGAAGAAGTAGCAACAACTGTGGTAGCGGCGGTGGAGGTCGAGCTTATAGATGTTCCGATTTGGACACCGGTACCGTAAACGGCGACGGTAACGGCAGAAGAAGCGCCGGTGAAGGAGGTGGAAGGAGAGACAAAAACACCGCGGTCGGCGACAACCACGCCGTCGTTAACATCTTCCTCCTCGTCATCGTCATCAAGAGATTCCTCGTCATCGTCGTCCAGATCTTCCACCGGAATAACAGTAGCGCCTTGTACGGAAGCCATGATAAGGGAGACGACAGGTAATGCTCCCGAGAGTGGTTGAGTAAACGAATTTATGTATAAAATAGGCTTTTCACTTTATTTTTAATTTTTAATCTTATTTTTTATTTTTTAAAATACAAAATAGTTGGATAAATACGTATTTGATCCTCCTAATTTATAATCGTTTTCAATTTGGTCCCTGTACCTTAAATTATTTCAAATACAGTTTTATTAAATAGAATATATTAACTCATTCTAATAATAACTTCAAAATAAACCAACCAAACCGGTTCTCTCGCTCTTCCATAACCATTGATGGAAATCAAAGAGGGGAAAGTGGACGGAGGAGGTCAGGTGACCCCTGATAGCACTCACTATTTGTGTGTCAACAACACTGTTCCTGCGAGGCCATAAACTCAAGTTCCACTCAAAAGCTTGTTTTTTTAGTTTTTGAAAATTCTTTTCTGCAAACAATTAATCAGAACTCATTTCAAAAACACTACAGAAAAAGTATTTCAAGAGGAACTGCCCCATTCAATGAATCCTCCAAGATTAAATAAAAACAATTAACAATATCTTCTGAGGTGAGAGATCATTGTTTCTTCACACTTTGAGCATTTCCATGAACCAACCAAACCAATATTTCATGCTACATTTTTTTTATTTGCCAAATAAATTGTTAAGAGAATGGAATGATCAAATAATCAGTACATGAGAAACTTTTCTCTCGTTTTCTCAAATACCTGTTCCGCGATAATAGCACCGGATCCGTCGGCCTTCTTGATCTCCAAGTGCGCCTTCTGGTAGAACCCCGTCCCCCTCAGTGCGTCTGCTATGAAATCATCGAACCCGATAGCAATTGCCGCTTCAGCTTTCGCTCCGTATACCAATCTCTGAAACAAAAATGACTTTCTTCAAGTTTCTTGTTAAATAAGAAACAGTTTATGATTTTACTTTTTAAAAAAAATACTACCCAGAAAAAAAAGAAGAAAATTCAGCCTTTTGAACTCAACCTTGATCCTTGAGAGATGGATAGCACCAAAGCACATGGGACAGGGCTCACAAGATGCATATATTTCACAGTTTGACAGCTCAATTTGATTGAGCTTCTTACAGGCCTGATAAACAATTTCAATAGTCAGATGGAGGAGAAAATGAACTAAAATTGGTCTCTTTGTATATGCTTTTATGAGGATGAAAAACTGTTTTCTGACGCAATCAACTCACATAAGACTTAAATCCGGCATAAATGAGATCATTTCAAACTGTTTGAGTTAAGAACAAGTTTGAATTGGCTAATTCAAAGGGTCTTGAATGATTCTGAGTTACCGGTATGACATCACTTCCTAATCTATTATATAATTTCGATCGGTTTCTTGAAGAGTACATGAGTTCTCTTGAAAACAACTCTAAATGTGCCTTGTTTAGTTCCTCATAACAACCTCATATATCAAGAAACAAGACCACTGACAAAAGTTATGACCCAAAAGTTTTACAACACAAGACGCGGAGCTTAGAAAAAATATAAACACACACACACACACACACATACATGTATAACTATACAATTTGCTATGTAAAAATTAGAGGTTTTGCTTTTCTTGTTTCCTGCAAGTTTCATTTTTTATTTAGTTAAGTTATTTCAGCCCAAATCTATACAGAAGTGTGTTATTCATACCAGCATGTCATTGGTGTCTTAAGATTTGTCTAAAAAAAATTAAGAACATAAAAAGTAGTTAATGGACGCATTTCTAATGTGTTGAACACATCTGATGTTCGATGACTGTCAGCATATATACATGTCGAGTGAAATGGTATATTTATGCATCATACTTAGCAAGTATAAACTTTTTTTCTCGATCAGGAAGAAAAAAATATAAACTGCACTACGAGAAAATAGGAATCAAAATTTGTTTCCTCTTTAACAATATAGATACCAACATTTCCAAATAAATTGAAGGTTTTATATTTTGGTAGCACTTCTGAAATGATATTGGAACACCTCAGGATAAACCACAAAATTATAGTGCAACGTAAAGGAAAGGAAGTTGTACAAAGTAGAATATAAAGTTAAAGTGAAAAACAATATAGAATAATTTATACCAAAAAAATTTAAGTGAACCATTTCTTAATTAATTATTTTTACACTTTAACACAAGTCAAATGGACTTCAACAGAGTTCAGATTCCATACATCCTCTACAAACTTAACAAAGATTGTGAATTCATCTTTGAAAACTTACCGTGATTGAATTTAATAAGCGAAGCTTCATAAGATACAACAACCAAAGATCTAATGCTAGAATAAGCACGGGATCGTTCATGCAATCAGATTTTCAATCAATTGACATTTTCAGTTCACCAATGTAAAAAGGTTTCCATTTGAGAACAATTTTGTGAAAGGGGGGAAACAAGGTTAAAGCAAACACTTGTTTTAAATTTTCTATTTAATTAAATCTGTGTTCATATTTGACATGATGATTATAGAGACAAATTCTTATGCAATTTGAGTAGCATTATCTACATTGTAGCTCATATTCCTTGAAAGGTAATCCAACATTGTCAGTACTTTAATATGAACAAATAAGACTTGTTTGGATGACTACTATTTTTCTACAAAATATATTTTTTCAGCAAAAAAAGAGAAAAAGCTTGATGGACAAGGACGTTTTGGTATGGTTTATAAGAGGAGGAAATGAA
>CM039484.1:11641909-11653507 GCA_022433065.1 Begonia loranthoides | reverse complement strand
TGATGGACAAGGACGTTTTGGTATGGTTTATAAGAGGAGGAAATGAAGGTTAATTGGGTAATTGTGGAGGAAATGAAGAATAATTGGGTAATTAGAAAAGGGAAGTTGAAGAGAGCGGTTGGAGTAGTTTTATTGGAGGCAAGTTGCAAGGAGTGGAGGTTATGTGTGTTTTTTACAGAAAGTTTTACAAGGAGAATTCCAGAGCATGGAACTCATGTCCGAACCTGTGGATTCCGGGTTTGTGGTGTTGTGTTGTTTGTTTTTTCTTATGTTTGTTAGTTTGTTGTGTTTCAGAGTTATGTTTCTTTGCCACAGTGTGGTTTAGTTCTGTGTAAAAACAATAGCTGATTGTGTTATTAGAAGTTGAAGAAATATTGTTCAACAAAGCTGTAGGCGTAATTTCATGTTTTAAACAACATTGTCAGCTCATAATTGCCTAGTTTTCTTATTTCATCTTTACAAAAAACATAAAAGCGTAAGAGAGGGATATAAATATTATTTCTACTAGTTCCAAGTTTAGAAAACAGTGTAAAAAATGCTATTAAATCTGTAATATTGAACAGCAAAACATAAGACTTGTATGGGTAAATATGCTAACCTCTCGTATTGCAGTCACTTCAGCATGTGCAGTGGGGTCCGTGTTTCTCAAAACCATGTTGTGACAGCTAACAACAACTTCATCTTTATGAACAACAACAGCACCAAAAGGGCCGCCATCTCCACATTCAACTCCTTTGTAAGCCTCCTCAACTGCTTTCGTCAAGAACTTGTGGTCTCTATCCTGTACAGCTGATTTGACAGTAAAAAAAATTATGATGGATCAGGATTTAACAGAACAATCAGTGATAAATCACAAAGTAGGAAAAGCATTCATGTTATGCTTTAAGATTACAACATAGAAATGGTTCAGGGAAAAAGCAAAGAATGATGTAAGTTAGGAGAATATAAAAGACAAACCATTAAATTTAACAATGATTATCAACATATGGATATATATTAACAATGAGTGATAATTTAAGACTAAAGATGAGCTCAGGAAACAATATATAGAATCTTTAATATAAAAGTGTTGAAGGGGTTCATCGACTCCAGCAATCTACATTTTCAAAATCAGTGGTATTCCTACATGTGAAGAATTTATCTTCCTTAGTTTCTAAGTATTGTTTTTGGTTAGGGAATTGTAGTGCCTTTTGGGACCAAAGTAGAAAATGTACCCATTGGCCTTTGGCCTGTTTCTTACAAGTGGCTGAATTCTGTAGTTTCACTACCATTCTTGGGCCTTCCATGATTAGTAATTATCTCATACTTACAAGGCACAGGAGCGCAAGAAAGCATAAGATACAATGTGAAATGATCTCTCCTCTTTCCATCGTTCAAAGTTAGAAGACGGAGAGGGAGAAAGGGAGAAGAAGTTGGACCTGTAATGAAAATTGTTTTACGTTACCTTCTTGATGACCAGCAAATGCAGAAGCCACAGAGATAGTTCCATCTTTAGCTTCAACAACTGTGGATAAACAAAACAAGAGAAAACAGGAATTTAAACTTCAGCTTCATTCTGTATCTACACATATCAAACATCAGAATAAGGAGGATAAAAAAACTAATCTGACCCTCAGTATTTGATCAATTCATTGTACCTTGTATTTGGATAAACAGAAAAAGACTAACCGCATGAAACATTAATATGAAAAAGTACACGATTATCCAATAATAGGTGTAATTTATAGTGGGAACTGGATATCGAACAGCAATATAGAGTCATCATCACATCTTTGCTAGTTTTTAAGGCTTACATTCAAGATAAAATGCTTAATTCACAAAACATGATATGGCTTCTTTGTTTATCAATTGTTTCTATTTCCTGGATAAACTCCATGCAATCTCAAATTTCAACTGCTAAGGAGTTCAAGATCAAGTATCAAGATTCCAAATGAATTCACGCTTCCCTAAAAAGTAAATAAGTGCACATGTTCAATAACCAGTGCTAATATAACAAAATTCACTTTTTTACAAATTTCCAGCTGAAGATGATAATTTTAGTCCTACCAGGCTGAAGAAAGGCAAATTCTAATTCCATTTCCAAATTGTAAAAACATTGATTATGCATACGGAAACCGTAGCTTACATTGAAAGAAGCATTTAACATAAATTGCAAAAAAAAACTTTGGTGACAACTAAAAGTCTCAACTAATAGAAAAAGAAAAAAGGGAAGTACTCTTCTATATTGCGGTAGAGACAACGAAATTCATTTTTCGCAAAAGCACAACCAAAATGGTTCTTCAAAATCAGCCAAATGACGCCTTACAGAACTGATTTCCAACATGAACAATTTCGAGTCCAATAATTGAGTAAACGCAGCCACACGCAGAAAAACACTTACAAAGGATTAGAAGAAAAATGCGAAATCAAATCGACCCACCAAAAAATTCCTCAAGAGCGTTTCAAACTGCTAAAGAGCCAAATGATCTACGGCCACATTGAAAAACCAATTTAAATGCAGGTTAACATGATGAGAGAGTTTTAAATGCATGACATAAGAAATTGATTCATCTGCTTAGGGGAATCCCAGAACAAAAAAAGAAAAAACCAACATCGTAGTTCCAGAAAATAAGAAGAGAATCAAAATCACGAAAGAATAGAGGAGATCATCTTCGACCCAACAAAGAAAAACAAAATTCACTGTAAAACGAGGATAAAGAACGTTACCATTAGCATCTCCCATGGTGGTAAGAATGAAGAAAACTGAGAGAAACGCAAGGGTGGAAGAAGGAATGACCCCAAGCAAACGGGATAAAGAAGAAATAAATGGAGAGAGGAGGAAGAAAACTGGTCCACGAAATGAATAGGGAGGAGAAAGACCTCAGCAGAGAGACGCACAGTCGGGCACACGCCAAGACGTCAAATTATTTATTATTATAAGGAAAATGACAAATCAATCATTGTACTTTGTGATCAACGACAAGTCACCACTAAACTATTTTTTCTAACAAATTAACCATTGAACTATAGAAAAAGGTTGCCGCAAACATCGCTGTCACGTTTGCCATTAAATGAATTGATTTCAATCCGTAGCGGTTCATGTACTATTCCATCACAAATCAATATTTTTAGAAATAACGTTATAATATTAACTATTTGCGCGGATCGGAACACGTATTGCTGCGGATTGACTATGATCCGCCGCGGATCATCGTGCTTCATTCTGAGTTCTTGTGCCCTACCATATAAGACTCGACTGTGCGCTTCAGAGAGGTCACCACGAAATCCTTAGCAAACATTTGTATTCTCAGAGCTTAGTTCATCACTTTTTCATCGATTCGAATGAAGTCTAGGGCAAAGAAATTGACTATCAAGCGAAAGGGTGGTTCGTCGCAGACTCAGCCGCGACCACGACCAGAAATGACGAACTCGAGTCGTGAATGAAGTCAGATTGCAACCGATCTCATTGTCAGTCAGTTGCACTGCAATGTTTCCGCCACGGTGCAAGGTCAAGCATCCACGCGAAAGGTGCAACAACTGGGGTGAAGTTGGAGGACCCGTGACTGCCCCTGTTGGCAGAATTGAAGCACAAGCCGAGGTTGAAGCACAACCTCAACATTAACCTCAGCCTAAAAAATGATCGGCAGTAGGTGTACTGGTCCGTTTCCAACCTGTTACAGCGGGTTTCCACTCCTTACTCTTTAGGATATCGGATGCGAAGGAACGGTATGAAGCTAATGTTAAACATCATTCAATTATTGTTTCTAGAAGAGTAGACTTCGAGTCATTGCTAAGTTGGAAATTGAAGAATTGTTTGAAGGGGCTTAGCCGGTTTGTGCCGATTGGGAGGAAGTTTTTGTGAACGAATTGTCAAACTCTTTTATGCTAATTTGGAAGTGTCCTCCCAACCCTTAGAGGTGCAGACTTACATATTTGGACGAGAATTGAGAATGACTTCCAAGAACATTAACGTGCTACTTGGGTGTTCGGCGGAGGAACCAAGCGAGCACTACAACCACGTGTCTTGGGAGCCACCTTTCATCATAAGATGAAAAGGGCTGACAGTGCTTAGATAGTGGCACCGTGATTCTGAGATCGCAGCGTACAAGAAACCAAAGTCCAATGACTTGAATTTCATAGTCCGAGTGATCCACATCATCATGACGCACACCATTTTGCCTCGGGATGGACATCGAGACCATATTAGCTGGATGGATCTCTATTTGCTTGAGAAGGTGTTCAACAGGAAAAAATTGGACATCGACCTTGTCATTTTGAGTCACATGTACGAGATGCTCAACAACCGGTGAAGTGTCTGCCTTTTAATTGGCTCATTCAGAGGATTGTTGAGTATTACGGGGTACCGGTCTTATAGAAGGAGCTGAGAATTGAAGAGAAGGTCACGGACGTCCACAACAAATTGAAAGTGAACCAAATGAGGCTCAACAAAGTTGAAGGGGTATGGGTATGTAAGACTCCATCCAAGACAGCCCCGAAGAAGAGAGCTAAAGGGTACCAACTGCCAGCCCCCCCTTAGTTGTACAACCTCCACCCCCCTCAGTGGCTCGACCTCCAGCCCCCTCAAAGGAACAGCCTTCAGCCTCCCTGGAGGAACAGCCTCCAGCATCGCCTTTGTAACAAATGGAGGATGATGAGCGTCGACCGATGACTCTGCCCCCTCCTCAGACATCTCATTTTACTTTGATGCCTGAGGAGATGTCTGGCTGGATACGCATAATGGAGGACTGACTTGTTCGGATGGAGGAGCAACATCAAATGCAAAAAATGAAGGAGCGAGCAGAGGAGCGCCATCATAAGATGTTGGCAGCATTGCAGAGAATGGGGTGGCGAGCAGCCCCTCCAGTAGCCTCTCCCGCGGCCTCTCCATCGTCCTCTTCAGCAACGGAAGACATAGACGGTTTGTAAGTTATCTACTTTTTACGCAAACTCCATTATTTACTTTATTTGTGTGCGACGTAATAACGTTGTTAGGAGTCGAAACCATCATGATCCAACTCCTTCCCTCTCTCTCGGTCTCTCTTGCCCGCGGTGAAGAAGAAGAGAGTAAGAAAAAGACTTTGTCTTCTTCTGTTTTTCTTTTTATAAAATAAAATTTAATAAATAATATAATATATAATAATATATATTTAAACATATACTATATATTTCATTATCCCGATTAAAATCTGATTCGTTTAAAACGCCAACTGAAAATAATTTTTTTAGTTAATATAATTTACCAAAACATTTTCGAAATAAATTCCCGTTCGGAAAAACCCAATGTGACCGGTTGGCTTAAAAATGCACACAAGGCTGCTAAGAGACAAAACAGGTCAACTCACAACATTTGATTGAAAATTTGCAAAAAATTTACACGTGGCATTTTAAAATTATTTTAAAATCTCAAATTTTACATTTAAAAGAAAATTTGCCTTGAAATTTAAAACAAATTCAAAACACAATTTCTAGGAAACTCTAAACTCAATGTGATTTCCAAAGCATACAAACCAAGAAAATTTCCCAAGGAGAACACGTTTGCCTACGTCTAGGGTCTCCCTCAAGCCTAGAGCAAGACAAAAATCCTAGAACGTGTCCTAAACCAACACCGAAAGGAACATTCGTGGAAAGAGCAAAGTTCACGATGAGTTGATAAACCAAAAAAGGCAAGGGAGGGTCACCCAAACAGATAGAAAGGGGATGACCAGATTGATCGATAGACGAAACGACCTATAACGAAGGACCCCCACGACCTGATAAGTGTTGGAGGAGGAGACAGTTGCTTGATGATAAGAGATCTATACAGTTGTTACACATTGTTATATCGAATTTAAAGAGCCTAAACCAATGAACTAATGCATAGATGGAAAGTGAATATAAACTAAAAGACTTACAGACATTTGTCCGGTTTGGCGTAAGAAGATGGAGAGACTGCTGAAGGAGATGCTGGAGAGATTGCTGATGGAGCTGCTGGTGGGACTACTGGAGGGGCTACTGAAAGGGCTGCTAGAGAATTCACATGCCTTCTCAGCTCATTCATGAGCGACTGTTGAATGGCATGAAGTTCTTCAATTCGCTTGCCCATTCTTTCAATTTGACTACCATAGGCTGCAATCGAGGAAGGCAGACTCTCCAATCAGCCTACAATCTAGTTTCATCTCTCCTCAGCCCTCGACATAGAGTGAGAAGATTGAGGAGGGGGTTGGACAATATCGTCCTCCGCTTCCACCTGATTTGAGCACAGTGCAACCGACGTCGAAGAAGGTTGTGCAGCTGATGTTGAAAGAGGTTATGCAACCGACATGGATGGAGTCTCTACTCCCTTGAATACCCACTCCCCTCCAACTTTGTCCATCCCCATCCGAGTTAAGGTTACTTAATTGTAGATATCAAGTTGTTTGTCATTGATTCTTAGCTTGTTGGGAGGTAGTGCTACTTGGCTACTGTCAACAATTTTCTGAACGAGTCAGTTGTAGGAGAGGTTATTCCTTGAACTATTCAAGACGTCCTTCATGCGATTCATAATCATGTGTTCAAGATTGAATCTCTTCTTATTGTAGAGCTTCTTTATCACATAGATATTCATGCAGCTGACATGGTCTTCATGTCTATCACGAGGTAGAATTGGGTGGGGGTTATCATGTGATGAATGAATCTAGCTTTAGCATTTAAGTCCTTGGATTTGGGCTTGTAGAAAAACCCAACGTTAGGATTGCGGTGCAACTGTTGTAGTAATGTCAGACCTTCTCTTTATTTAATGAAATCTGGATTATTGGATACGTGAAAATACTCCTCGGTCGGTTCCTCCATGGAGCATCCAATTAGCTCATTTAACTTATTGAGAGTTATCATAATCTCACATCCAAACAATTACATCCTTAGCTCCCAAAGTTGGTCGACCAGCTTCTGATTTGTGTAAAAACAGTTTTACAACCCGCTCGAACATATCTTCTATTCAAAAATTTGCAAACGCATGTAATTATACCCTCCTAGAGATAATAATGGAACGACGTCTGATATCATTGTCATATTTTTCCTTGGACGACGCCGTCCTAAACTCTGGTGAAAGGTATTCATGTGCCAGTAGGCGGAGAAAGGTTGAATCACCTTGGGGTTGACCTTGAGCTATGGAGGGAGTGACTTTATGTTTCATGAAGATTTTTCCAGCCTTTGATGCCATTTTAAGGTTCGAAACTTGAAAGGTCGCTCAAAAATCGCTCAAAAATTGCCTAGGTCAATCTGCTTGCTCGCAGTAATTGTCCTTTAAAGTTTCAACTTACATAGATGGAATTGAAAGGACGTCCTCTCTATGTGCGGGCATCCATCCTTATACAAAAAATTGCACAAAATTATATATTTGAAAGTGCGAACGTCCTTCCTACTAATGTTCACCGGTTAATGAGCGTTCTTCCTAGGAAGCGTCTGCTCATTTTAGTACGCATGTTTGCTTCTGTGTGAATGGGTATAGCGGATGTCCGTTGTAATGACCCAATTTTTCTTACCTTTTTAAAATGTGTGAAATTTAAAACTTTTCTTTTCTTTTGTAAACAGTGGAAATTCTTTTTGAATTATAATAAGAGTTCTTCTCTAAAAATTCGGACTGTTAAAAATCCTTTCTTTAGACTTGTTATGAAAATCGTTACAAGCAGTGGAAAACTATAGTTATAAAATCTTTTATCAAAATATAGCGGAAGCGTAAATAATTCAGTTAAGAAATACTAAACAAATTATTACGTGTTAGTTACAAAATGTTTTTTTCTTTTACTTTCCTTAGCCTAGCTAGCCATAAGTTCCGCCCGTGTAAATCCTTTACAACTACTCTTGCTCTCCCATATTTTCATTTTCTACAATTTTCCATCATTTTCTTCTTATTTTATTTCGTAGGTTTGGGCTATTTCGGATGAATGCGGATGCATAGATCTCGTTTGCATGTCGTCCGCAAGGCTAAATCACACAGGCTAAAATGAGGCTTCGGAATGGACGCCAAATCGTGTCCGCACGTACTGTCCCCGTGTCGTCCGAAAGTGTCCAAAAATTGGACAAATTCAAATCGGACGATACTCCAACTCGTTCGCAGTCGTCCCTACTCGTCCAAAACTGTCCAGGTTAGAATAGATTCGATGCGGAAGCTACTCTCGTCCGCATCGTTTGGACCCTCGTCTGCGACTCCACTGTATAGTGAAATCAGGATGAAACACCTTGTCCTAAGGCTCGTCCCTAGGCTAAGGGAGATGTGGCAGTGCATTTGTGGACGACTTGTCTCATCCGCATTGTCCGGAGCCTCGTACGCAACCTCACAGCACAGTGAAGTCAGGATGATACCTCGCGTCCCTAGACTTATCCCAATCGTTGGGGACATGATGCAATGCACTTGCAGACGACATGATGCGTCTGAAGTGTTGTCCGCAGGCATTCGAAAACACCCTGGACAACATTTCTCATATTTTTCCTACTTAATTCCTATCCCATAACATCTCCCCCATAAATATACGTCATAAGGTGACACATATAAATACTCAATGTAATATTCCCCAAACTCCAACACTTTGATTACATCGCGTATACGAGGAAAACGTAACGGAATTACTCTTCGACTTAACACTCAGAAACGTCTTTGGTAATACCCCAATAGTTGACAAACTTAAAAAGTCGGGGTGTTACAACTGAACCCTCAAAAACGGCAGAGCATTGCAGCTCCCCATGACCCGACGTCAATCCGTTGACCCGAAGCTCGACGCTCGAGCCTTAGAAGCCCCGCGACCCAACACCCGCAACCGTGCGTCGCCAGCTGCTTGTTGGACCACACCAATTGCGACGTACTCCTCGTCACGTCACGGGAGAGGATCGCCTGAGACCTCCTCCTGAGCTCCCTCACTCTCCGTCGCTCTCTCTTCTCCCTCTCCTTCTCTTATTCTTCGCAAAATGGCCATGGGCCAAATGCCCGATTCCCCTTCTTCTTTTCTTTGGTTTTCAATCAAACCAGTTCACAGCGTGAACCGGTTCACTTCTCCCCTCATAATTTCTTATTTTATTTTAATTCCATTTACTTTATATTCAATTAATCCTCTCATATTATTATCACATTTTAATTCTAATTAATTCAATTAATCTTATTTCTTCTTCTTTTTTTGACTAAAAATTGAGCCACTTAATTGTTTTCAGATCGGGCCGAATCAAACCGGTTTAGTCCATGTGTCTTTCCTTTAGAATTTCGATTTCGAACGAAGGAAGGCATTCGCTCATTGTCCGCATTCGTCCGAAAAGTCTGAGATTTTGGACAGATTCGAAAATTCTGATTAAATTATTGTTTTTTAATTATTTAATATATATTCAATATTTACAATAAATTTTAATACCAACAATATTTAAGGCCAATATAGACATACTTCATTAACAAGCACAAAAAAAAAAAAAAATTAAATCCTACTATTTATTAGGATAAATGACAAATCAACCATCGTGGTTTGAGGTCAATGACAAATCAACTACTATGATATTTTTTTTAACAAGTTAACCACTGTTATGTGGTGTCTCAACGTGAGACACCACCTTTTTTATGTGGTGTCTTAAAAGACACCGTATTTTACGCGGTGTCTTGTGACACACCGCGTTTTAAGCAGTGTCTTATGAAGACACACCGCATACAGTTTTAGTGTCTGGATACGATTTGTTGAGACACGTGTGTCTCTCGTCAACTTATTAATGGGGAAAGTAACTGCGATGTCGTTTTTGTTATTTTCTCATACGTCAATGGTTAACTTGTTAAAAAAAATACCATAATAATTGACTTGTTATTGACTTTAAATCACGATAGTTGATTTGTCATTTACCCTATTTATTATCATTTACATGTTAAAATTAAATTTTTTAACAAATTAAATCTTTACTTTAGACTTTAGCAACATAACAGACAAGTAAAGCATGTATTGACCACTCGTTTCAATAAATTCATTTTTTTAATCCAATTTGGAAACCTCAAGACCACCGACAATTTCCAATTACCAATCTCTTCCTAGGATTGCTTATCTGGGCATGTGTGTGTTGCTACCTTGTCGCCATCTCTGTCCATCCACCCACCTCTCCACAAAATAAATCTTCTAGAATCTTTAAGTTATAATAATGATTTAATATTTTTTGCTCTTGTTTTTTTATGATTAAATCTCAATTATTTTTTTTCCCGTTGAAATTAGAAATCTCATATTCCCACATTTTCCAATTGGTGTAAGATGACTATAGAGCTCTATATTAGTTCTATCCATGCGCTTTTCATTTGTAGGTTCATGGAAGTTTATTAAGTAATTATCAAAATTTGATCAAGATTTGATCGTCTTTCACGTGAATCTTTTAACGATTAAGTAATGAAGAGGGTGTTGGTTAGTAATGTCTCAAATATTGAGACGACAGAATTCAAAATTTAAAATTAAAAATATCATTTGAAGAAGCACTCATAGTTTAGGTGTCAAATTGATAATTACCCAAGTTTATTATACCACATGATTGGCTAAATAGTCTTTCTATTCGTTCATTGTTTTGTCTTTTTAACTTCTATACACTCATGGTAATTTGTGTTTAGCATCCAAGAAATTATCTAATCACAAATATTAAATTAACATTAAACTCAAAATAAACAAAATTAGTCATCTTTTGATGGCCTCCAAGTTTTTCAATTGTGTGAGCGAAGCAGTGGTGAAGCTCAGGAGTCCATCTCAAACGAGGAACC
The DNA here is from genome assembly GCA_022433065.1 of Begonia loranthoides. Classification (NCBI taxonomy): domain Eukaryota; kingdom Viridiplantae; phylum Streptophyta; class Magnoliopsida; order Cucurbitales; family Begoniaceae; genus Begonia; species Begonia loranthoides. The sequence continues at coordinate 11,642,811 of CM039484.1, read as the reverse complement.
TTTGATCTCACGTACTGTCCAACTGTTCCATTTCTTCCACAGCTACTCATTTTCCTCTCGTCTGCAGTCTTCTCCTTTCTCCTAACTTTCTCTCTCAAGAATTCAGACAGCACACTAGAGACCTCTAACTTTGCAGAAGAGAAGTTTTAAATTTGGAAAACCAGGTGGATTGTGGAGGTTTAAAAGGTAGGAAAGAAAGAACAAAACTGGGTAAATGGAATGAAGATGAGTAGCGAGAGAGAGAGAGAGAGAGAGAGAGAGAGAGAGAGAGAGAGAGAGAGATCACGGGAAAGTGTGTAAATTCCTTAAAGCGTCTGGTAATACCTGCTTGCTGCTCCTTCCCTCTATTTAATTTTTTTTTGATGTACAAAATTATAATAGAGATAAGATGTATATTGGATATAAATTTGCTCATCTTTTTATGTGGTATATTACATGTTAGTGCAGGTTATTGATAAATCATGACTTGTTTATTACATATGAGTGCACAATACCATATGACGAAAAATTTACTAATAATTTCTAAATCCTAGGACCACTTTTTACATGCATCTTCCAACAACTAGCTGTTGGTAATGTTGAAATGTATGTCATTGCTGTATATGTCGTAGAGGGTGAAACAAAAGAGTTGTGGACTTGGTTTTTAGAGTTGTTATTGGGTGATTTAAGGAATGTACTTGGTTGTGAATGAACGTTCATTCCAAACCTACAAAAGGTATGTTGCATATGTTGGAAGTCAATAATTACCGACAACCATTAATGGGGAGTTGACAGAAAGTCCATACAATTAAGAGTTGGTAGGCAATTCTTCTTAAGTTAGTCTGATTTTCCGGAGCTTTGAGTGTGAAAACTATTCACACGCATGCGCCCGCCCATTTATAAAAACTCTCGACTCGTCTTGA
>CM039484.1:11583956-11636993 GCA_022433065.1 Begonia loranthoides | reverse complement strand
AAGGGAAAGCAGCTGTCCCCGTTTTTCATTGTCAATGGCTGGAGGTAATTATAGAATTTATTCCGCATTGATCTATATGCTGTAATTTTGATTCTATAAGCATGTATAGATCGTTTACGTTTTCTTACAACATATGCTTAACTAGACAACTTATATTCCCTATTTCACTCATATATGGTCTGGTTCCAATCTTAGAGTGTCTCATTATTAAAGACCTGTTTTTTATGATGTTATTTTCTAGAAGATGTTTCGTATTCTTATAAACTCTTTCTTATTTCAAAGTTGACAAGTTCTTTTTATAAGAAAATGTTTTGTAGAAGAAAATGTAAGAAACATTAGAATCAATATAAAATAGAGATTGAGCTTTCTCATCAAAATTCATTCTTCTTATTTTCTACTTCTGATTTCCCTTCACTCATACTAGAAATTTATAAACAGTTTTGTGTACGTCACTTGTATGTAAATTTCAAGACTAAACTTGTACAAAGAAGCAATGTAGAATACATTTTTGGTTATCCTTTGAAAATTAAATGAAAATGTTGGCCACATGCACTTGCCAAGAGACTAACCCTTCACATGAAAACTATCTAATCTAATGACAGGTCGACAAAAAATTGATAACAGGTCGACAAAAAACTGATAATAATTTCTTACATACATCATGATATGTAAAGTCTCTTAAACTGTCACGACCTAAAAGGGACCCGAGAAAGAACGGGGAACGACCCATCCCAAATGACCGAATCATCCAATTCATTTCACTTAATTAACAGTGAAAGACTTAAATATTAGTTATAGCCAGGGCCCAACCACTATGGGCTTATCAGGTCCAACAAGTGGTATCAGATAGTAAAGCAATATAATTCAAAATGAAATAACCGTGAAAAAATTTAGAATAGGGATTACAGTCATTCAGATAAAATATACCTCACAAAAATCTCTCAAGGGAGAATACTAAAATAAAGAAAACTTCGCCGGATCTAAACTTGACTTGGCAACTGGAAATCCAACTGATAAAATTCTGAAAGGTGTTATTTGGGGTGAGTTGACTAAACTTAATAGAGATTATGTTTTTTTTTTAAAATTTAATTAAAATGATATTTAAGTATGCATCAAATGAAATTCTCACGTTTTATAAATTCCTTTCAGAAAAAGATGTAACGACCTGGTTTTTCGTAAATCCTTTAAAATTTGAACTTTCTTTAAAAAAAAAAAACATATTAGAGTGTGCCTAACCAGACCGCTACTAAAACCCTTTGTTAAAACTCTCTTTCGTGAAAACATTTCGAAAGCATAAATAGAAATCATTTATTTGAAACGTTACAGAAGCGTAAATCATTAATAAAAAAATTTGATGAAAGAACTAAATGATTAAATACACTTGAGAGAAGTGAAAATTGAAGAATTAAATACACTTTTATTACAACCGTGCCCTCTTTGGTTCTAATCAGCCTGGCCAGCCCCAATCCTCACACGTGTAAATCTTTCATCCCTGCTTTAGATTATCTGTTCATCATTTTTGCATTGACTCATAATCCTTTGCATTTATTTTCACGTACAAGTATCTACACCTACATCGCAAGTAACTGTAAGCCCAAAGGCTTAGTAAGAAAAATGGTTTAATGCAATATGAATGCCACTCTTTAGTCCATTTTGGAATGGGGGCCATCCAAACCAATCCTTTCATTAAGCTATTAGTCCGTTTATTACTCTTATTACTTCGTTCATTATTACTCGTACTTCGAGCTGGAGATTGGGGGTTGTCCTTTGAGATGGCTTAGCTTGATCGGCTTCTAACCTCCTGTGTGCGCACTAGTTCATTTCTCGACCAGGTGAGGGTGTATCCTAGCTGCCAGGCTAGATCCGAGCTACCCATTTACCCCAACTCTCTTTTCTTTTTCCCTTCAGGCGTATCCCACTCTCGAGGCTTTGTCTCAGTGATAGGTGTATCCCGCCCATCTTGAATATTCTTTTTACTTATTTATTTCTTAACATTTTTCCTCACTTATGCATGTGTGAGTACCACCCTTGGCGGCACTCCCTATTGGTTTCTATTAACATGATGCATGCTCATACAAACTCAACCTATCATAATGCATGATGCGTACGATACAACACTCATAATAATTTAAGTGCGTACTAGAATAAAAGTAAAACAGTAACTGTAATTGAAAGCGCGTATAAAAGAGAAAAGCATATAATGGAAGGATATAACTGCGCACAACAGAAACAATTATAATTAACAACGCATAACGGAAAATGAGTATGGAATGGAGTTTAACAGTGGAAGATCAATAAACTAAACATGCTCAGGAAGATAAGATAATTATTCTAGTTCTTTAACCTAGTTAACTTCCTAATCCATTTACATGCTTTATTCTAGGTGAGGAGGTGGGGGTTGAGGGGAGGTTGGCTGGGCAGGGGTGGTCTGGAGTGAGATTTTATGTCGTGAAGCCGCGCTCATATTGGCTATGCGTCGACTTCTTCTGATTTTAAATCCTTAATGTCATAGTTTTAGGTTGATTTGGACGAGTGCAGACGTCATGGTCTCGTCCGCATTCGTCTGCAAGGCTGAAATCTCACAGGCTAACCGTGGCTTCGGATGAGAAATAGCGTCCGAAAGTATCATCCTTAGGCGTCCAAAAATGTCTAGAAAATGTACAGATTCAAACTTACAACGTCCGCTTGTGTCCACTATCATCCGGGATCATCCAAAATCCTACGACGCAGGTGAATTAGGACGGGAATCCGCATCCTAAGTCATCCCAATTCTCAGGAGATGTTCCATTCGTTTTGCGGACGACACTTCACGTCCGAATAGGCCAAAATCCCATTTCCTACATATTTTTCCATTAAGCTTTTATCCCGCAATATTTTTCCCATGCTCACACATCATAATTCGACAAGTACAACTACACAATGTAACTTCCATATATCTCCATAGTTTTAATTACATCACGTATACGGGGAAAACCTTATAAAAAATTCTTCCACAACTCAACGTTCCGAACACGTCTTGGTAATACCCCGATAATTGTTCAACTTAAAAAGTTAGGGTGTTACAAAAGATGTACAAAATGACATGTGTGTAAAATCACCCACTAATATGTGGTATGTAATTAAAATAAGCCCTTGTTGTACAAATTAAAAATCACAGTGAAAATGAAGTCACTCATGGACTCCGGACACACCATGCCATAGGCTAACAGAATAAATGTGATGCTCGGCGATCACAAAAGCCAAATAATACCCTGATCAGGTTTAGGGATTTACAACCCAAGGACACGACACATACAATGTAACGACCCAATTTTTTTCCCTTTAAAAATCACGTGAAACTTAAAACTTTTCTTTTATAAAATCAGCGGAAGACTTCTCTTTCATAAATTCTTGTAAATATAATTTTTTTTCTTAAAACTGAGCGTTAAATCCATTACTTAAAACCTTTTTCCAATTTATCATGTTAATAAATAATAGTCTTTTCTTCAAACATTTTAACAACGTTATAAAATCATTTTTCTCAAAACATAGCGGAAACATAAAACAATAATAATTAAACTGTATCACTTTATTATTTACAAAAAGCTTCTCTTTTAATTCCTTTAGCCCAGCCAGCCAAAAGATCTGCGCGTGTAAATCCTTCATCAACTGCTCTTAATCTATTCTTTTGTATTTGAGTGTATACCTACATCACAAGACTTAACTAATGAGCTTAAGGCTCAGTAAGTGATATAAATAACAACTGTACAATGCACATGCTATACTCTTTTAAAACCATATGCATTTTCATTCCAGTTTCCATATCCGTATCTATTTCCTTATCCGTATATGTATTTGTATTTGTATTTGTATCTGTATCCGTATCCATATCCGTTTCCATTTCTAGAAACTCGTTTCTGTTTCTATTTTTTTTATTCGTATCTGTTTTTTGTTTCTTTATTTTTTACAATTTAGTCTATCCCGGTCTTTGTCTAGGGATTTTAGTCTATTATCCTGGTCTTTGTCCAGGGATTTCGCAATTGGTATGAGCAGCAATGACATACTCCGAAAGCTAGCTAATGGCCAATGTCTTTCTCTAAAAGTTCGCTAGCGACCGTGCCACCAAGGCTTGAACGGCCTCATATCATACCATCGCCTCGTATCATTTATTTTTTTACAATTATTCCGTTTATTATCTGTTTCACTTTTCATGATAAAATGGATATTCCTATAGCCCAAATGATGGTCGTTCACTTCAGGTGATCAACCCTCCATGAACACCGTACGCTTAGTATGTATAAGCATCCATTAAACTATCTTTAAAACCATGCATGTGAAATTATTTTTGTATCGTTTTAAAACCATGATGCATGATGTTCGTGAATACATACAGTCTATTATATCAATAAAATCTCTAAATATGCTCATCTATTAAACATAACATTAAAAGAACCTAATTCTAATAAACATCCCGCAAGCAGCATCACAATTTACGGAACATGCTCAATATTTGGTAAAACAATAAACAACCTAAATATTCTATGAAGGCAATAAACAGTCAGCATATAACCCTAATTCTTGTGATGTAGGGTCCGAAGACCAAAACAAATGTATATCACTTACCTGCAGTCTGTGGCGCGTTTAGCACTTTATTCTTTTCCCGTTAATATATTCAAAATAATTAACATTTATTTATTAATATATTTATCAATTATGAACATTAACTTTGATACCATTATTCATTATTTATTATTTAATATTATCGTTTCACGACTTTTCATTAATTTTATGGCCAAGAAAAAAAAATCCTAATTTATACACTTTTCCCTTTTATTTCACTAATCCAATTTATACGTATTTGGCAGTATAATTTCTTCAGTATATTATTTTAATCAAAGCACAATAATTAATTTCTCTATAACGAATAGCTACGAATAACTCCTCAAGGAATAAAACCTTACCCCAACAAATATAATTTCCAATTCCAATTAATAGAGATTCCAACTTTATTCAAATCACATACTTATAATTTGATAACATACATTATATTTCATGTTTCCTTCAGTCTCTCAAACTCATTTCCTTGCACATACAAAGCTTTTCCAACCCAACAAATGCCATTTACAAATTCTATTTCCTAACCTTACCATAACAATGAACTCTCTACAGTACATCACCGCCATAAATTTTAGAACAAGGCAATACCACACTATCAAAAATTACAGAACATTTATCCTTACTTACATAGTGCATGAATTTAATCCAATATAAGCATGATCACTCCATTTCACAAAATTGATAATACTAAGCAACAAACAATATTTCACCCAAATATTCATCATCAGAATATCAATGCTCCATTAACCAAAATAATTATAGAACCTTAATCTCCACAACTTGAACTATGGGCAGAAACCAAATCAACAGACCATATTCACAACAATCCACATAAACTCAAGTATAAAACTCAACATCTCAACAGACACATTTTCAACTTTAACAACAGTCATCACTCAATTCATCAAAACGGGAGAGGAAGTCGAATACATGTAGCTCACCCTTGAGGAACCCCACGACCTCCATTGTCATTTTCCTTCTAAAACACCTCTTCCTTCCTATCCTTTCACAATTCACAGTACTTGGCCTTTCCTTCACTAGATAGCACAGAACACTCTCTCCCTCTCAGTCTTCGCAATTCACCAGAGAGTCCTCCATTTATTTCAATTCACCTGACAGCTTCATAAATCCCTTAATTTGTTCTACTTCTCAATTATTTCTCAGTTTAACTACTCCCTCGACAACCTCTTGAAGATGATCATCCGTATCCCACATAATGACTGCCATCTATAAAGGAGCAACGTGCATTTTTGTGTCGGTAGAATAAAATAAATCGGGTTCTGCTCCACGGGATCAATCCAATGCGAAGCACCCCGCCGCTCCTTCACATTTCGTCACTGCCCATTTCTCGTCTCTGCAATTTCACACCAATTCAAACTGTCGAATCATCCAATTAACAGAACGCAGGGAGATAATTTACAGAACAAAACAACCGACTTACCCTGACAATGAATTCGCAGCACGCGGTTTCGATCGATCCAACCTATGCCTTGCAAACTAGGGCAACATCGAGCCCTAGCCCTCATACCCGTCACCCACAGCCCGTCAGACAACGCCACGCCTGCCGCATGCCAGCGAAGCCCAGCTCCGGTACCTCTTCCCTCGTGATCGCTCTCGGTCGCCTCTTCCCTTCTTTTCTCGTCTCTCGCCTCTCTCGGTCTCCTCTCATGGGTTCCCCTCTCGATTTCTCCCTTCTCTCTTTCACAAAATGGCCTGCTGGCCATTTGTTTTCTTTCCCAAACCAGCAACGAACCAATTCAGCCCGAACCGGTTCACCTGCTGAAATGGTTCAACTCCCTCCCACAATTAATTTCTTTTTTCTTTTATTTTAATTTCTTCTTTTTATAAATCTCCTTTAAACTCTTCATTTAATAATTCACTTTCATTTAATTAAATTCTTCATTTAATGAAATTATTTCAATCCAATTCCAATTCCTAATTTATTCCGAATATTGCTTGATGATAATTATCGGTCCAATTTAATTTCTTCCATTCGGTTTCCCAAATTAATTTTCTATCAAATAAATTTTCAATAATTATCCAATTACTCCCAATTAAATTTCTTATCAAATAAATCTTCCATTATCCAATTATACCCAAATAATTTTCTAATTATCTTTACTTAATTCTGTTACTGGAAATCGGGGTATTACATACAATTGTCCTATTACCTATTCGCACTTTAGGGATTCGAATCCAAGGACATGTCACACATCCCCTATTACAATTTTACAACAAACAAACACATTCCGCACAATAGAATATGTGAAAATAAAACGGACCTGAAATCGAATCAATAAAACTTGATTCACACGACCAAGTTGATCCAAAAATACTTAAATGCATGCTTAACTGAAACGTGTATAGTGAAAATAAAATATAATATAAAAATCTGACTGTCATGAAATGAACGCGTCATTTTAATATGAGATAAATCTCAAAATATTCACTTTTAAAAAAAAATTATGCAGTGCAGTGCATAAAATAAATCTCTACATCGAATTTGCTTACTCTGGCTAGAGCCCAAAATCCACATAGCCTAAATTCAGTTAATTCAAATTCAACGGTCCACAGATTTTTGATTAAATGTGGATACCTATCAAAAAAATTTTAAGGTATTAATTTTTTGTCAAAATTTATACCTAAATATTTCTAAATTTTTATAAAAATTAATCCAATTTAATTGGGTAAAAGGATACCTAAATTCTGGCCCAAAACAGATCAAGAATAGGCCAAATTTAGTTCTAGACCACGACCCACAACCATATATTGCAGCCCAAAAATCACTTGGACCGTAATTTGTAGAGTCCATTATGCAGCCCAACCCATGGACTTGTCTCTGTCGCGAACATTCACATTATATGCCGCGAACAAAATCGATTCTAGCTGATGATAGTCTAGGCCAACCAATCAAGCGAACGACCAACCGAGGAATTATCCATCACACGTTGTGACTCAGTCTTAGCTGGGTCACGTTTTTGCCTTCCTCTGCTGACCGATTTCCCCCCCTACACAATGTCCGTTTCATCAAGCCAAGAAATCATCACAATCAATTTTCCCCAAAGTTTAGAATTAATATTTTCAGCAAAATTCATAGTTCAAGCTTAAATATCAAACAACAAAGCATCAATCGAAGGAAAGGTCAGATTTTTACCTTCGGCCGAGTCCCGTTAACAGCGCGCGATTTGACAGTATGTTCCCCGGATTAATTTTGTTCTTCACCTTCAAACACTGAGAACATAGTTTGTATAAAACAAGCACCCAAGTTTTCAACCAGAATTTCAATACTTCAATCACGAAACCGGATATGCAGGGTTGGAAGAAAACAGGCTCACCACATCTATTTCTTGACTCCAAATCACACTGTGAATGCCGAGGGACTTCTGTTAAAATGTGACTCAGTTATTAGAAAATATTTACTGGGTCGAGTGGCAGTTAATGACAGTTATTTTTCTAAAGAGTTTAAGTTGGCACAACAACTCTTTTGTGAAGACCATCTTTCGTTTGCATATTGCTCCGTTATCGGAGATAGAAACAGAGGCTCACAGAGAGGAAAGAAGTGGAGAAAGCTACAATGAGATATTGAGAGTTTGTCTTGTTGTGTATCTTAGGTTAGTAGTTTTTGTTAGTCATTGCTGTATGTGAGAAATACCTCTATAATACTCCATTGTATTCTTGATGAGAAAATGAAAGAAGACAGATGCTTGCACCTGTGGACGTAGGACGATTTTGTCCGAACCACGTAAACTCTTGTGTTGATTTGTTTTTCTGCTTTACTGCCATTTAATCGTAGTTGATCGTTAAGAAAATAATCACAACAATTGGTGCGGTGAGAGTGGAGGTTGATTATCTTTACTGCCTCAGATAAAGATTTGAGTTCTTAGAGACTAATTTTTTGGTAACAAAAATATAATCGCTAATCATGGCAAAGTTCAAAGTAGATAAATTTACGGGGAATAACGACTTCAATCTTTGCCGCATAAAGATGAAGGCTTTATTAGTTCATCAAAGACTGGCACATGCCATTGATGAGGAAGTCATGATAACGATGCAAGAACTTGATAGAAATAAAGCAGATGACACTGAAGCAAAAGCTCATAGTGCAATTCTATTGAGTTTAGGTGATGAAGTGTTAGAAGAAGTAATAAAAGAGAAACTTGTACTCACTGTTTGGTTAAAACTTGAAGCTTTATATATGAAAAGATCACTTGCAAATCATCTTTATCTCAAAAAGAAGTTATATAGACTGACAATGGAGGACTCAAAAGAGATGCGAAGTTATTTGGATGACTTTAACAAAATAATTCTTGATCTCAATAGCATCGGGGTTAAAATTGATGAGGAAGATCAGACGATAATTTTGTTAAGCTCCTTACCTAAAGTTTACGAGCACTTTGTAGATGAAATATTGTATGGTAAACAAACGCTGACGATGTCTGAAGTTAAGGCTGCATTAAGCTCCAAGGAGCTACAAAAGAGATCAGATGCAAAGGAAAATTTAGAGGGTGAAGGGCTGTTTATCAGAGGTAGACCCCAAAACAGAGAAGGAAAAACTACAAAGGGACAATCTAATTCTAAATCCAAACTTGGCAGGAAGTGCTTCTTTTGCCACACAGAAGGACACTACAAAAAGGATTGTTATGAATGGAAAAGAAAGAATAATGAAAAGAAGACTGCAAAAGGTGAAGTCTCGGTGGCATCTGATGGCTATGAGTCATCGGATGTGTTAGTTGCATCTGCAACAGATTCCAGAGAATTATGGATTCTCAATCCAGGTTGCTCTTTTCATATCACACCAAGAAATGAGTGGCTGGAGAATTTTTGTGGCAAACTTGGTGGCAAAGTTCTGTTGGGAAACAATCAATCCTGTTAAGTTGAAGGAGAAGGTCAAATATAGATTGTCATACATGATGGATGCATGAGAACCATTCAGAATGTGAGATATGTTCCCAAACTAAAAAGAAACTTAATCTCAATCGGAATGCTAGACAAATCGGGTTGCACTGTCAGAATAGAAAAGGAAGTCATGGAAGTTAAGAAAGGTATTCTCACAGTGATGAAAGGAGATCTTCAAAATGGCCTCTATGTACTGCAAGGAAAAACTTTCATAGGTGAAGTATCCGAAGTAAGCGGTGATCAATTGAGTAGTGGTGATCTCTGGCATATGAGGCTTGGCCATGTCAATGAAAAAGGGTTGATTGAATCAAAAAAACAGAAGTTACTAAATGAAACAGAATTATCAAGTTTGCAATTCTGTGACACATGTGTTCTGGGCAAAAGCACTTGGGGTCAATTTTAACAAATCAACTCATAGATCAACTGGTGTTTTAGAGTATATTCACTTTGATTTATAGGGTCCCGAGAAAATTGCTTCAAAAGGTGGAGCTCAATACTTTCTGTTTATTATTGATGATTATTCAAGGAGACTTTGGGTGTACTGATTGAAAACCAAAGACTAAGTTTTTGAAACCTTTAAACTGTGGAAGACTATGGTTGAAAAACAAACAAATACAAAGGTTAAGAAATTGAGAACTGACAACGGGATGAAATTCTGCTCAAATGAGTTCAATGATTTCTGCAAGCAGGAAGGGATTGTCTGCCACCACACTGTAATTCATACACCCCAATAGAATGGCCTAGCAGAACGCATGAATTGGACCATTTTGGAGAGAGTAAGGTGCATGTTGACTATAGCAAGATTACCAAAAATATTCTAGGCAGAAGCAGTAGCTATAGCAGCGTATCTAATAAATAAGTGTCCCTTTTCAGCTTTGAAATTCAAAACACCATTTGAGGTATGGTATAAATATCCAGCAAAGTATGATAAATTGAAACCTTTCAGTTGTGCTGCATATGCACATATTAAACAAGACAAATTAGAACCCCACGCCAAGAAATGTATTTTCTTGGGTTATCAGGAAGGGACAAAAGGTTACAGGCTATGGTCTCTTGAACCTGGACAGAAGAGAGTAATCATTAGTCGAGATGTGATCTTTAATGAAATGGAATTTCCATTAAAAATTCCAGCTGCTAAATTCCCCATTAATGAGCAAAGTCAACAACAAGGATCTCAAGTTGAGGTGGAGTATGATGTGGATGATGTTGATAACACTCATGAACTGTACCAGACTGAAACTAATATTCAACAAATAGGTGAATCAGAAAGGTCTACAGAAGATCAAATCATTGATTACTAGTTAACCCATGATAGAACCAGAAGAATAATATAACCTGTACAAAGGTTAGGTTATGCAGATATAATTGCATATGCACTTCTGACTTCAGCAGATTTGAATTATTCAGAACCAACAAATTTCTTTGAGGCGATGTCGAGAAGTGACAGTGACTTGTGGATGATTGCTATGCAAGAAAAGATGGAGTCTCTAAATAAGAACAAAACTTGGACATTGGTTAACAAACCAGAATCTAACAAAGTGATAGGATGCAAGTGGATTTACAAATTCAAAGAGGGAACCAGAAATGGAGAAAAACCAAGGTACAAGGCTAGACTTGTTGCTAAAGGCTTTTCTCAACAGAAGGGAGTGGATTTCAATGACATTTTTTTCTCCTGTCGTTAAACAAACCTCAATAAGGGTGTTCCTATCCATGGTCGTAGTACAGAATCTTGAATTGGAGCAAATGGATGTAAAGACAGCTTTTTACATGGAAATATAGATGAAAAAATCTATATTTGTCAACCTGATGGTTTTCAGGTGGAGGACTCCAATAAAATCCGTGTACTGCACAAATCATTGTATGGGTTAAAACAATCCCCTCGTCAATGGAACAAAAGGTTTGATGAATTTATCACCGATATTGGTTTTATTAGAAGCAAGTATGATCACTGCGTTTATAAAAGAGGAGTTACAGCTGAATTGACAGTATTCATTCTACTCTACGTTGATGATATTCTCATTGCTAGCAGAAGCAGTTCTGAATATCAGAATTGAAAAAGGAACTGGAAAATGAGTTTGATATGAAAGATATGGGGAAGGCCAAGAAGATCCTGGGTATTGAAATCTTTAGAGACAGAAAAGAAAATATTATCACACTGTCTCAGAAAAGGTATTTACAGAAGGTGCTTATGAGGTTTGATTTCAATAATATGAAATTTGTTCTAACACCATTAGGAGCACATTTCAAATTAAGTCATCAACAAAGCCCAATAATTGAAGATGAAAAGAAGTTGATGGATCGTATACCATATGCAAATGTCCTTGGCAGTTTTATGTATGCCATGATTTGCACCAGACCTGATCTAGCATATGTTGTTAGTGTAATCAGTCGGTTTATGGCAAATCCAGGTATACCACATTGGCATGCATTAAAATGGTTGTTGAGGTACGTATCAGGTTCATTAGATGTTGCATTAGTTCTTGGTAGATGGACATCTAGTGAGGATATTGTAGCAGGATATGTTGATGCATATTTTGTAGGATGTATAGATTCTAAGAAATTGATCTCTAGATATATCTTCACTGTTTTTGGAAGTGCTGTAAGCTAAAAAGCATGTCTTCATAAAGTTGTAGCATTATCAACAACGAAAGCTGAGTATTTGTCTGCATGTGAAGGAGTGAAAGAAACATTATGGCTTAAAAGATTGGCAAGTGATTTTGGAATAGACAGTTCTAACGTGACCATCTATTGTGACAATTAGAGTGCTTTGCATCTTATAAAAAATCTTATTTTTCATGACCGAACAAAGCAAATCAACGTGAAGTATCATTTTATACGAGAGGTGATTGCATAAGGTCAGATTAAAATGCAGAAAGTTGGTACAGAAGATAACCCAGCTGATATGCTCACAAAGGTGCTTACAGTAACTAAGTTTAGGCATTGGTTAAACTTGGTAGATGTACAAGGATGAATGAAATGGTACTGTGGTGATTCGGGTGTCTGAATTTTTTCTAATAATGATTCAAGGTGGAGAATTGTTAAAATGTGACTCAGTTATTAGAAAATATTTACTGGGTTGAGTGGCGGTTAATGACAATTATTTTTCTAAAGAGTTTAAGTTGGCATAACAACTCTTTTGTGAAGACCATCTTTCGTTTGCATATTGGTCTGTTATAAGAGATAGAAACAGAGGCTAACAGAGAGGAAAGAAGTGGAGAAAGCTACAGTGAGATATTGAGAGTTTGTCTTATTGTGTATCTCAGGTTAGTGGTTTTTGTTAGTCATTGCTGTACGTGAGAAATACCTCTATAATACTCCATTGTATTCTTAATGAGAAAATGAAAGAAGACAGATGCTTGCACCCCTAGATGTAGGACGATTTTATCCGAACCACGTAAACTCTTGTGTTGATTTGTTTTTCTGCTTTACAGCCTTTTAATCGTAGTTGATCGTTAAGAAAATAATCACAACAACTTCTGCCTTGTCGATCGATTACACTGAGAGATTGAGATATTCGGTGGGGATTTCAGGCAGCAGTTGAAAATAAAAAAGGAGAGAGGAACAAAACTTTAGCATTTACAGGGAAGAGAAGAGTGATGGAGGAGGAAAAAGGAAAGGAAATTCCTTCTGCGGTTGTAACGCTTGCTTCGAATGAGGGAGAGTTTCCTTTCATTTATTTTTTTTCCTAAATAGAAAATAAAGTTAACAAAAAAAATGTAATAAAATTTTTTCAGATATTACATAAACACTAGAAGTGGCGTGAGGCCAAAGCTATCCAAAATCATGAAAAAAGTGCTCATAACCTCATACATGAATTCCCTTCAGCCATTAGTTGACCTTTCTTCGTTGGCCTAAATGTTAGGCTTGGTGAAATGTTCTCATTGCAGTCCCTACGACTATCTCAATAGTAGATGTAATTTTCCACCCAGTCTGGCGTCTAAACTTATGCAGATACTGAGTTGCTTCACATTTTCATATGTTCACGCTATTAAATGTTTTATTGGGTAAGTCTCTTGGGCTTGCATATTTGATGAATGCATTCACCGCTTACATCCATATTTTCCTCTCCAATTTCTTCATCAGAATCAATTAAAGCATGCAACTTGTCGTCCACAAATTGACAAGTAGAACAAATGTCAATGTTTATAGAATTAAGGCTAAGAACCATTGTTTATTTCATCTTTACACTCCACATAAACATGCTTTTGATTGAAGCCATTCCCCAGGTTGAGTACTTTTTTTTTTTATCAATTATAATGTCCTCAATCCTTTTTTTAAGCCAACATACGGCACCAAATAATACAATTTCCTCCACCCGATGCCTCCAATTTGATTTAGCTTGTTGGTCATCGCAATTATCCACGACTTACCCACTCATATAAATTAACTTTTTTTAAAACACTGACTTTCCTTCATAATTGTATTCTATAGAAAATTTATCCATCTTCTTACCTGAATGCCATAAACAAGAAAAACTGGTTTAGTTAGTAGTAATGTGACAACAACCACAACCACAGTAGTTGCAAAATCCAAAATAAATATAACACACGTGATTATTTAGTGGTAGAAAGAAATTATGGACAAAGTGGGAACAAATATTAATCATAGATTGCAAAAATTACAGCCAAGGATTGTAAAAAAAAAAACACAAGTCATAATCTAATAATAATAACATGTACTGCACATGTAATATACCACATAAAAAATTGAGCAAATTTATATCCAATATACGTCAGATCTCTATTTTGATTCATTCTCTTTATTTTGAACCTAATGTTAATTTAATATTTGTATGGCGGGAAATAAAAATGAACTAAACACAAATTACCACTAGTGGACAATTTGATCTCCATGGAAGTTAGAAACACAAAACATAATCGAATAAAATGACTATGAGCCAATTATGTGGTATAATAAACTTCCATGAACCTAAAAATGACATGCCCATCGATCTAAGTAATATAGAGCCCTATAGTCGTCTTACACTAAGTGGAAAATGTGGGAATATGAGATTTCTCTTGCATCAACATGGAAAAAAAAACTGACCTATTTTTCAATTAAGGGAAATTAACAAAATAATTACTACATTTTGAGATCAATGACAAGTCAATCATTAAACAATTTTTGCTAACAAATTAAATATTGAACTATGAAAAATAGACGCTGCAAACATCGCTATCACGTTTGTTGTTAAAAATTTAAATTTCGTTCCGCAGCGAAATGCTATACTTTTGATGCGTGCACGGAATGCTGACGCACGTGATGGATGAACGCAACACTTCTCACGTCTTTGGATAAGGACGCGGCTGCAAGTTTTTTTCGTGATATAACTCACACGAAAGGGACTTTGGATATTATGCACCAAAGGGTCTTTGGATATCACTTACCAAAGGAAGAAAATGATCTCTCCAATTCCCGAAAAGCAAAAGCTTTCTTTTATTAATCTTCAACTACTGTCTAAAATATAAATTAGGTGGCTTTATATATAGCCAATTTAAAAACATAAATTAGAAAATTAAATAAAAGATAATATAAATAAGTGGATCTAGATCTCCTAGATAGTGGATCTAGATCTCCTAGATAAGTGGATCTAGATCTCCTAGAAAAATGAATATTTTTAGAGATACTATCTTAAGAGATAATATCTTTCTCTTTCTTCAATATCTTCTTGTTGTGATTCTTGATCAATTTAAAAACTTTCTTTAAGATCTTCTTGTTGTGATTCTCGGTCAATTTGAAAACTTTCTTTAATCTTTGATTTGATATTGCATCATCCTCTCTGGCTTTTTGAGGATTTGACCCCAAATCGTCTTGTATTGGACATCCTTCATCCTAATAAAAATAAAATTAAAAAAATGATATTGATGCAAATCTAGGGTGCATCATACTCCCGGGGTTGAAAAGGATTTGCCCTCAAATCCAGGGAATCTTCTACCTCTATCTTCTGCATGTCTTCCACCTGGATTAAATGGAAAATCCAGATTGACACCAAACATAATAATTTCCATCTTTGACTTTTTCTTGTGTAAAATTCGGCCATGAATATTTTGATCTTGGCCAATTTACCTCCAAAATTTGTAGGTGATGTCATGTCTTAATAACTCCAAACAATCTTCTTTAACCAAAACTAAGTGAGCCATGTCAACATAGATCCTCTCATTGATGATTAAAGAACTCACCTTTTTCATGTTGGAGCATAAAATATGGACAGGTTGCTCCCTTTGTGTTGTTGTGGCCACAGAGTCAACTTGGTTGTCTATCATATCGGGTACTTGCTCTTCTTGGTAATCTTCCTCTTCTAATTGAGGCTCCAAAGTTAGTAATGGCCCTTCTTCTGCCTCATCTCTTGTAATGTTTTCTACAATGATGCTAGGAGGATGCTGAGCCCGTTGTTGGTTTTGATTCATCTTTAGTTGAGCAACATCTCATTGTAGTGAGAGAACGAGTTCCCACAAGTCTTTGTTGGAGTGAGATGTTGAAGGTTTAGCCATCGTGGATTTTGTACTGCTTCGGATGCTCCTTAAGTCATCATAAGGAAAAAGATTGTGCAATGATAAGTTTAGCTCTGATACCATATGATGCGTGCACGGAATGCTGACGCACGTGATGGTGAACGCAACACTTCTCACGTCCTTGGATAAGGACGCGGCTGCAAGTTTCTTTCGTGATATAACTCACACAAAAGGGACTTTGGATATTACGCACCAAAGGGTCTTTGGATATCACTCACCAAAGGAAGAAAAGGATCTCTCCAATTCCCGAAAAGCAAAAGCTTTCTTTTATTAATCTTCAACTACTGTCTAAAATATAAATTAGGTGGCTTTATCTATAGCCAATTTAAAAACATAAATTAAAAAATTAAATAAAAGATAACCTAGATAAGTGGATCTAGATCTCCTAGATAAGTGGATCTAGATCTCCTAGATAATTGGATCTAGATCTCCTAGAAAAATGAATATTTTTAGAGATACTGTCTTAAGAGATAATATCTTTCTCTTTCTTCAATATCTTCTTGTTGTGATTCTCGATCAATTTAAAAACTTTCTTTGATCTTTGATTTGATATTGCATCATCCTCTCTGGCTTTTTTAGGATTTGACCCCAAATCTTCTTGTATTGGACGTCCTATATCCTAATAAAAATAAAATTAAAAAAATGATAATGATGCAAATCTAGGGTGCATCAACTTTCCTCCACGAAACGTCAGTAATAATTATGGAGCTTCCAGTTTGGTTATACTTTCCTTTGCAGAACCTCATAACTAATTAACATTTCTCCTTGTCTGTTGTTCCCCCTCGCGAAATGATGTTATTTTGTGGAGGAAAGTATATGTTTCACCACAGAACATCACACTTTCCTCTGCGGAATGACATCGTTCTTGGGCGGAATGACATTGTTCCACAGAGGAAAGTCATTCCGCAGGGGAAAGTATGACGTTCTACCTTTCGTTACCCTAGTATATATAAATTGACATTCTGCGCTCTAGAGAGATCACACTACTCTTAGAGCAATTTGTAATTTCTTCAGTGAACCCCGAACTCTACTCAGCGAACCCTGAACCCTTCATACTCTCATAGCTATTTCCTCACTGTTTCATATATTCTAATGGATTCTAGGACGAACAAATTGATTCTCAAGTGTACAAGTGCTCCGTCTCAGTTTCAACCTCAACCAAAAACATACTCAGCTTGTGATCACTGACGAAGCGCAACTAAGTTCATTCGCGCTCAGTTTCAGTGCAATGCACAAGTCGGGGTTGAAGCACAACCTCAACCTCAACCTCAATCTCATCGATGACCAGGAGCTCAATTAGTCCATTTCAAATCTATTACATATAGTTTCTACTCCCCCCTCTTCAAGACTACAACAACGAATGATAAGTATGAAGCTGATATTAAACATCATTTGATTATTGTATCTAAAAGAGTATACTCTAATTCGTTGGCTGATTTGGGAATTGAAGAATTTGTTGAGGGGGTTGGCTTAGCCGCGTTGTGCAGATTGGGTGAAAGTTACTATGAACGGATTGTGAAACTGTTTTATGCCAATTTGAAACTATCCACCTAACCATTAGAGGTCCAGACTTACATGATTGGACGGGAGTTGAGACTGCCTCCCAACGAAATTAACGTGCTTCTTGGATGTTTCATGGAGGAACCAAGAGAGGAATATTACCACGTATCTCGGGAGCTAGATTTCATCAGATAAGAAGAAGGTCTAACAGTGCTTAGACAGTTGCACCGTAATCCCGAGATTGCAGCATTCAAGAAGCCAAAGTCCAATGACTTGAATGCTAAAGCTTGAGTGATCCACACCATCAGGATGCACACTATTCTACCTCGGGATGGACATCAAGACCATGTTAGCTGTATGAATCTCTATATGCTAGAGAAGATGTTCAACCAAAAGA
Organism: Begonia loranthoides; assembly: GCA_022433065.1. Lineage (NCBI taxonomy): Eukaryota > Viridiplantae > Streptophyta > Magnoliopsida > Cucurbitales > Begoniaceae > Begonia > Begonia loranthoides. Next base: position 11,619,092 of record CM039484.1, on the reverse strand, counting down.
AAGTAAACATCGGCTATGTGATTTTGAGTTACATGTACGATGTCCTCAACAACTTGGCTAAGAGTCTGACATTTAATTGACTCATTCAGAGGATTGTTAAGTATAACGGGATACCAGTCTTGGATGAGGAGTTTGGAATCCAAGAGAAGGTCGCCGACGTCTACAAAAAATTGAAAGTGGACCACATGAGGATCTCCAAAGTCGGAGGGGAATGTGTATGCAAGCCTCCATCCAAGCCCACCTTGAAGACTTGAACAAAAGTTTCCCAACCTCCAGCCCCCACAGTCGTACAGCCTCCAGCCCCCTCGGCAGGATACCCTCCATCCACCTTGGAGGGATAGCCAACATCATCGCCTTTACAACACATAGAGGATGATACTTTGCAGCCGATGTCTCCGCCCCCTCCTCAGTCATCTCACTTTACGTTGATGCCTGAGGAGATTGTTGGCTGGATGCAAAGAATGGAGGAGCAAATGGAGTAGCAGCATCAAATAGTGTTGGAGTGAGTTCAAAGGAGGGAGGATTGAGTTCAAAGGATAGAGGAGTGCCACAAATGGTGTTGCACCAAATGCAAAGAATGGAGGACTGAGTAAAGGAGCATCCTAATGAGTTGTTGGCTGAATTGCAAAGAATGGAGCTAGCAGTCTCTCCAGTATCCTCTTGAGTAGCCTATCGAGTAGCCTCTCTAGCATCCCCTCCAACATCCTCTCCAATATTCTCTCCAACAATCTCTTCAGCAACCAAATGCACAGAGTGCTTGTAAGTTTTTTAGTTTATATGTAAAGTCCATTATTTAGTTTATTTGTATATGATATAATAACGTATCTCAAATTTGCAGCGCTCTTGCCCTCACATGCCAATCTTCTACTCTTGCTGTGCTTTGCACGTGGTACGTCTTCGATTTGGTTATCTACAAGCCTGCACTTATTCATGCCTTATTAGTCTAACAATTTGAAAATATTCATTTGAACCAGGTGATTTGACGAAGCTTTTCACGAGACTAGTTCGTGCAAATACGAAGAAAAACTTTGAAACATGTGCAATTCTTGCAGGGATTATGGTAGGCTATTCCATTTTCTGGCATTAAGTGTTTTTGACTGGATGCTTAAGATATTTCACTATTTATTTTTATTTTCAGTTAGATGATGAGTACCACATCATTAATCTCATCCTACCGAAGCAAGAAGTGACAACAAACATGGTGAGAATATGTTTTGTTAAATTAAGTAGTTTAGAAGATTTTATTTCTCTACTCATCATTGCATTCTTTGTATGTAGTGTAATATGTTGAATGAAGAAGAATACTTCAACGTTCTAATGGAAAGATCGCTATTACAATAGGGTGGATTCACGTAAGTAAACTTCTTGTTTTTGTTATACTTCATGTTTGAACAGTTCTAATGCAGTAAAGCATGGTTTAATGACACAACTACAACTATGTTAACAACATAGTTCATTGTTACAAGTATCAACCCAATTAATTAAACATGCTCATATTAATCTAACATGGTCAGATTAGTGGAATAATTACTTCTACTTATCACAGAGATTGCCACACAAAAACAACAAAATTAAACAACACTAACATACATGGAACTATCCTTACAATAGGTAAAAGAATAAACTACCTTAACATAACATAGTGTGGTTTTAGTTCATCTTTCTTTATAACTACCAAACTCAATATCAGGAATTATCATCTAACCAATTAGTAAACATTTGTCACATTTCTAAGCATTTCATTTAAGCATTTACAGTGATGAAATTACAGCAAAAGAATTGATGCAACTCACACACACTACTTGTGGGTAGGGCCTCCAAATGGTCAAGACTCTCTCCCAATTCCTTACCATTGCTAAAGAAATTTCTCACAGACAGCAAGGTAGTAGCAGCAACCGACAAATCCTCAGCTTACCGAATCCTACGTTTACACCTTAACTTCAAATCCTCCTGGAAGAAAATCACACCAACTCACCACTCAGAATTCTCACAACTTATAGGAAGATTTCTCTCTCATGCAGGGAACTCTCCCAAAAATCCTCCGTAAAAAACCTAATCTGGTGTTTAAAAGGTGAAGCCTTACCTGGAGAGAGGCGATCGTGCACCAATCGGAGAGGAAAAATGTGGAGGGTGGGGCAACGTGGTCCAGTCGTGGGAGAAGCTCATCTCTAGAGGTCGAGTTCGTGGGTTTTTCCACTGGTAATCTAACCCTCATTTCATTATTTAAAAATCTATTTTTATACAAAACTGGAACTTTTCGGACGAGAGTGTGCGTCCTGACCTCATCCTCGTCTTTTGTCTGACAGATTTGTGTTTTCGGACAAGGAAAGTCATCCTCGCCCTCGTCTATGAGTGTCCAAATCTGCCATTAGGACGAAGGAAGGTGTCCACATCTTGCGTCCGCAAGCGTCCGAAACTGTCTAAGAATTGGACAAATTCAAAATCACCGCGTCTGCATGCATCCGCAAATCGTTCGAAAATTCGAGTTAGAGACAGGGGACGAATTTGGACGATGCACGTCGTCTTGCATTGTCCCAACATTTGAGAATGACGTTCTCTGTGATTTTGGACGACATTCCTCGTCCGCGAGTCATCCGCCTGCGTCCGAATTCGCCAGATTAATGCTTTTCTTCACATTTTCATACTTAATCTTTATCCCAAAATTACACATCATAGTTTAATATGCATTGGTACGCAATGTAATGTATTAATTATCTTGAAGATTGATTACATCGCGTATATGGGAAAAAACATTATTGAGATGTTACACAACTTCTTTGATAAATGCCATAGATTTGAAAATATGCTTGAGAGAACTCGATTGACCAAAAATAGTAAGTATTCCAACTTGTACTCCTGTATGGATGACTTTGCCAATGAAACTCCTTTAGAAAGTTGGACACCACTTCACACATTTTTCTTCCAAGGAGTAGGAGTACAGATGCCAATAAGAAAGGTTACCAACTTACAATAACCTTAATTTTGTGATGCAACATACACACAAGAAAACTTTGGATGTAACTCAGCAAAGATTTGAAAGAGGAATCACTCTAATTTCAAAAAAGCTTTTCTATATTCAATCTTCACTGTGTTAAACACTTACATAAGATGGCTATAAATAGCTTAATTACAAGCTAAAGAATAGTAAATAACTAAATAAGAATAATATTACTAAATTGGTTACAATTGTAATTTGACCGATTCTTTACTTAGTAGTTATTAGACTATTTGACTTATAGATTGTTAAATTAATTCTTCCTTTCTTGTCCTCCATGTCTTGTGGTCTTTGGGCAGCTATTCCTTCTTGAGTTCGGACACTTGGATGGTTTCCATGTATTGACTTTCCTTGGTCTCTAAGCTTGGCTATTTGGGTTTTGCACAATATTTGCTTTATGTTCTATGGGATTTTGACATAGCATACAAACTCCAATTCTAATGATCTATCCCATTCTAGAAAGCTTAGAAAGTCAACTACAATCTTTGTAAAATACACTTTTTGATATGACGTCATTCCAAATGCCAAAACCATCAAATACTCATCAAAGGTTAGAAAGTAGGCAGATTTGTGAAGTTCATCAATATTTTACAATTGTTATTGAACTTCCACTTATGTTTGATCTTGAATACTTCCATAATATTATTAGAAGCTTGATTGATGTAGAGCGGATCTGTGGTCCATCATCCTCTCGAGGTTGAAAATGATTCGACCTCGAATCAAGTCTTTTGCCTCCATAGTCCTTTTTACCCCAATAAGGAGATTCATTATGGATCATGAAACTTGCAAAGACTTTAAATTCCTCATGAGTGTAATAAGAAGAAAAGTCTTGTTTTTTGTGGTAGATCGGAACTTTTAAGATTTCCAAAAACCCTTTTTTATGCTTGAACAACAATTTGGATACTAGATTCTCATTCTTCGCCATAGAGCTAGAAGCAGTGTAGACCACCCTTTTCACTTGACCAATAACTCTTCTAGATATATCATTGAGAATACCTTTGAGTATGTATGACCAAAAAGTAGTTCCTTCATAATCTTCTTTAATAAAATAAGGAGATGTGTCATGGATCTTGAGATTTGCAATGTCTTTAAATTCTTTATGAATGCCATAAGGGATCAAACCTTTTTTGTTGAAGTAGACTTGCTCTCTTGAATTTCCCGAAAACTCCTTCTTATGTAATTTGCAGGGTCTTTCTTCACAAAACCTCTTCTCATGCTTAAAAAATAACTTGGGTGCTTGATTTTCATTCCATGCCATCGAGCTAGCGGTAATGTAGACCTTCTCTTTTAATTTACCAAAAACTCCCATAGATGCACAAATAGGTAAATAGTGTATGAATCCAATCAAATATTATAAATGATATATTTGTATTGGTGTATTGGCCACTAATTTCATTCATTCTTTCTTGTATTTGATAATATATGGAAAATATTCTAGCAACTCATTCACAGACAATGATGTAAAACTAGGCAAGTAATATTTGAAATCATCAAACAAACAACTATCAAACATAAAAAAATCTTCATCATCCTCATTGCTATAAGAATTTTGCCAAAAAGCCAATTCAATATCATCATGAAATAGCAAAGTCTTTCTCAAAATGTAATATGTTCTTCTAGTCCCAAAATAGTAATCAAATTCAACAAAATCATCATCAACCTTATTGCCATAAGAGTCTTGCCATAGAATCAAATCAATATCAACATCATCCAATATCAAAATTTTTCTCACGATGCAATATGTTCTTCTAGCCTCAAAATAGCATTTAATTCCAACATCAAGATTCCATAAGATCAATAAAAATCCTCTTTTACTACCACTATGCATGCTAACAATGTTTTCCACAAGTGAGTTTCCATCATAACTAAAGAGAACATCCTTATCAAAACAATTACCATACCAAGTTGATAATATCCCAATATCAATATCATAAGATCCTTTAATTGTAATACAATGATTTTTTATAATGGAATTTAATAAGGATAATTACAAAGTAATTGGGGATGTTTGGATTAATTAGATATTTATCGGGGTATTACCAAGGACGTAACCATTAAATTATAATTTAATGAAATTTATTGGATGATAATTAGGGTTAAAGTAGTGAGGTATAATTAAATAGGGATTAAATAAATATTAATTGGGAAATTAAAATAAAAGGAATTTAGGAAAGGGGGGGGGGGGGGGGTTGCGAAGGGCTGAAACGGTTCAGTCGAACTAGTTGATGCTGTATGTGACTTGGTTTTGAATCAAATGAAAGGTAGAGAAGTGATTTGTTAGCCGCGATCTGCTGAAGAACACACAGAGAGAGAGAGAGAGAGAGAGAGAGAGAGAGAGAGAGAGGGAGCGAGAGAGCGAGAGAGCGAGAGATCAAGAGGGAGATCGGGAAGAAGACTAGCGAAAGGGAGGACGAGAGAGGAGCTCGAGCGGGCTCGGGTGGTGGTGTTCGGCGCTGTGGGTGACTCGTTGAGTGTCGAGTCATGGGCTAGGGCTCGGGTTGCAGCTTCGCGGATGAATCGATGAAGCGTTGGGTTGAGGTATGTTGCAATCGACTGATGCCTTGTTGATTTCGGGTAACTGGTGGCAATTGGCAGGGACGGAATGGTAACGATGAGGTGGCATCGATCGACGCTATGAAAGGCTAGGGCAGTGGTGATGGTTCGTGTTGGGAAACAACTGGGGCGGTCTGTCCGACGGTTGGACCAAACTAGTTCATGACTAGTCCTTGTCTATACAGGAGACGACTGGCAGTCGACAACGTGTGGCTCGATGTCATGGCGTGGACAACGAATTGGAGGGTGGCTCGAGGAGCTCCTCAGGTGCGGTTGTTCGGGCATGCGGGAGAGCTTATACTCTCTGCCTTCTGGTTTTGGCAGAGAGTGATCCTCTTTTTAGTGTGCTGTAACTGGAGTGATGAGAGATGGGTGACAGAGTGAGGGAGGTTGGCTGTTCTTCCTTTCGGTGTTGGCAGCAACTTCTCCGTTGGTGTGACAATTGTTGTAGCGGTTTTGGCTCTGTCGTGTTTGGTTCTGTCACTGAGCGTTGGTGCAGGATTGTGCTCCTTGTTCTTGGGTGTTTTGGGTAAGGATTCTACCTCTGCTGCTTATGGATTTCTGGGTGTTTCCTGGTTTGAATTGTTGAGTTTTGTCATTGTCAACATTGAAGGATTGGATTTATGTTTTGAGAATTGATTCTTGGTATTGGTTGCTGGTTATGAACTATTAATCTGTTGGTGATTGCTGAGTTGATAAGTTGGTTAATAATCTGTAATTTGTTGCTAACTGTGGGGATATTGTGCATTGTTGCTTTCAGATGTTTGGTTTTCTGATGATGTTAGTTGATATGGGTTTGTTGGATGTTGGAATATATATATATATATGGAAATGCTCTGTTGTTGGATTAATTCATTAGGTTGGGTTATATTGTCGAAGCAGTTTCGCTTAGGAAACCTTAGTATGAAATGTATAAAGATTTAGAATATAAAAGTCGATGAGATTAATTGGTTAGATTAATGATAAATGTTATTAAATTGTGAAGGTACAGAAAGAGAAGAAAAGGATAATGGCTAAGTGCTAAAACGCTTTAAATCCTCGATGTAAGAATTGGGATTGAGTCATGGCCAGTGGAGGCCCTACATCACAAGCAGAGTCTGCTTTGATTGTTTGTTAACGTTTCTATGCTCTGAGTGATTTTATATATATTTTTTCCCTTCTCTATTATGCCTATGCTCACTTATGTTATTGATTCGTTGCCAAGCATGTTTTACATTCCTGATATAGTTGTTGCTTCTTTTAATTACTAAGCATGTTTAGGATATTAGTTTATTGTTACTGTTTCCTTTAAATTGTCGAGCATGTCTAAGATTCTGTGTATTATAGTATATTGTTCAGAGCATATCGCCATGTATAGCATGTTAGTAGATTTCTCTACGTCAATCTCACCATATTATAGGTTGCTAGATTTCTCTTCATTATTGGTTTGGACTTGCTTTAATTAGATTGCTTCATTTCTGGTTGAATGACATTGATATGTTGTTGTGATTATTGCTTCGCATTGACATGCATCATGATAATAGAAACAATTAGGAATGTCATGTTTGGGTTGGTGTTCATATGCATTTATGTGAGGAAAATGAATAACGTAAATGAATGAAAGGGGAATTGGAGTTTATGGGGGTCGTTTGGATCTAACCAGGTAGACTCGAGATTATGCCCTTCCTTATCAGGTCGCGAGAGCTTGTCTACCCTGAGGGGTTAGATGTCGACTAGTGGCCACTCTCCCTACGACGAAACCTCCAATGTCCCAGCTCAATGTACGAGTTGATGTATATATGACTGTGAGTAAAAAATAGTTTGGATGGATTCCATTCTGACATAATCAATTACAGACATACAATGTTTTGCATCTCTTTTCTTGTTGGGCATTAGCTCATGTTTGCTTCGTGGTGTAGGTGATTGTAATGACGTCAAAATTCTTTAGAGGAGCAGTTGATGAGGGATTTGTATGCGCGGACCTTGCGGCTGGCTAGGCTAAAGAATGTAAAAGACAAAAAGGGTTTTGTAAACAATAATGTAAACAGTTGTTTATTGCCTTTAAATGATTTATTTATGTTTCTGCTACATTTTGAGAAAAAAAGTTTTCATAATTATAGCTTTCCGTTGTTTATAACAATTAAAGTAACAAGTTTAAGAAAAAAGATTTTTAACGGTCCAGTTTTTAGAAAAGAACTCTGATCACAATTTAAAAGGTTTTTTGCTGTTTTATAAAAGAAAAAAAAAAGTTTTAACTTTCACGTGATTTTCAAAGGAAGAAAAATTTGGGTCGTTACATTAATCCATCTAATTCTAAGAATCCAAGTAATTAATTTATCTAATGACACATACCTCTTAGTCATAAGCATAGTAGTTTTCATCCGTTTTTCCTTTAATGCATCATAATCTTTTAAGACTTGCTTTGGTCAAAGTGGAGCTAGCTTGATCATCCTTCCATTATCTTGGAATGAATGGCAAATAGAATAGCAATTAGCATATCCATCATGTGTAGTCTCCCATCATATAGCCATGGTATTCTCTAAAGCGAATGACTTGTACTTGTTGCAATCATATCACAAAACACTATGTTAGTAAAACTATCAAAAGAAAACTCAAAAGCTTTCTTATTTACCTTGATGTCTTCAAGATCGTTGAACCAACTCAAAATTTCCTTAAAATCCATGAAAGTCATATTGGTGCAAGTTCATTCATCATCAATTAAAGAACAAACTTTTTTCTTCATTAATCATTGGTTATGACAATTTTGCTCCTTATCAAGTACCACCATAACTTGTAAGGGATGCCATGCATCAATACCTCCAAGCAAATCCCCTTAACCATAATCAGAGAAACCATGTTAGCACGAATTTTAACTTCAATGAATAAATAGCAAACATTGTTCTTGTTGAAGCATTGGATATGAAAGGCTTGTTCCTCTTGTATTGTTGTCATCAAGGAGTCAACTTGACCCTCTATAGTTTCGGGTACTTGTTCTTTGAAACAATCTTCTTCGTCTAATTGAGACTCCAAAGATAGTAATGACCCTTCTTGAGGTAATATGACATGCTCTTCAATTTGCTTCTGTGTTACAAGAGTAACTTTGAATATCTCATCATAGACTTCTGCTTGTAAAGTCAGAGTTCTCAGTATACTTGCTTCCAGTTGTTGTAATATCCCTTCAAACAAGGTATTTATTTTATCGAGTGGAGCTTGTATACTTTTGGAAGATCTCTCATACCTAGTGATTGGTGGTGATAAGGATGACATGGTCTTGATAAACCTTGAAGCATACCTTCTTCTCAAAAATCTCTTCATCGAACTCCATATGTTGATGACTTTTTCTCCATCCATTCTTGGGTTATTTTTCAATTTATTCCACCATCTTGAAGCTCTTCCTCTAAACCTTGAGGCAATAAAATTTACCATGGTCTTCTCTGAAAAAATAGCTCTTTGAAAAATTTCTTTGACTTCGTCTTCCCAATCCAAATAATCTTCGTTATATCCCATCCCGCTAAAAGTAGGAATAGATAATTGTAACTCCTCTTTGTCCGTAAAATAATTCATTGAGTAGCTTTGGCCCTTTGTCATTGTGTTGAAGAAAAAGAATAACAAATTAATAGGAATTTTAGCTCTGATACCAAATGATGCACCAGCGGAAGGGAATTAAGAATATAACATGTTGAATAATGAGGTTTGTTGAAGAGTTGTTGTAGTGGTCGATCATCTGTGGAAGAACTTGAACGACCGAGGTTAGAGTTGTTGAAGGAGGGGCTGATCAACGCGCGACAGAGAATGATCGCAATGAAGGTAATTTCAATCGACCGGTAGTTTACGGTAGCAGGACTGGTTGGTTATCAATGGGGAAAAATATTAAAGATTCAAACGATTTTACGAGCAGTTGATCGGCTGTGTAGAAGGCGAATGACCGGTTCTTCAGAATTTCTATACTTGGCCACAAATCTTTTTTATGGAAAGTCTAGCTTTGGAAACTCATATCTCCCTCAATTTGGAAGCTTTCTTTATGAAATTTGGAACACGATTTCTCTGATAAATGAAGAAAGAACCACCTTCAATAATAATGGAGATAAACTCCATGGATTTGGAAATATTCTTGAGAGAACTCGATTGGCCGGAAATAGTAAGTATTGCAACTTGTACTCCCGTATGGATAACTTTGCCAATGAAACTTCTTTAGAAAGTTGGACGCCACTTCACACACTCTTCCTCCAAGGAGAAGGAGTATGGATGCCAATAAGAAAAGTTATCAACTTAAAATAACCTTAATCCTGTGATGCAACACACATAAAGAAACTTTTGATGTAACTCACTAAAGGTTTGAAAGATGAATCACTCCAATTTTGAAAATAAGCAAAAGCTTTTCTATATTCAATCTTCACTGTGTTAAACACTTACATAAGGTGGCTATAAATAGCTTAATTACAAACTAAAGAATAGTAAATAACTAAATAAAAATAATATCACTAAATTAGTTACAGTTATAATTTGGCCAATTCTTTACTTAGTAGTTACTAGGTTATTTGACTTATAGATTATTTAATTAATTCTTCCTTTCTTCTCCTCCAAGTCTTGAGGTTTTTGGCAACTATTCCTTCTTGAGTTCGGCCACTTGGATGGTTTTCATGTATTGACTTTCCTTGGTCTCCAAGTTTGGCCATTTGGACTTTGCACAATATTTACTCTCTGTTCCATGAGCTTTTAACCTAGCAAACGAACTCTAAATTTAACAATCTAACGCATTTTAGAAAGTACAACTACAATCTTCATAAAACACACTTTTTGATATGACGTCGTTCTGAATGTCAAAACTGTCAAATACTGGTCGAAGGTTAGAAAGTAGGCATATTTGTGAAGCTTATCAAATATTCTACAATAGTTCTTGAACTTCCACTTATATTTGATCTTGAATACTTTCATAATGTTATTGGAAGCTTGATTGATAGAGTGGACCCATGGTCCATCATGATCCCACCAAATACTAGCATAATCTGTAAATTCAATTGATGTCAATGTAATCTTTTTCTCCTCAGAATAGCTATGACAATCAAACACATGCTCTACTTTTCTTTCCCACTCCATGTACAACTCTAGATCATTTTTATCTTGAAAAGAAGGTATTTGCAACTTGATACTACCCAAATTGTTGTCACGTTTATGGGTAGTCCCTCTTATCCTCATGAAATTTGCATCTTCATAATCAGATTCCTCTGTTTCCTCTACAATTGGTGACTTATTTCTTTTGGATTTAGATCGGGTGGGTGACTCTATAGTATCCATCCTCATGTTTAGAGCCTTGAATTGATCTTGTATGACCTTCATAAGCAACTTCATATCAATTTCAAGATGTTCTCCACCACTGCTCATGATTTTGATCCTGCAAAAGAATTGTAATCTAAAAACAACTTGGTTAGTCCTCACACACTCCCTCACGTGTTTACACTCAGGAGACGTGAATTTGCTCGTGTTTCACTCAAATTTTGGCTCTTCTCAATGCTAGTTTAACCACTCTTACCTTTTTCCAACTCAACTTTTTCTTGTAAGTCTTTTATTTAGAACTTGATCAGTGATTTCAGCAAGTGAAAAAAAATTAAGGGCCAAATAACACCTGCCAAAAAAAAGATCAATCTCGATAACTAAAAGAAAATTCCAAATTAACAATAAAGGCAGAATCAAATAGACAAGAAAGTAGGAAACAAATAAAAAGGAAACTGAAAAGTTAATAAAAAAAATGAAATGGCCAATAAAGTAGGAAACAAGAAAAAGCAATTTGATAGTTTAATGAAATGAAAAATGAAACTTATTTTGGAACAAATTTCATGCAAACCAAGAAAACTCGTATTTTTTGTGCTATAGAAATCCTTCTGTACAAATTCACACCACAACTATTTGTCTTCTTTTTTTTTTTTTTCTTCTCTTTTTTTTTTTCCTTTTTATCTTTTTTTATATATATAAAGAACAAACAACTCACAAAATAAAGAAAGAGAAAGTAGAAATCATAGAAGATAAAAAAACGAACAACAAAGAAAAAAAAAGGATAGATTACTTGATCAACGAGCCAAAGCTCTGATACCAAATGATGAAAACCCCAAGTATATAAAACTTGAGACCCAATGACCAATGATGGAAAAGAACCCAAGAATCATCTTGAACAAGGAAACGAAACTTGATCCCAACCGAACCTATCAATTGGAACCAAAGTTATCAAGATTGATCTCCCCAAGTTTTAACTTGAAGAAACTAGATTAAGTTATTTCACAAAGAACTAAAAGAAAGTTCTCACAAAGAACCTTTCAAAATAATTTTTCTTTCATAAAAAAATGTACTTTAAAGGAGTAGATACAAAGAGTTTAAATAGGTTGAGATAAACAACCAAACAACCTAATAAAGGCTTATAGGGAAAATGAAAAGACAATTTATGGAAAATGAGAAGATAACTTGTCTAAGAAGTCTAACTTTCGTGTAGTTATGTGGATGAGGTTTTAAATACTATTTAAAACCCTCAAATAATTAAACCTAAGCTATAACGTTCTGAATTTTTTTTTAAATACAAGCCCTTTAATGGAAAAATCACATATTTTTAATCCTAAAAACATATTTTTCTTTTCTGAAGACCGTTTGTACAGTGGAAGACTTTTCTCTTTTGACAATAATTAAATAAAACATAAACTTTAAACTAATTTCCATAACGTATATTACATGATGAAATCTCTTTTCTCTTTACATATTTTCTTACTCTAACAATGCCAAGTCATTTTCATCATAATGGAGAATACTTTTTCAACTAGTTCCTTCCTCTTATCCATTGAATCAAAGTCATCACCTTTCCTGTTACCTATATCACAGAATTCATCTATAAGCCTAATGCTTAGCAAGAAATGTAAATATTCATGAATGATAAAATCATCTTTTATAAAATCATCATAACAACTATTTCTTTCTTTTCTTTCTTGTTCTGTTCTGACATTGAGACACGATACCAAAGTTGTTTGTTCTTCATTGGGAGACATCAACCACCCAAAGCTCCATTGGTACCGCATCACCAAAGCTGTTACGTATTTTCTTTATGTTCTTGATCTTTCTTACATGAAAACTTATGCATGAGAAAAACACTTTAGTTCATTTTTTCTGAAAACATGATGCATGGACATGCAACCCTAAAACAACTTAAAACATTATTATCTAACACATCATAAAATCCTCAAAGTCTATAACTTAAGAAATAGGTCATCAAATCCTTAAGAAAACCTACATCGGCAAATAGAAACTGTAATAATGTCCATCATAATCAAGACATGCATTTTATCATTTAATAAAAACTGTAAAACAACACTAACTTAACTTAACATTTTGTGGTGCAGTCCCCAAAGGGCCAAACACATGCAATATTTCTTCCCTGACTTTCTTTTACCGATAATTGATTCTCTATATTTCTCTTGTACACTAACCTCTCCTTTTGACCAATGCTGGAGAAGGATCTATCCGAGGGTTTGAGAGATGACTCACTCTCTCCATGCGACTTCTAGGTTTTTACTCAAGACTCATATCTATAAAATCCATTAAAACTTCCTAAAGTATTTTCCTTAGATATGCTATTACCATTTAAATCTAAGTCTCTCCTTCTCAATACATCTAGATTCATTCATAATGGGCCCGTAATTCATGCCTCACAGTTGCCACTTTTGAATCATAATCGATCGAAATATTTCATGGTAACTTTTCCTCCACGTTAAAAATATTTATTCGTAGCTAAAACATGTTCTAACATCCTTCGTTCTCAATAGAACGACGTCGCCCACTCAAATACGTATTTTCCCTAATTGTCTAGAAGATACTATAAAAACAATAATCTACAGTTGTGAAAGCTTACGCTTCCACAGCAGATACGTTTCCTTCTGTAAAGAATATTCCCAATGAATATTCCATCGTTTCAGTGCCAACGACCAATCAATAGTTGTCACGTCATTTCCCTGGACGCGTTCGCTAGCGGGGCACTGGCCATCTCGTGTTATTTCCTTGAAATGGTGTCGTCCAACTTAAATACCTCCCGCAAAACAATGACGTCTAATCTTAAATTACGGACGTGTACCAAACCTTGGACGTGTTTCCTATCGCGCCATCCGTATCCAATGGTTATCAACACTTACAATCTTTCAATCCAATGACTCAACACTCTTTCGTAAGAAATCTTTCATCCCCCATGGAAGCCTCATGACCCTCGCTCTGTCTCTACACTCAATCCAACGGTCAAACACACTCCCGTGAAGGAATTTTCCACTATTCTAAACGATCCTAGTTGTTCCTAAACTTCATCCTACAGCTTCAAACGCATCCGATTGATCCAACACTTAATTTTTCCTTAATTCCTCAGCACACTTCTCATCAAAACGACGCTGTCTAACCTAACTTTTGTGGCAGCAATCCCCTCCGTGGACACAATCCCACCCATGAATCCACTGTTCACAGTGCCTCTTCTCTCCAATTTGATGTCGTTTAAACATATCATGGTGCCAAATCATAAAATTTCTCCTTTTCCACGGACACTCCAGTAAATATTCTCAAATTTTATCCCACTTAGTCCTGAACAAATATAATGGAAAATTCTGGGTATTGCGTAAGCCCAAAGTGGCCAGCCCAAAATTAGATATAAACCCAAGATTTCAAAAGGTTGTGTTTTCAGTCCAAAAATGCTTGAAATGCTTCAATCTTCCATGTTCAATTCTAATTCCTCTTCACTTCTACGTAGAATATTAATTGGTTTAGGAGATGTGTTAGAAACTTGTTGGACAACCTCTTTCTCTTGAATTTCCATGATTAATCCATACATAGCATTCTTCATTCGCTTGGTTAGTGCTATTCTCATTGGACCTCCAATTCTTTGCAATGGATCGTTCAACTTAGTTGGCTTGTTAAGCTTTGATGTAATCACATCTCCATCACTACTAATTTCTATATATTACAGTCACAAAAAAAAAAAAAAATTATATGAGAAACAAATATGCAATTGTACCACTAATTCAAAACTGACCAGTTAAGAACTCTCAAGAAAGTTTACTAGGGTAAAACCATTGCAATTCAAGTTCAAAAAAGGAAGATAGAGAAAATGAAGAAAATATACTTTGATTACCGAACTCATTTCTTCTTGCCACCCTTCGCAGCATTTGAAGCCTTCGTCTGAGCAAAGAAAGAATAACAGCAATGTAATGAGCAAAAGTGTCGTCCGGAAGAAAATAAAGAAACACAACTTCATTGTTATGATTACCTTCTTAACTCCACGAACCTTCTTTGCCATGTTCTTTCTCTCCATTATCTGCTTCCTTGATTTTTCTACCTTTGTAGAAAGGCCATTCTGCCATGACAAAACACTTATAGTTCCCACAAAAGACCAGTAACAAAAAAATACAAGTTTCTTTCATATCAAGCTACTTTGGCCAGAACTTCTAGACAAATTTGCAACCAACTTTAAGGTATTTCATGAAATTACATGAAAAAAAACCTTTGAGAAATGATAGCACATCACTCAATGGAAACTAATAACCTTGCATAGTATCATTGCTTTTGCATTATCCTAAAATTGCTAATGTTTTAAAATGAAATTACTGCAATTGCATTACAATTAAAATATTATTTTTGAAAGCACAATCAAATGATTGAAACTTTCCTAGACTAAGATCTTTAGTACAATACAATTGCATACATCTAAGAAAAATTGAAGTTCGATAGGTACAAAAAACCAAGTCAAGTCCAAAAAGCTGCAACCACCTAGTTCACAATACTAAATTAGATTAAATTCAGAATACGCAGCGAATCTGCTAAATGGACAGATTTGAAAAGGTAAACGAAGACTGTGTAGCAGCCAATTATAGAAGCAAGTATCAATGTTTTACAGTTTGTACAGTGACATGTAAATGATATGAGTATTACACTTATGGTTTAATAAATTATGAAAATGCATGTATTAGACTCGCCAAATGTGGACAATATTACTACATTCTTCTATGCTCTCCATAGGAAATTGTATATCCTTCATTTTAAACTTAATGTAATACCAGTTAGTTTTACCAGGTAACGTTATAGGTTGATAATAAATTATTATTGTTGTAAATAATTAACCCTTTCTTGATCTAAGAAAATAAGTTGTTTTGCTTGAAATTTTATGAAGGATTAAAAGTGTTGAAAAATTGATGAGATGGATAAAAAGGTGAAATATAACGTTGGAGTGGACAACTGAGTAAAGTAGTTCGGTCATCCGAACTTTGAATAGATTGCCGAAAAAAGTTTGGATGCGAGGTACGGACGTCCGGATATACATCTGAGACTTGGATTGCTCTCGGATTATGTTGCAATCGATTGAAATTTAAGTGATTAGTCAATTGATCCAAAACAAAATCTTGATTTAAAACCCTCGGTTATTGTGCGGTTGTGTGGGGAATAAGTGAGTGATCGACTGGTAATCGATGGATCACTGAATACATTGCACATTAGGTGTCACGAAGCAGTGATTAAAGGTAGGGATCTATTAATAGGTAGGTTGTGGTGTTTAAGGATGAGCTTATGCACAAACCATGTGACTAAGGATTGTGAGGCTTGGACACCTTGCAACGCTCTCTTTCTCACATGTTATAAATGATGGCTTGGACACCTTGCAATGCTCTCTTTCTCACATGTTATAAATTATGGCTTGATGCGCATTTTTGACTTGCAAGTTGAAGAAATTACATGAAATTGGTTGTCTCTATGTCCTTTTGAAGCTATGGTGTGTCTCTCTAAATGCTGTTGCGATGGATTTTAGTTTATAAGAAAAATGAGAATATATATGATAAGGAGATTATGATATAAAACATGTGATTGGAGATTCAAAAATTGGATTGTGGGTCTTTTTTAATGCTTGAAAATATATGCAAAGGACATGAGTATATGTTGATCACAATACATGATAGGAAATTGCAATATATATAGGTATATATGTTAGATTATTTTCGTGGACTGTTAAAAGAAGATTTTGGTTTTCTCTCTCTTTCTCCTTCTTAATTGCTTACTCTTATCTCTTTGTAGAGACAACTCACTCTATCTCTTTGAAGGCAATAATCTCCCTTGATCATCAAAGGGAGAACGTAAGGAAAGAATAACATTTTTTGGATCAACGTTTACATCAACAAAGCATGGATCAAGGTACGGTTATTGAGTTTCGTTTATCCGTAATCAATGGTTGAATCAAAATATGTTAAACGATTTTGGAAAAATTAAAGTATTGTTCATATGAAAATATGAAATTAAAGAAACTAACAATATATGCATTTGATATCAAATTGGTGATAATTTGGAAGAATCTGTACATGTTTTGGTTTGATATAATAACTTATTCTCTGGATGTCTGTTTTAAAAACTGATTTAATAGATATTAGAAGACAAATTATGGAGTAATTGGACACTAGAATTATGAAAATTGGATTAGTATGTTAAAAGTTAAGACTGTGCAGAAAAGGAAAAATGGGGAATTTTGTACTAGATAAGTTCAATTAGATCTATTTGAGCTAATTTACATATAAAGATATGCTTAAACGAGTATAACATGTTATTATATGATCTCTTAAGGAATGTTAGGTTTTTGAATCAAAGGATTTGATTGAGTGCATTGGGAACTATGCATATTTTGGGAAAATTGTGTATGTGTTAATACTAAATGATGGTTATGTGTTGAAGTTGATTCCCAAAGCACGAATTAGTTAGTTTATGTAATGACTTGAAGTTTTACATAATCAAGTATGATGTATCAATGAGGTGAAAAAGTAAATTTGAGGAATTATACATAATTAGGGTTTGAGAATAAACTATTTTTCTGAATAGTTTGAGTATATTGATAAAATTGATTATGCAAATGTGCATGAGATTAAATGAAATTTTAGTGATAAACTAGATATCTCAAGGAAGAGAGAGACATTGGAATCATGTAATTTGGATTCATATAGCAAAAGTTATAGTATTTGGAAGTCAGGCTAAATATATGTGACATTATTGTCCTATTTCTGTTAAGTGCTTAATTTGAAGAAATCGTGTGAGAATTTGAAGATATTATTTAAGAGTGAAAGTTTTCTAAGACATGTATGTATGATGTCTAGTAATAAAATGTGCTCACCAATATGGTTGTGCCACATGTCAAGATGAAGCAAACAACTTAAACTATAAATAATAGATGTTTAAGGGTAAAATGGTCTTTTCACTTCAAAAATTGAGACAAAATAATAAATTTTCACTTGAATTATCTAGATAAACTCTTCTTATCCGAAGAGTGTGGAATTGTGAGATGGAGAGAGAGAGAGAGAGAGAGAGAGAGAGAGAGAGAGAGAGAGAGAGAGAGAGAGAGAGAGAGAGAGAGGAGATTAGGGTTTGAAGAAAAAAAGTGGAGAATTGGTAGGGAAAGAGTGAGATTTTGGGTTTAAATCTCAAAGAAAGATGTTACACACATGAAAAGGATTCTAAAGCATCAAAAATTGAAGAGAAAGGTGGAATTTTGAAGTTGAATTCGAAGTTGGAAAAGGTTTTAATTTAAGGTGAGTAATTCTAATCCTTGAAGAGTTGTAATTTTGTGTAATTGCATGATATATGTGTAGATTTTAGCTTAGAATTGCTGAATTCCGTGTTTTGAATGATATAATGTACGTCTATAATGGATTGGTGTAATTATATTGGTGTTTGGTTAAAGGGAATAGGAAGATTTTCGAAGGAATTGAAATCTGTCTCCAGAATGGTCGATCGGTTGGATAGTGGTTGACAAACTTTTCAATGTTTAAAATGAATCTATAAGATTCTTGTCGACCAGTTGGATTTTGGTCAACCACTTATTTAAATTAATGGTCGACCAGTTGAGTTGTTGTCGACTAAGTTTTTAATGCTTAAAAATGAATTTGTAAAGATTGTGGTCGACTAGTTGGATTATGGTTGACCACTTCTTTAAAATTTTAAAAAAAAATTGGACGACCACAAATAGAATAATTGAAACTGTGAGATTTGTGGTCAACCAGTTCTGAGGAGGTGGTCAACTAGAACTCATGTTTTGGATATTTTCCTTGGATTTTTAAATCAATTGTTTACCCAATGTCTAAACCATTTTGGAAAATGATTTGAGATATAGACAGAACATGTTTAGATAGATGTATGAGACCAATTCATGCATCATTTATGTGTGTTTAATAAAAAGATTTGCATGGTTCATATTACATACATTATTAGTATATATTATATGCATTCAATGTATGCATAGTGATGATGCTAAATCATGCATCATGATATATTTATATGTAGAAAACATATTATCTGGGTGGTATTGTTGGTCATAGAGAAACCCAATATGCCTCGCCAGACTACATATTATGTGACATATGTAAAGTTGTAAAATAAAAGAGGAGTGACTATGAGTCCCCCTTGGGTTGAGAGTCCTTAGCCCTCTGGAGGTTTTATTATTCATTGACACACCTATTGGACACAGTGGCCAGTATGGTGGGGTTTCAAGGTCGTGTGCGACTTTTTATACGATGATATATGATATGCATATCGACATCAAGATTATGCTAAAATGGTACTTGGTTAATAACTCCATTACATGAATTAAATGGACATTGCATTAGTTTATACCATCATTATATTATTGAGAGTAGAATAGGAATGGTGTGAAATTCATATTGCACATCACTTGGTTTATAAAATGGTTTATACATAGATCTAAGTGGATGATGTTGGTCCTATACTTATGAATTGCATAGGATTGTAATTCTTGAGTATTAGATTTACTTGTTGAGCTTTATAATTCATTTCATTGTGGTTTCATCTTTTTAGATTTGGAGAGTAACCAAAAAGACAAGGTCAAGGCAGATCAAAGGTTAGAGGCTAGACACTCAGGGTAGGAATAGAACTTTTACTTTTGGATCATATGTGTATGGGTTTTAAGTTTCTGCTGTGTATATTATGTTGTGAGGGTTATCTATAGTGACCCAATGGTGGTAATGAAATAAATTTTGTACGTTTTCTTTTAAAAATCAACTCATGTAAAATATGTTGAGTTAAATACGATAAAAAATTTGCTTGTTAAAAATTGAAAATCATATAGCTGCTTTTAAAGTACATATTAAAAAGAATAAGAAAAAGTTTACTTTGAATAAAATATGGTAAATTACGTTGCGATTACTTGTGTTATTATCCTTTGTATGGATACTGGATTGAAGTAATTAGCGTTATCATATTTTAATCTAAGTAATTATGTATACGTGTTTTTCTCTGGGTGGAGAATCCTTATCACAATCCCGTACTTCATAAGGGAGTTCAAGGTTGGGGTCGTGACAGCATGGTATCAGAGTTCTAAATAAGAGTTCTATATGTGTCTAGATAAAGTTATGGGTAGAGTGTGTAGAAAGCCTCTTAGTTTGCCTTGGCATTGGTTTATTCATATATTGATCTAGAATTTTTTATGGTATAGATGGAAAGTGGAAACACATCTCACAGAGGAGGAAATGAAAGTGAAGAAATGTTAGAAATGATGAGGACTATGAGGGAAATGGTAGAGTCCATGGCAAAATGTGTTGCTATGAACATTACTGCAGAAAGAACTAAACCTATAGAAATGCAAATCAAAAATGAGTTTTGGAAAAATAAACCTCATGTTTTCCATGGAGAAACTGATCCAAGTATAATGGAGGAATGATCATATTAGATAAATAAGAAATTTATAGTGGCTAAAGTACCAGAACATTTGAAAGTTAAATTGGCTGTAAATTAACTAGAAGGTCGAGGTGATAAATGGTGAAATTAGACACAACAATCGTTGGAAGAGATAGTGAATTGGGAACAATTTGAAAACATGTTCCTGTAATGATTTTTCCCTGGAGCTATGAAACATGCAAAAGTGAAAGAATTTCTGGATTTAACTCAGAAGGAATCATCTGTGGCAGAATATAATGCTAAATTTGAGGATTTATCCAAATATGCAAAAAGTTTTATTCCTAATGAAGCTGCAAAAGCCCAGAGGTTTGAACAAGGGTTGGGACCTGCAGTTTCCAATAGATTGCTGGCTTTAAAATTGGAATCATATTTTGATATGGTAGATAGAGCAATGTTGATTAAACAGAGGCTTGAAAGTAGTATAGAATAGTGGGAGGCCAAAAGAGCTAAGAGAACTAAGAAAGAAGATAGTAAATCGAGTGGTGAATCGAAGAAAAGAAGTTTTGAAACATCTTAGTCTCCAGTCCCATCAGAAGCAAGTGGGAGAGGAAGTTCTCAACTAAGAGGTAAAGGCAGTTTCCAATCAGGGATGACATGGTTGGGAAAATGTTTTAATTGTGGAGAACAAGGCCATATGAAGAAAGATTGTAAGAAGTTTTTATTACAATTGTCACCGTTTTTCCAAAGAGGAAGAGGAGAATAGCAATTTATTTTTCCAATGGGTACATTGTGAGCCTCACATAATAAATCTAATCAAGCCGAGAGTAGTAAAATGGGAATTGGTCATCAGAAGTTCATCAGTCAACCTATGAAAGTTTATGCTTTTGACCAACCACAAGAATAACAGGATAATGTTGTTATTGAAAGTATATATACTCTTTTTAGTTCACAGACAAGAGTTTTATTTGATTCAGAAGCCTCACATTCCTTTATTTCTGCATCTACTGTGTGTGCACTAAGACTAGGTACGATACCTTTACAGTATTGTTGGAGTTTAGAGTCTCCATTGGGTGGCCAAACACTAGTAAATAAAATGTGTAAATCATGTGTTATTAGGATTGGTGAATATGAATTAGTCACTGATCTTATTGTTATGGACATAGAGTGGTTTGACGAAATTTTGGGAATGGACTGGTTTTCAAAATATCGTGTAATAATGGATTGCTGTAGGAGGAAAATTACGTTGTTGCTTCATGTGGGAGAAGTTATATCGTTATATGGTGAAAGAAATATATTTCAGCCACAATATCCAAGAGATTCTTATAAATTTGAAGGATGGATAACAAATCTTATAGCAAAATCGGATAAAGAAAATGAGAAAAATGTGTCAATAAGGGTGGTGGGAGAATATATAGATGTTTTTTCTAAAAGAATTATTGAGACTTCCTCCGAACCGAGAAGTAGAATTTACAATTGTTGTGTATATTCATATGTTAATCTGATATCTATACCTCCACATCATATGGCACCAACTGAATTAAAAGAGTTAAAATTATAACTAGATAGTGGTCAACCAACTTTTTAATGTTTAAAACGAATCAGTAAGATTGTGGTCGATCAGTTGGATTTTGGTCGACCACTTCTTTAAATTAATGGTCGACTAGTTGAGTTATGGTCGACCAAGTTTTTAATGCTTAAAAACGAATCTGTAAAGATTGTGGTCAACCACTTCTTTAAAATTTTAAAAAAAATTGGACGACCACTTTTGGTCAATCACAAAAGAATAATTGAATCTGTGAGATTTGTGGTTGACCAGTACTAAGGAGGTGGTCAATCAAAACTTATGTTTTGGATATTTTCTTTGTATTTTAAAATCAATTGTTTACCAATGTCTAAACCATTTTGGAAAATAATTTGAGGCATAGATAGAACATGTTTAGATAGATGGATGAGACAAATTCATGCATTATTTGTGTGTTTAATAAAAAGATTCGCACGGTTCATATTACATGCATTATTAGTATGTATTATATGCATTCAATGTATGCATAGTGAGGATGTCAAATCATGTATCATGATATATTTATATGTACAAAACATATTATCTGGGTGGTATTGTTGGTCACAGAGGAACCCAATATGCCTCGCCAGACTACGTATTGTGTGACGTATGTAAAGTGAGAAAATGGAAGGGGAGTGACTATGAGTCCCTCTTGGGTTGAGAGTCCCTAGCCCTTTGGAGATTTTATTATTCATGGACACACCTATTGAACATAGTGGCCAATATAGTGGGGTTTCGTGGTCATGTGTGATTCCGAATCTTTAATATCATTGAGATTATCGACGTTGCTAATATTTGGAAGAATAGTGAAATTATATTGTATTAGTTTTTATAAAGGGTATAATTTGGTTATATAAATAACTAAAAGAAGAATAAGGGTGATAAGGAGTGGGGTCGTCGATCTTAGGGGAGCTGTGGTTGATCACTGGTGAAGCAAAACTTTGGGAGTGCAGCAATAGTTAGAAACGGTCGACCGTTGGGTCAACTACAAAAATGGCAGTGACGAGCAGACTTGAGAATGTTGAGTGGTGGTTGATCATCCACTAAGGCAATGATTGACCAGCATTGAGAAAAATTGTTCTTTAGTGAATTGCGGTCGATCACTTGAAGAGGGTTGATCGACTGGTACCAAAGCAAATTGTGAAAATATTGATTCACGGTTGATAACGGTAAAGAGGTGATCGACTGGTACGTAATCTGTTGGTTATAGAAAAATCAGTAACTGTCATATGATGGGTTAGCAAATCGCTTGGAAACCGGGGCCACCCCTCCTCATCGCCCTTTGAGGGTTTTAGTCTATAAATAGGAGAAGATTGACTGAAGGAGGAGAAAAACATCTTCTACACTTTCTCTGGAGTTTCCTCTCGATATTTCTTCTTCTAGTTTTCTGAGTTTAGTGTGTTGAGCGAGTCTGGAGTTTGTTGCCGAAGGAGGAGAGTTCTTGGTTGGAGCAAATTCTTCAAAAAGGTTTTTAGGTAAGAGGAAGGTAAGAGATTTGTGTGCGCTTTGCCCGAAAGGGCCTACATTACAGTTTTAAGTTTGTGTGTTATTTGTTGATGAAAAAGTTCTCTGCTTTGATGGTGAAAAACTGCTTGTTTTCTGCCTTATTAATAAATTAGAAATTACATGTTTCAATTGGTGTTTATAGAGTATATATTCCTTCTATTGTAATACCCGGATAATTTTTCCATAAATTGGATGTAAACGATTTACGGAATGAACAATTCAATACGCTTCATAATTTTCTATTGTACTCTTATTATAATGCAATGGAAATGATATAATGCAATGAGATGATATAATGTAGTGGAAATTAAGAAAAGAAATACTGTTGGATTAATTATGGTGTAATTGGCATTTTCAATTGCCAAGCGATCGAGGTTGCGGTCGAATGTCTCTATCGAAATACATTATAAATTGCTGCCTGCATTTTCGGTCGAGTCATGGTCTAATATCTCGACTGAAATACATCACAGATTGCTCCTTATATTTTCGGTAGAGTTGAGGTTGAGGTTGAGGTCGGATAACTCGACCAAAATGCATTACAGATTGTGTTTTTTTTTCGGTCGAATCATCAGTTGAGGACGCAATCAGAAGGTCCGATCAAAATGCAAAAGAGAGGCGAAATTTGGAGAATCGATCGATGGTTTGAACGACTTTTTCAACCGAAAAGTCTATTTTTAATGAAAGGCTGCTTCTGTCATAGCCATTTTTTTTTATTTTTGTCTACTATTTTTTTATTTTTAATGAAAAGCCTCTCAACTGTTTCAAGGTTGACGGTCTTGGCCAATTTTTCATAGCATGAATTTTTTTTGGATCCGTTGAAACACCTTTATCAAAAATTACATGACCTAGGTAAGCAACCTGCGGTTGCCCAAAAGCACATTTGCTCAACTTAACAAATAATGAATGTTTGCACAGAAGTTTGAAGACAACAACCAAGTGCAGAGAATGAGAATTTATATCTTTACTGAAAATCAAGATGTCATCAAAAAATACTATGACAAATTTTCTAAAAAATGGTCAAAATATGGCATTCATTAGAGATTGAAACATGGTTGGAGCATTTGTTAGCTCAAAGGGCATGACTTTGAACTCATAAAGGCCCTGGTGACTCTTAAATGTAGTTTTGTGACAATCCGATTCTTTTACTCTGATATGGTGGTATCTGACCCTCAAGTCCAGCTTAGAAAATATGGAGGAACCTTGTAATTCATCTAACAGCTCATCAATTAAAGGCATAGAAAACTTATCTTTGATAGTTAAGGCGCTATTGTAATGTCCGAGATATTTAATTTAGTGTAATTATTAAATTAAGTGAAAATGTGAGATATTTGGTGTTTTTTTATATAGTGTTGGAATTTTAGGTATTTGTTATTTAAAGGAATTAAGGAATTAAAAACAAATATTAGACGAAAATAGGAGATGGAACTGGCGCTTGATCTCGATAGTCGATCGCATCCTGGGAGATCGACAAGCGCGATTAGCCGGCGACAATGAAGGCAAAAATCGATGGACGTTCAACGCACTGGTGGTCGATCACCCTTCAGTTAAAACGATCGACTGCTATTTATTATCACCTTCTGGAGGCGATAGAAACGTAAAACGTCCAGCCTTTGACGCTCCAATGACATCCAACGCTTCTCTCTCGACATTTGACCTTCAATGAAAGACTGAAGGGTCATTAGAATGTATTATAAATAGGACATAAGGTTGGGAGTTTTTCCTTCTGAAAAAACTAGAGAGAAAGAGATTACCTCTATGAGTTTATTCTGAGTGTTCTGTCGATGGGAAAGGATCGCTACTGAAGCAAAAGGAAAGCTACACGAGGTAAGGAATACTGCATGTGGTTTTTCTAAAAGGACCTACATCGCAGGAGTAAAAAGTTTTGTTGTTTGCTTTACTGTGATATACGATGTTGTTTCATTGTTTGTTCTATGGAGAGAGTTTGCTTATGTGATAAAACCATTATTAGGATTTATCTCTGCATGCTTTCATTGATGAGTTTACCATGATAGATATGCTTCAATAATAGTTCTCTGTTAGTGTTGTTTCTGTCAATAGTTTGCAAATTGTTGTGATGAAAATGAGTTAAATTATTAGTGGATAGTAGGAAGGAGGAAATGGGTTTGCAATTGGTTACTCTCTGTAGAGTTTATACTGTTATTATTCTTTATTATCATCAATAGGTTAGTAACAAGAGATGTCTTTCGCCGTTCTTGTATCCTCTACAGGTTGATAATTAGAAATAATATGCTATTATTGTGGCCTCTGTTCAGTAAACCAAAGAGTAGGAGAAGTTGTAAAATGTTAATCAATATTGTAGACGTAGGTTTACGCATGGATAAAATAGTTTTCATAAGTAATTTCCCTGTTATTGGCTGATAAATTATACTAATATTTTAGGACAAATGTAGAAGTGAAATAAGTTAGTTCTTTTTGTTGATAAATCACCAATAAATATTTTGTTTATGTGAATATTCCTGATAGGAAATAAAACAAATGGGAATTTAGTTAGTCATGTTAGGTTACGAATATTGAGGTCCGAATGCATAATATGGATATAGAAAGTTTAGGGTAATAATATGATAAAAGAATTATTTAATAGTATGTGTCTTAAATAAATTGTTAATAGAAAACGTTTAGTGTTAAACTACAGTTGAAGCATGATTATAACCATTGTTTGTTAATTGTTTGTAATATTGTTTGTTATATATGAACTGTTGTGTGTGACATTCATGTAGACATGTTAGTAGGATTTTATGTAAAGCATTGCATGGGCTAATAATAAAGATAATAAATGGTGTTTTCCTACTTACGTTTGGAAACTGAAGAGGTTGCTCACATGTAGAAAACAGCTCATTTGAGTAAGTTCGGAAATTGAAGAGGTTGCTCTTACTCAACAAGGGGTGAGTTCAAAAACTACAGAGGTTGCTCTCACCCAAGAGTAAATAAATGTAATGTAAGTGAGCTCGTTTTTAGTGAGTTCGGAAACTGAAGAGGTTGCTCTCCCGTAAAAATGAATCCAAGTGGTGAGTTCGGAAACTAAAGAGGTTACTCTCACCCTGCTTATGGATATATCAGGCTTAAGCATGTAGAGTTGACATAGAGGTTATAGTTGCATTTCATTTTATATTTCTTACTAGGCAATAGGTTCATTATTCCTCCTATGATGTATGTATGGATTGTGAGCCGGTTGAGTTGAACGTTGAAGAAGTGTGATGCGATGCAAGCTTGTGGTACCATGCGCGAAATGACCTCGGGGGTTATTGTAACGATACAGATTTTTTTTTTCTCTTTTACTTTTTATTCTTCCTTACAATGCTTGTTAAATTGAAAACTTTTATTATAATTGAAATTCAGGCAAATAAAAAGAACAATCATATGAGAGTGCTCGTTTAAAATCCCGGTCGCCACAGCGTTTTCCTTTAAAACTCATTTAAATCGTGGAAGACAAAATTCGTTAAATCCAACTGTAGTAGAAGCGAAATTAAAACCATTTATGTAAAACATTCATTAAACGGAAATGTTACTCAAAGCATAAGTCAAAGTTTAGGGTTTAATATGTTGCCTATTCAAAATAGAGTTAGAGTCATAATTTAGTGTTTTACAAAAACATGTTTACCCTTAAACTCTCACAAAATATGTATTTTTTTTTTATTGAGCTATCCATCTACTCTGGTCACGTTTCCTCCGAATATACCATAGGCTCCACGGGGAAGGCCTCTTCTTCCACTCCTGGTACTATCATCTCGTTACCTACACCACAAGTAAGGACGTGAGCCAATGGCCCAGTAAAGAAAATGAGGTTTATGCTTATGTTATGCTTCTCTTTAATTCTTTATGGAATGGGGGCCACCCAAACCAACTATTTCATTACATTCATTCGTTCATTTTTTACTCGTACATCGAGCTGGAGATTGGAGGGTTCATGAGGGATGGAATAGTTGACCGTACCTAACATTCTACTTGTGATTAGGTCCCCGTTCCCATCGAGGTAGGGGGCTTTGCCTAACCACGGGCTAGATACGCTACCCATCCGCCCCCCAACTCCTTTTTTTTTTTTTTTTTCTCTTTTGCACTTGTGCCGGGCTAAGCTACTAGACCACAGAACCTTTATCATCTTAACGTTTTTCCTCACTCAATGTATGCAAATACCACCTCAATGTGGCATTCCCTTTTCTATTAACATGATGCGTGATGACACATAAATAGTGCGCATTTATAAGGTAAATAACAATAATTCAAATGAATGACAGTTCGATAAGTAATTGGCAACTCAATAAGTAATGGCGGAAATGAAAAAGATACATGAATAGAACAAAAGCATAAGTATAGGGCAGCTATAAAGGAAACATACGGAAACGATCGGGACATGCTATTCAAAAGTAAGTGAGCATCGGGGTTATATGGTTCAGCTAATTAATATACTTAAGGCTTAACAAAAATTTGCCAATATGCTTGAAGATTTAACAATAGTTAACTAATCATGCTTAGGTTAAACGAGTAATGACAAGTAACGAGTAATGACAAGTAAACATGCTTGAAGATTCAACAAGTCAATTATCATATTTGAAGTTCATGGAAAATAACTTAATTAGCATGTTTGAAGTTAAAACAAGTGACTTAACATGCTGGGATTTAATGAGTAATAATTGAAGCTAAATAATTAGTTAGCATGCTTGAGAATTTAACACGTAATGTAGCTAGCTACCATGCTCAAAAAGTAGACAAGAATTAAGTAATTGACATTATTGAGGTTTAATGAGAAATGGCTAAGCAACATGTTTAGACAAGTAATCATAGACAATTAACTAACTGATGTGTTCGAATAATTAGCATGCTTAGACAAGGAATTAGCGTGCTTGATCTAGGATTAATTGGCATGTAGTTAACATGAAGATTTATAATATCAGGATTACCAACTAATTCACAACGTGTGATGAATAAAACAAAAGTCAATCATGCTCTTAACATTTGACTTAACGAAGTACGAAATAAGAATGACAGCGAATCATGGGTAGCATAAAAACGGCACGTATTCAGAACCTAACAGGTATTTCGCAGAATTAACGAACGACAAAACAAACCAACACATACTACACAGAATAAAGTGAACAACCAAACAAGGATATAACCAAGTGATCCCATACTAAGTGATCCCATAAACAAACCAATTCATTTATTCCTTCCTTCTCATTCATTCATACCTCATTCACGGTTCCATTCGTCAAATTATATCCTCTCAGTAAATGAAATTCAAACATGAAATGGAACTAACAACAAGTTATATATGCAATAACTACAGAGTAATATATAGAAGTAACTTGCAGGAATAAGACAAAGTATCATCTAAAGGAAATTTACAGGTTCTCCTACAACGACATGATCAAAAACACACACACACACACATACAATTTACTTGTGGGTAGGGTCTCCTCTGGCCAAGACTTACCCATATCCTTACCTAGATTTTGAAGGAAACAAGCAGGGGCAGCTAAGCTCCTCACTCCCATGGCAGTCTCGCAGCTGCACGAAGAAGAAGGAGAAACGCAGGGGAAGAGGAAAAAGTTGGATCAAACTGGAGGGCAAGTTGGAAGATAAAGGACAAACTTACTAGGGGAAGGAGTGATCATTTGCGTAGGGGAGGGAGGTCAGTGGGGCTACGTTGAGCTGGAGTTGCAACTGGAGGGCGATTTCATTGTCTAGAGGTATTTTGGTCTTCGAGAAATCGTGTAGTTATGGACTACGCGAAAAACGGTCGGGTTTAAATCCCTAATTTTTTGCAGATCTGTGATCTTTCGGACGAGTGCGGACGCATTGATCTCATCCGCAGTCGTCCGCATGAGTAAAATTCACAAGCCAAAATGTGGCCACTGAAGGGAAATGGCGTCCCCACCCTTGTCCGTACCGTCCGCATGTGTCTTCTGCATCTGTCCATAATTTGGACAAATTCAAATCGGACGTGGCCTCACCTCGTCTGCCATCATCTACAAGAGTTCGGAAGTCTCCAGACTTGGACAAATTCGATGCGGACGCAGTCATCTTCGTCTGCATCGTCCGCGACAGCATCCGAAACTCCACGATAATGTGAAGTTAGGACGCTGAATTGTGTCCCAAGGTTTGGGGCGACTTCCAGGTGTTTCGTCCACGTGCGTCCGAATAGACCCAAATTCCATTTCCTTTACACTTTCCAATTATACCTTTATCCCGTAATATTTTTTCCATGAATACACGTCATAATTTAACACGCAACAATACGCCATGTAATATATATATAACTCCAAAATTTGATTACATAGCGTACACGGAAAAAATTAGGATCGGGGTATTACAATTATGACTATAATGAATAAAAGTTATTTTAATGGCATAAAGACTATGTTATGGATTTTAAGTATTTTAATTATGTTATTTCTGTAAGGCAGCTAAATGTTTTTATTCCGCGTAATATACTCTGATGTTTTTTGATTAAGTATATTTTAATAGGTTTTTAAAATGTTCAAAATTTTACGAAAAATTCATAAACGGAAATGGGATGTTACAACTACTGTCCATCCTTTTTCTTGATCAACAAAATAAGTGAAGCATACGGGCTGTTACTGGGAGCAATAATGCCATCCTGGAGCATCTCTTGTACCAGTCTTTCAAATTCTGTTTTGTGGAGGATGGACATCTGTATGATGCCAAACAAAATGGCCTGGCCATTTGCACAAGAGGAATAACATGGTCTTGAATTCTTTGAGGAGGAATGTCTTTTAGTTAAGCAAAAATATCTTTGTAGTGATGTATTAGTGGTTGCAAAGCTACAAGAGTGAGGGTTTTTTTTTTTCACAATCTAAAGACTAGATAACCAAAATTCCATAGTCTTGTTGCTTGATCTAGGCAGAGAATGACCTTTGGGAGACAGATTCCAATAATGTCGGGGTATGCACAAAAGGAAGAAGAATAGATAATGAAGACACTGTAATCTGTAAGTATCCTTGTGGCAAATCAAAAGTAACCGGACTTACAGCATTGATATAGTCTATACCCAAAATCATATCGCTCCCCCCAAGTGGCAGTGCCTGAAAATGAAAGTGAAACGTTTGATCATGCATCATCCACACCACTGGTTCACTTATATTTGTGCTTAAAAGTTTTGCTCCATTGCCCACTGTAACTTGCAAGCAATTTTCCCTTTCTAGTTGAAATTGAAGTTGA
Organism: Begonia loranthoides; assembly: GCA_022433065.1. Classification (NCBI taxonomy): domain Eukaryota; kingdom Viridiplantae; phylum Streptophyta; class Magnoliopsida; order Cucurbitales; family Begoniaceae; genus Begonia; species Begonia loranthoides. The sequence goes on along the minus strand of CM039484.1, from coordinate 11,588,634 downwards.
TCAGCCATAGATTTGTCTAGGAAACTATGTGTATTACCGCTGTCAACCAATATAGAAATTGGAACTCCTCAACCAAATCCACATATACATAATGTTGAATGAGACAAATGCCTAGCCAAAGCATTTAACGAGACCTCCATATATTTAGCATTATCCACTAGGATCTCACCTTCCATTGTGTCCTCCATTTCTATAGTTTGTCCGGTGATTCTACCACAATGAAATGAATGGACCTGTTCTTACAAATATGCCTAGTGAAATACTTCTTGTCGCATTTAAAACAGAGGCCAAGATTGCATTTCAATTGTAAGTTCGAGGTTGAAATTTTCTAAAACCGTTGAACTAGCTTACCATGTTTAACTACTATATCGACATTCAGAGTATGGGATGGTATAGCTTTATTTGGCCATTTCGAAGAAACAAATTGGCGATTTTGTCTTGGAACCTTCTGAATAGCAATCATGGCTGATTCTTGTAATAATGCAATTTCAAAAGCACGAGACAAGGTCAGAGGTTTTGAAATTTTCACTATTGCTTTTATTTCATCTTTTAAGGCACTGGAAGAAGAGATATGAAAAATAATTCGGACATAGAAGGAAGTGTTTGTTGCACCAACGATTCAAGCAATGCCCGATTGAACTAGCTTACTTAAAGTTTCGATCGAATCTTCAACTGTGACCTTAGAAAATCACCGGCATAATTCCATCTCAAAATGTTCCCAAGAAGCTTGTGGACAACTAACATTGAATCCATCAAACCAAACATTGGCTTCCTCTTGCAGCTCAACAATACTCAAGTGTAGGTGATTGGGAATCTGATGAATTGTAAAATACTTATGAGCTTTACGAATCCTTTCTCATGGCCCTTTGCTGGAAAAATTGAAAAATCTAAACGTGTAAGGCGATGAAAGAAAGGACTATCCGGCTGTATGCCTTCTTGTTGCCGTGACATTAACGGAACCGATGGAGTGGAGGTTTGTCTTGGGTTTGGTATAAGAGGCTATTTCTACCTCGCGTCCACCTTAGGAGGCAGCAGCCGATTCAATGCTATCATGATTTCTTCATGTTTTGATTCAGAACAATCTAGAAACCCTACCAATTGGTTTACCTTCTGATCGGTAACTTCTAGACGAGAACATAGTGAAGTCACTATGGAATTCAACTCCATGTCTCCATCCAATTGCCGCCACAAGTCTTCATTTATTTTGGATTGCCTTTCCGCCATGGCTGATCAACCTAGCTCTGATACCAAATTGTTATGGACTGAAAATTAGAAGAACAATGGGAAACAATTGTGGAAAATTATTGATCATTCATCAAGCAAGTTTCCCAATGTTTGGAAAAAAAAAGAGAGGGAAAAAGCATAAATACAAATCACATTCTCCACATTATTCCCTCCTCTTCCTTCCTATTTATACTCTTCTGATTTAGCACTGTCTTCCACGTCAGCGCCAAACATTGGCGTTTCTCTCAATCTTGTGGAGCCACTCTACTAGCTCTCACTCCTCGTTTACGACGTGGTCCCCACCTGTAATAATGCAAGTCGTAACATCTGTTTGTCATGAATTTCCTAGTGCAGATGGTAACGACCTTGTCCGCCATGATTTGGAGAGGATGAAGAGTCTGACCTGAAGGAGAAACCCTGCAAATATTATGTATCTTGACAGAATTGGGCTCATTTTATGGGCCCAGGCCCATAAGTTGCCCAGAAACTGGGTTCATATCTTGAAAATATATGATTATTAATATAAAAACTTTTTAAAAATTCTACAAAAGCCAAAGCGGTGGAGTTAATATAATGATAAATAAGAAGTTAATAATGGTGAAGGTAAGATTTATGGATAATCCATTTGGTGGGACCAATGATGAACATCTATCCACGTAATCATAACAACGCTACAGTACGTACACCATCAAGTTCAATCCAATCACGATCCCCATATTTTCCGTTTCTCATCTTCATTCATTCAACGGTCTAGATTTATCATCAAAATATGTATTCTTTCCGGGTAGAAATTGAATATACAAAAGAGGCTTCCATTTTTTATCAGTGAACAGCCTGAACTGGGGAGGAATTAGAGGTTGATGCTACGGAGGCATTGCAGAAGCCACTAGAAGCAGCCATGTCCGACATTGGAACTATAATATGGATCTCCAACTGCCCATAATTTCATCTGGTTCATCATGGTTTGATCTATTTTCTCGTCTTCTTCATCAGAACAGCTCAGTTTGCAGCTTTCCGGGCTCAATTCATGGCTTTCATGGCCGCTCCAGGTCTCATGAATGATTGACTTTACACAATCAATGCTGGCTCTTTCAAATGATCCTCGTTGCCATCAGTTGCTCGGAAGCTGCTCCGAGTGTGGAAGAACAGCCATTTTTGCAACATTGAAGAACCTGCAAGTCCTTCCCAGAATCGTTCATCGTCAAAAACTCCATTAGAGAACCATAGGATGTTCGATTGGAAGCATGACTATGACAAAATGTTTGATCGATCGTATCCTCGATGTGTGGCCGGGGCTGCCACTGGGGAACTATGGAAGCAATTTCCCCATCAATCATATCTGCTATTCTCATCACATATTGGTCCATTATATCAAGTTCCGCTACCATTTCAGTCGCTACACTTAATGCCGTATCGGCCTTGGCATCAAATGGGAAATAAATGTTCCGAATCAGGCCTGCCAGCAGAAAAATGCTAACGAAATTCAAATAATTCAAAAGATTGACGATAACTTAGCATAAAAGCTGATCCTTACCATCTTTATCCGAAATTCTGAGTCTTAGAAAGATTTCGCTATTTTCTCTCCTCTTGCCGATAATACTTATGTCAACTTCTTCGTAATGTCCATCATCCCGATGCTCAAAAAGCTCGATTCCACAACGTTCGACCTCAGCAGGAGGATACCCCCATTTACTTGAAGCATCAAAATAATTATAATCATCAGATCCTCCACTACAAAGAGTGCTTTTACCTCCGCTTAGATCAAGGAAAGGCTGTCTTATCAGACAACCCTCGTCCCTCAAACCACGATCCAATGGTCTCAAATCATGATCACAGTCCTCGATTCGGAGAAAACTGTCATTCAAGAGCTCCCTTGCAGATGGCCTAAGTGACACTGTCGCCAAACATTTCTCGACGAATTGCTTTACTTCTGGATCCTTCACTTTGTAGAAGGCGTCCGGTTTTTTCCCCTGCAATATATTTTTATGTTTATTTATCGTTAATAAGTAATTAATAAACAGAAAATTCAGAGGAAAGAGGTGTCTTACAGAAGTAACTTTCTTGTAGATCTGAGCAGGATGAGTACATTCACTATATGGATACTCAAATGTAACCATCTCCAATAAGCACATTCCAAATGAATAGATGTCAACTAATTCATTGTATGCCTCTTCATAAACTTCCGGAGCCATAAATTCCGGAGTCCCTGCTGAACAATAGGATCGTCAGACATACATCCATTGATTCATCCATCCATCATTCTATGGAATCATCTATCAATGTATCTATACAGCCATACACACACACACACTCACTTATACATGCATGTATTTCATCTGCAGATCCTGGTCAGACTATGCATATTACAGAAGGCGATAACACCTTAGAAGTCATCCAAAAAGCCATATATTAGCAGAAATAGATAGAATTCTCATGAGCTTACCAACACAATAATCTTCGTGTGATTTCCTGCGAATTGCAGCGAGGCCGAGATCACCAATCTTCACTTCTCCTTGATTTCCATTTACAAAAATATTATCACACTTGAGATCTCTGTGAATCACGGGTGGGTCATGGCTATGAAGATAGACAAGCCCTTTCAAGATCTGTCTACACCAATGCTTCACTGCTCTAATGTTAACTCTCCTGTGCTTCAGCCTGTATCTGTTGAAAAAGACATAATCATAAAGCTGATAAACCCAGAAGCATATTTCAATTTTGTTGATAAGAGACAAATATGTGTACTTACTGTCTTAGTGTTCCAGAAGTGAACATTTCAGAGACAAAATTGATGTTCCTACTTGAAGTATCGACCCAGGAAGTGTAGAGTTTCATAATGTTTTTGTGCTTCAATGTTTTTAGAAGATGAATTTCACTGTACAGTCTTTCAAGATCTTCTGGGCATTGCAGAAAATCATAGAGTTTGATCTGGTTCCAAGCAACTTCAATCCCTTCGTACTCATCAAATGCTCTATAACTGCAACAATCGATCACGAAGAACACTGAACAAATAGTTTTTGAATCCAATCGCACTAGAACCAAAAATCAAGGCGAGAAAACTTCCTTTTCTCAAATGGGTTTGCAATGAAAGAAGTGATGTTCTAATGAGGAAAATCGAGAAAAAGAAGAATAGAACACATACACAGTCTTGGAAGATCCTTTTCCTAGGATTTCATCGTACTGTAGCAAAAAAACAAACCCAGAGATTAATTTACAGATATACGAGAGAGAGAGAGAGAGAGAGAGAGAAGCGTACTCTGCCATATCTTCCGGTCGGATCGACTTCCACAAAGTCAGAATAATCTGGTTCAGTACGTGTGCGATCATTCATTTCTTAAAATCTTCCCACAAAAGTTTCTGCTATTTCTGTCCTTTTTACCCCGGCGATTGGGTTTCCTCCTGCAACTCTTGCCTCCTTGGCTCGTCTGACCGACACACACTACAAGAAGAGAAG